>CM077298.1:7236300-7258800 GCA_039654925.1 Anguilla pacifica
ATAGCACAGTAATCAATCAGAATAACAACAATGACAGGAATAACAACAGCAATAAATACGAGAAAAAAAAATATTACAGACATAAAATGTATATTAGTATATAATAATAATAAATGTTGTACATTATGTAATAAAAAGCAGATACATGTGTATATTAGTTGGTGGGGGTTAGGGGTCACTGCTGTCCCTCCATCTGTGGCAGGAGTCTACATATTGTGCTGCCAAGTTTGTACAGCACATTTCCTCTCCAAGGAGGATTTGTAGTAACTGGGAAATGTGGATGTATTGTTTTAAATTTTAAAATCTAATTTCTTTATATTTATTGCATTCGGTGAGGAAGTGCACCTCTGTTTCTATTTCTTGTTGGTTACAGTGGTTCTCTCTCTATATATCCTTTTCTCTCTCTCTCCCTCCCTCTCCCTCATTCTCTCTCGCTCGCTCGCTCCCTCCCTCTCTCACTCTCTCTCTTTCTCCCTCCCTCTCCCTCATTCTCTCTCGCTCTCTCCCTCCCTCTCTCTCTCGCTCTCTCTCTTTCTCCCTCCCTCTCCCTCATTCTCTCTCTTGCTCTCTCTCTCGCGCTCACTCCCTCCCTCCGTCTCTCTCCCCATCTCTCTCTCTCCCTACCTCTCTCTCCCACCCTCTCCCTCATTCTCTCTCCCTCTCTCTCTGTCTCTCCCTCATTCTCTCTCTCTCTCTCTCCCTCCCTCCCTCCCTCTCTCCCCCCCCACCCCCCCCCCCCCTTTCTCTCCTCACCAGTCAGAAGCGAGAGCCCTCGCATAGCACCATGACCTCACATCACCTCGCCAGGAAGGGACTTAATTCTGCTCAGAGCCGAATCTCATTTCCAGAGAGTCTGAATAAAGCTGCAGCTTCCTCATTCAGCCGATCGCCGCCGCTACATCCTGTAGAAAAAAAAATGCAGGAATGCATAAATTGCGTTCGGATTGCGTTTAAAATATTCATCGGACGGCGAGCTTCGGGCGCGCTGTAGATCGCCACGCCGCGGTCGGTGGATCCGCCGCGCGTTCGTCGAAACTCGCTCGCCGGGAGCCGCTCTAATTTATGATCTTTTCTTCGTATCGTCCCGTCCCTTTCACGGTAATTGGCGGGCGCGCCGGCGCTGGTGGGAGTCTTTTGGTCGGGCGAGAGGAGCCAGACAGCCGGCGTTTTTTCCGGCGAGCGCAAACCTCCCCTCCGCTCCCGGCCTGTGAAACAGACAGAGGGCCTCGGCCGCAGACCGGCCCGGACTCGTCTCGCGCGAGCCGCCCGATTGGCTTAGCCAGATTCGCGGAAGCTGCCCCTCTCTCGGAGAGGGCTGGGTGCATCAGACGGGGCGCGGGATTGTCGCGCACCTCGCTAAAATGAAACGGGTCCGCGGTCTGCGGACGGGGAAGGAACCCGCTCCGGTGCCGCATGCGCAGATTTCGCGGCTCGTGTTGAAACTACGGGTGGCACTGAGAAATAAACACACCCGCAGAACCCAGGAACAGACAGTTATTCAGTATTCAAATTTAAACACGCGCTGCCCATTAGGCCATCTTGAGGACGCCGAACCAGCTAGCGGGGACTGCTGGTGGGCGATGCCATGCTGTGTTCTTGGCGGACTGAACCCCTCCCTCCCTGGGTGCCTCTGTGATGCTCTGCGCGGGTGCTGGGCACAGAGGGCACGAGCGCAGCCAGCACCCGTCCGCGGGGCCCAGTCTGCATCTCGCCTTAAGAGGCGGAGCCAATCGGCAGCTGCATATCATTATTTTACGATTATACTGATTGACACTGACTGGAACTTGATACAGAACGTCAGTAATTGCCTTGATTTAAAAAAAGAACCTCCCAACTGGATGTTTTCGATGACCTGTGTGGAGGTTTTGCTTTGAAACAGGAAGCCATATAATTTTGACACCGAAACCCTTGCGGCAAGTGCGGCTCATTTAAACACATGGTGGTTAGATATCCCAGGTCAGGGTTAACCATGAAATTACACATACGTAGTTCAGTATGTCTGTAAAAGTCTATGTTCCACTGAATACAGTGATACGGATTGCTGAGACCAGATTTTTAAAAAGTTAATACTTCATTCAGTGACATGACAGCACAGAAGTATATGGAATTTTATGTTTTATTTACCTCTTTCTGCCTATTGCAAACTGAGCAAGTGCATTCTGGGAAACCATGTTCAGCTGTCATGTTATAGCTGTTTATGGGTCCCAGAGAAACACTGAATTGAATATCAGCCATTAATGTCATACGACTTTTACTTAATGCATTTTTACTATTTATCTTCAGTAGCTGGACACTAACGTGAGCATATACACTGTAACTCATCTAAAATGACCCGTCAGTGTCACTGAACCTCGTTCCCTCAAAAGAAAAGCTTCAAAACACACAAGCAAGTACATTTAGCTGAAAAAGATTAATTGTCATATCAGTTCTTAAGTCCGTTAACTTGGTTATTCACGGACGGAGTACAATGGGCGCCATAACAAAGCTCACGGGACTGAAAGGCAGTGAAATATCGCATCAGTGTTACGCGTGATATTAAACGTGGGGCGTAGCACAGAAACACACGGTGATTAATGCCGTGTCTACCAGCGTGATGGATCGCTGTAGCCTCCTGAGCTAATGGTGTTTATATCAGTGTTGCTTAGGTGGTGCAGTCCACATTCCTAATGGGCCACAGGTGAGGGTTTTATTACAGGCACTGAAGTGAGTGTCTTCCCTGAATTATCAGAGTTAAGACTGCTTTCAGGGACTATGGATCTGTTTAAAAAGCATCGTTCAGACATTAAAAGACATTATGGATGTGTTTAAAAAGCATCGTTCAGACATTAAAAGACATTATGGATGTGTTTAAAAAGCATCGTTCAGACATTAAAAGACATTGTGGATGTGTTTAAAAAGCATCGTTCAGACATTAAAAGACATCATGGATGTGTTTAAAAAGCATCGTTCGGATGTGAAAATTCCCACTTAAGACTCCGGATTCCGTTTCTGAAACGCAACGCGTTCCAGAGGTTTTCTGAAAATAGGACTGCGCGGGCTGTCAGAGGTTAAACACCGCGTTAATACGCCTCCTGTTAGATTTATGGGCGTTCTTAGACGTCAAGGACAGGGTTGCTTGCTAATGCAACAGTGCCCTTCAAAGCACAACCGGTCTATGTACAGTATACTGTGCGCGGCTGGCACTGGCCTGAAAGAGACAGCTCTTCGTGGCCATGCATTCTGATGTTTGACTTTTGGTAATGGATGTAATTGTGTACGAAAATATGGCGGGCTTACTTCTTCCTGTTCATTCAGAATAGTAGCGGAGTTGCCAAGATATATGACAGCACACAATGTTATAACTCAGTGATATAATTCACAGTAGATTTGCATTTATCACCTTTGAAGGCGAACAGGGCAAGAAGGAGTTCTCTGAATTTGCACGGAACCAGCAGAAAGCGGAATGAGGCATTGGTAAAACGGGTAATGGTCATTTTCGCAGAATATGATTTCCTGAATCCACATTGGTGTTTAAATAATGTGTCATTTTCGTGAAAATAGGTTAACAATCTGATGTAGGATCATTTTCTGAGGACCTTTGAGATGGTGGGTAAAATGGAAATTGGTCTATAGCAGTGGTTCTCAAACTCGGTCCTGGGAGACCAACATGCATGCTGGTTTCATTCCAACCACAACTGCAATCCCAGAATTGTAACAAGCTGTTAATTTTTCTTAATTATGTGCTTTTCATGTTTTAGAGCTGGAGTCCACAGTCTTATCCAGGAAGGGCCAGTTTGGGTGCACACACCTGATTCTGCTAATCAAGGTGCTTAGCAAAGACTCTTTTCTGGATAAGACTGGGGATACATACACAGACCACAGCATACACAGTGGTCCCCCAGGACCCAGTTTGAGAACCACTGGTCTATAGATTGGAGATTGTTTCCCGGAGTTTGAAAAGATCTCAGTTAATTGTGAAATCGATTCTAGAGTCGTATACCCAGAACTCAACTTTGTTCCAAATGAATGTACAAGAATTTAACTGGGTTACCTTGACAGTGGCTTGACAACCATTTATTAAGAAACCTTTAGAGACTATGGTATGCTGAGCTTTGCTTGAAAGATTTTTAAAATATTTTTAAAGCTCAGGTATGGTTACAAAAAAAACTATTCATGTCAATGGAAATTTGAGCATACTGTATTTTACAAGAGGAACAGACAATGGCTCAGAGTCCCTGTTTTTCATAAAAGATGTAATTGTTTCCTATGCTTGTTCATGGGTTTTCACATTTTCTCAATACTTCATACTATCCTGACATAGAAATATGACATTTATCTAAGATGTAAGCCTGTTTCTGGGCTAGGATCAGTTTTGACTGTGACTGCACACTTTAAGTACTCCAATGTACCTCCAATTTGGCAGCACCCAGTGTGTGGTTCAGCATTCGTGTTTGCAGAAAAGCTGTACAATATTTCCATGAAATTGCATTTCAGGAGAGCTGTAGGTTTGCTGTCTGGAAAATGTGCATAGTGCGCATCGGTTGCAAAACTTTAATAACATGGTCTGCATTTGAATTATAATACGCACAATAATTTTATCCATGCAAGGAATTGAGTTTTCAGACTCCCTCCCTCTGACAATTGCAATACTGATACCTTATGGTCAGGTCTGAAGGAACCCCCAGAGGACAAACTGAACCAGCTCAAAATAAATGGGGTGATCACAGACAGTTTTTCTAGTTGAGAAGGCCCAGAATGCATTGTGACCCATGGCAGAACATCTCCTGGCTATCGCATAACACTCTGACCCATCGGTTAAGTTCAAATCTCCTCTTGAATCGGCAGAGAATGAATTAAACATTCAACAGTTTTCTAACATTTTCATCTCACATGCAATAAATACGACTTAAATTAATCCGCTCATTTGCATCCGGACTGGGAATGTTGACAGAAAGAACCACGACTTGTTGAACATAGCTTTGCATGTATTTTGTCTGATATTTTACAAATGATAGACTTGCATCTAATAGAAATAGCTAACGGAATCAATATGAACACTGAGTAGCCCAGGGGGAAGCTGGTGAAAGTGTAGCTCAGTGCTACACTGCAACTGGAGATCTACGGTCCTGTCGGTTTTCACTGCAACCCTAATTCAGCACACCTGATTCTACTAATTATCAGCTGAACGAGATCTCTAGCTGCTGAATGAGGTGTGCTCGGTAGGGTTGGGGTGACAATAGATCTCCAGGAACAGGGTTGGGCAGCCCTGGTGTAGCTCAGCTGAGGGACTGGCATAAAGAGACAGTGCATCCAACAAGGTGTCTAAATCCAAAAAGACAGTAGGTCAGGCCTTTATACCTGGCTTCACAAAAAGAAGATGTAACCTCACTACCAGGGAAAAGCAAAAGGAGTGAGTCTTCTGGCAAATTTTCTACCTACTCTGGCCTAACTATCAGAAAATGTGTTAAAACAAGAAAGAAAAGAAACTGCCTGACCACCTGCAATCTACAAAAGAAAAGTACCAACATAAACAGAAAGCAAAACATAGCAGCTGCAAATTGTACTACAAAAGACAGCAATGGGAGTCTTGAAAGGAAGCTCTTAAAAAGCTGTCTCAACTGAGGTGTCTTCAGGCTTTATCCACTGGGCTGTCGGGCAGACACAGGTGTGCATCGTCAAGCAATCAAGCTCTAATCAGCTCCACCTGCAGGACTGAGACAGGCACGCTGACTCCACAAGGCAAGGGAGCGTAACACATACACCTATAGCAGGGGTGGCCAACTCCGGTCCTGGGGAGCCGCAGGGTCTGCAGGGTTTTTGTTTTCACCTTAAAATCAGCACCCAACTGAGACCCAAGACACTAGGTGAGTTGAGTTAACTGTGCAATCAACTGCTATAATTGATTCATGGAAGTGCAGAGTCACTATGAAAACCAACAGACCGTGTAGCTCTCCAGGACCAGGGTTGGAGATCACTGCTATAGATCATGGACAGGTGAAAGCAGTATGGCAGAATCCCCATATAGCTGAATAAAGAAAGGGAGGGAGATCACTACTTAAAAAAAAAAGGTTTGACAGTCTTTGAGTGTAGAATCAGGAATTTTCTTTAGAGATCAAAAAAATATCTAGAAGATGGCTATACCGGTTTCAGCAAAACCACCTGAATTATTCTGCCCTAAATGAATTTGATAACAAACACAGTTTCAATTTCTTAGGCTCGGATTTGTTCTGCCTTCTCTCAAAAAGAAGACCATCTGGCTGCACGGAGACCGTTCAGCGTTTGATGTCCTTTAGTAAAATCAAACACACAGCAACATGGCACTATATTAATATTTATTAAAACATTATAACCCTGTGTGCTTCATTTAATAAAGCTCTGAACGTGGCCCCTGCAGGTATGCAGATAAATCAGCCATTTGAAGCTGCAGCAGGACCATGTTCTCTGTGTAGCCAAATTATTCCCAACATTAGGGTGCACTGCACAGCGCTGTTCACAGTTTTACTCTTCCCGAAGAGTCTCGCTTGAGTGCAGTTGTACTGCCGTCCCATAAACAACACACTGACTATCCATCCATCCATTATCTATACCTGCATATCCTGAGCAGGGTCGCGGGGGGTGCTGGAGCCTATCCTGGCGTGCATTGGGCAAGAGGGAACACACCCTGGACTGGTCGCCAGTCTATTGCAAGGCACACACTCCATTCACTCACACACTCAAACCTATAGGCAAGTTAGAGTCTCCAGTTAGCCTACTTCTGAGTACCTGGAGAAAACCTGCGCGGACAGGGGGAGAACACGCAAACTCCACACAGAAAGGCCCCGAGCCGAGATTTGAACTCGCAACCTTCTTGCTGTGAGGCGACTACCCACTGCACCACCGTACCTTATATAAGCAGGGCTGGGGGGGGTGTGTAATTTCTTATCTTTTATCTTACAGTAATCTTCTCATTGCAAGTACCTCCTTCAAATGGCAATGATAAGTCAGAATTGTATGCAGGTTACAAAAGCATGATATTAAAAGTAGAAAATGTGCATACGTAACTACAGGTGTAAGCCACGACAAGAGAATAAAATTAATTACCTTTATCAATCCTCTTTATTCAGATATTTTTTCCTTCCTCTCTATGCAACAGATACCTCCAGGTTTAACATGTGGAAACACATACCGAGGGGCTTAAAGTATTTAATATTGACTCAGGCTTTTTTTCCTGGAGAGTCACTTGTGGGAATTGTGTAAATACATATAGTACAGTAAAAGGATAATGGGTGCGCGCTGTAAGCCAGCTGATGCGCGTGTGAATCGCGGTGCGTTGCCCGCGCGCTATCGAATGGAAGCGGTCCCCGAAGAGCCGCGCGCTGACAGCGATGGACAGAGGAAGTCGTTCGGCAGGCCCCGCCGGGGTGACGCACGCGTCCGCTAAGCCAGCGGAGCGTCCGCTCGGGAAACCTGCAGGGGAGGAATCCTCCGGCCGGCTAATTCGTTTAGGAAATGGCTGCCCCCAGACCCCAGACGTCCCGAAAATATGCAACCTGTGCTGTTTGTTTCCCAGCAGGCATTGCTGTTTCGCCCCTGTTTTCCTGCGCTTCCGCTCAGTGTTGCCAAGAAAATCTCAACAGAAGTCGCTATTGGCTCTCTGAAATGTCGCTGAAAGTCGCTAGATTGCGTTATGACGTCCAGTGGCGTCACTGGGGTTGGTAGATTAGATTTTTAGTCGCCAGGGAAGTCAAAAAGTCGCTAAATCTAGCGACAAAGTCGCTAAATTGGCAACACTGCTTCCTTCTGCTCTTGGCTGGACCAGGCCGTGGACGGAGGCGACGCGAGGTTTTGTTAAGGGGCCGAATTGGACATCAGCGCATTACAATGCTGTGGCACCTGGGCTTGTAACTCCAGGGTCTCAAGTTTGATTCCGCGGCAGACTCTGGCTTTGCGCCTCTGAGCCTCCTCACTTAACCCCCGGCGGCTTCAATAAAGTATGCAGCCGTGTAAAGGGGCCGCATTTCTGAGAGAAGCTGAAACGTATGATAATGGAAGTCCAGAGGGACGTGCGGCTCTGACTCGGCAGGAATAAAGGCTGAGTCAGCCGTTTCGGAGCGTCGCGTTCCGTCCGTCACTCAGAAGCGTCACTGTCAGCTTGAATGTCACGTCCGCTTTCCTAGCCGTCGGCCACGCAGGCGAAATTAAATATAACCCGAATCAAGTTCGCATCCTTTCCAAGGACGTCAACAGGCACGATGCACGGCTGCAAAGGCAACGCGCTAGCTTACGTATCGCTCCGTGAATTCTTTTGCACAATTAGAGGTAATTAAATGCTCCGTGACAAAGCTGACAAAAGGAGTAATAACACAAAACAGATCTGGCAAAAATGACCAATAATATATGCAGGACATTTTATGAAACAGAATCGCAGGAAAAAAACACGTTAATAATTCAGTCTAAACAGCGCAAAGCTGATTTACCTCTGCCGTCACGCTCGCTGATAAAGACGAGACTATTTGCATACAGATTCCGCTTATCTTCTCAGAATCAGACAGAACCGTAATATGTGTTATGATACAGTAATCATAGCTTCGAATGATTGATGCACTCTGAATGATTGCAGCCAGAACAACAGCCAAGAAAAAAAAAAGCCCAGCGACTTTTCTTACAGAAGACCTCAGCGCTGTGGCACGTAACCTGTTTCAGCATGCCCTCAGAACCAGTAGCCAGGGAACGCTCCCCCCCGTCCCCCCAGAATAGAAACACGGCGTCAAATGTGGAAACAAGTGGACATTGCGATGAAACCACCCCGAGCTCGGGGAACATATTTATTGGGGTGAGTGCACAGGGGGCACGGAGAAAATTGTTTACAGCTCCTGGGTTGCAGGGCAGCCTGGCAGACCAAGATATTTTTTGGGGGGGTGCAAAAATACTGGGGATCAGATGATCACCTAGCAAGGGCCCCTTTCCTGTCTGGATGCTCTGTTATGGGAGCTGCACATGGTGGGCGTCGAGTTTCATAAGCAAGCTTGCGGACATCAATAGCCTCAGCATAACTTTCCAGGGGCCCGTCTCTGAAGCAAAAAATAAAACTCCGCTCTTCAACTCTGTTCTTGAAAAGGAGCATTATATAATGTAAATGACCTGAAGACCAGCAATAGGAATTTACTGCTACTCCCCCCCCCCGCCCCAACCCCAGAGGCAAGGAAATGCACTGCTGAGGACTGAAAGAAAAAGAAAGAAAAAGACATATTGTAGAACCGCAGAACTATCAGACAAACTATTGAGAGGAAGGTCACGGAATATGAGAGCAATACAGATCTGGATGTTCCATCACTGAAATGCTTCTTCTTTTTTTTGCTGTCTGTCTTCCCTGTACGTACCTCCCTCAGGAGCACACGTCTGAACTGCAGCAGTTCCTGGTTCGTTTATGTACATCACTTGAAGTGACAGTGTAGTGGTACACCGTAATATCAAATCAGATCAGGTTACGGATTCAGCAGCAGATAGGTACGTTTTATTGTCAGAAAGGTTGTCTATGATCATTTCAGATCATTTCATTTAATAATTTCATAGTTTCATTCTGCTACTTGTCTCAGCACACATTTCTGCAAGTCAATAAAATAATTTAAAAGTATTGATCATTGATCACTAATGGGATAAGGGAAGCAATAAACGCCACATCAGTGGCTCTTTAAACTTTGGTCTGATGGAAACAGTAAAAATCAAGTTACTCTGTTGAATTGAGTTAGAAATCAGTATTATCACAGCCCAGACTATAGTATTTATTTATTTATGTATTTATTTTTTAAACTTTGATTGCATTGAAATGCAAGTTCATTTTGTTCATGTTCATCTCACCAAGGTTAACCTGTCAGACTATTATGAAGAAAGACACTTTTTGTGATTTTAAAGTGAAAGTTCTGAAGGCAAACCACATTTTAACTTATTAGAAGATTTAAAGTTAACATCATACTGCAGACCATGATCAGTCAGAAAGGACCATATGTAGAATAGAGTACACCCATTTCAAAATACACCTTCAAGACCTTTCTCCTGTAAGAATATGAGAACGGACATAACATAAGAAAACATAACATGACATAGCATAGCACAGCACAGCATGGCATAGCATATCATAGCATAACATAAAAAACACAACACAACACAACATGACACAAAACAACACACTGCACAGCAGACTGACTGAGAATCTTTGACAGAAAAATCCCCAAATTGTGATATCTGGGGACTGGGTGCAGTATCACAGCCTTGGCTTCTCCGTGACATGGTTACTGATGTATCGAGTCACCATTTGTTTCATCTTACCAAAGTTCACCGCACATTTGCTTTGACAGTTATGTGCCACAATCGTAATAAATATGTCATACAACATTCAGCTGGTAAACAATACGCTAACAGGGTGTATCAACAGTACGAAGGCGCATTATAATTAGCAGTCTATTGTTTATTTGTTGACTGTGTTCTGTGCAGGAAAGTGATACTAACAGCTTTTGGATATAGTTTGTTTTATTCTGAAGCTCAGAATGACAGAACGGGGTGCATTCACACATAATCTAATTACACTGATAAATAAAATTTATTACAAATTAAGTTTCTGAAAATAAAAAATAAAAAAGTTTAATTATGAGTGCCACACAATTACACACTTAAATAATTAATAATGGAAATGTGAGTTATCAGCAAGTTACAGCCCCACCCCCCACCCCCTACCCCAACGCCAATCACCACACAAAGTATACCGTCGCTATGGTTCTGACTGTTTGATATTGTTCTATACTGTTGGACCTGCATGCTGATGAAAAACTAAATGCTCTTTAATCCCAATTTTGTTATAAGCATAGACATTATTTATGTCGATAGTAATTAATTGTGTCCAAAATTTTTTCGTTCATTTTTTTCATTTTTATTGTTGTTTTTATGAAGACCATTTTTTGTTCTTTGTATGACAACAGTTTATTGAACTACAATTACATTTATGCATTGAATCATAATAAATGACGACTTAATGCATGTAATTCATTACAGACTATTCACAACTGGTAAGTGTATTATGATCATTTATATTTAGTCTTTTGTTATTCTGCAGCAACATATGAAGCTTCCTCATCAATCATTTCCCATGCATATAATAGCCAGCATCAATCACTGCAGGTGGCTTGTGATTAGTTTTCCAGATTAGGCAAACTGGCCTGCAGCTGTTTCCAACGGATCCTCACTGACTTGGAGAAAAAAATATGAATTAAAAGGCAATTATTTTCATCCCAACTTAATATCCTAAGTCAACAAGAAGGCTTGCAAGCATTTCAAGGTCCCAAACAAGTAAATATAAGCGCTATTCCAGTTTTTAAAATTGCATTTCTTATTTAATAATTTTCGTATATAAGATGGTGGCTGACTGTAAGCCATTTCTTATGCACCTTTTTTTTGGGCTGATAGCGAAACACTGTTGCTGGGTAGAACATTTTATCCCAAACCTTGGAAATGCCTTGGCGTATTTGACCTTGCAGTTGACTGCAAAAGGATCTGAAAAATTACAACCTGCTTCTTAAAACATGTCTGTGACGCTATTTGGATGTCACATTGACATCTACTCCCCATTGGCAACAAGAGCCTCAGTGTTTAGTTTTCTGGGTTGGCTCCAGTGGGTAGTTTCTCTGAGGTTTTCCCATCCACTGCTGGACCTGCTGCTCATTTTAACTCTGCTTTCGAAGTGCGACTCCTGCAGCGGCATCAGTGGGCTTCTGTGCCTGCCACTCCATCCATTTATGTCACGTGTAGAATGCCTCTCTTAATTGCAGCGCACGTTCTGCAGGTGGTCCTGAGTAGGGGTGTTTAGCACAAGCCCGGGCTGGGCCGTGAAGCTTGGACATGGCGGGTCCGGGCCTCAGCTGAGCGTCAAACACTTCATTTCCTGCGTTCTGGTGATTTTTTATGCACCAATTTGTGCCTTTTCTGCATCAATTTATGGTGGAAATGCTTCTTTCATGTTTTTATTGAGGGGGGACAAATGCATGGGTTCTAAATGTTGAGGGGGACGAATCCCCTGCGTTCCCCCCGAAATCTACGCCTATGGCTTACACACCAGGGCTTTGTTCAACATGTTTCTGTGATGCACAGTAATCCAGCAAGATCCAAGAAAAACCAAATGAAAGAGACTAAAGATTATCATACTGTAATGTTACTCTGTAGTAAATATGACAATTTCTGGTGGGTCTTCTGTTAATGGAAGCAATGGAACCAAATGCATCATTTCATTACATTACAGTCAGGCTTTTTAACCAGAGCAATGGACAGTACTGGCTATGGAACAAATGGGCATACATTTACAGAGTGACATCACCGCATTATTATCTGTAAACCACTAATTTGGGCTGTGTGTGTAGTACATTTTGAAGAATTGATTTTTCAGTGTGCTGGATACAGCACAGAAATTAAGTATAATTCCTCCACAGGACAGAAAACACGAAGTATAGTATAGGATAGTATATCACAGTGTAGCGTAGTATAGTATAACAATATAACACACTATTGTTGTTACTAACTGCAGGTAAAAATAATACTTACTACAACAATGGCAACATGATTGAGTGCATGACTCCCTGGCACCATGCTTGAGTACACGCATGCACTCTGGTAACATATGTTCAGTACCTGCAATTAGCTGCCACAGACAACTCTTTACACCTGTCAGCTTGACACAAAGCGGTTGGCAAACGACGAACTGCGCGGCTTATGCAAAGCCCCCGCGCCGCGAGATAACAGAAAGCTGTTAGCGCTCCGGCGCCGCTGGCACTGGGTCCCGCTGGCAGAGCATTAACCCTCTGCGTGCGGCCGTAGCCCTCCCACCGGCGGGAGAGGAGGAGCCGCCGAGCCGAGCAGCGGAGCGAACGCCCGGTAATCTCGTTATCTACCCGCACCGTGCCCGTATCCATACGAGGCGACAGCTAGCCGCGAGGCTGGACGCGGTTACGGCAGACGGTCCGCCCCCGCCAGCTTGCCGCCAGGAAAACGAGAGCTCTCTCCGTAGCACAGGCGTGTGGCGTCCATATCTGCTCTGATTTCAATTTAATTTCCCTGCTTATTGAAAGTACTTGGCTTCCCGTATGGAAAGAATATTTGATTACTACTAGATACCATAGATATGTCTATATGGTTCATGCTTTTACCAATATACATTTAGAATATAGTTGATAAATATGTGATAAAAAATAGAGGTGTTCTGAATTGCGGTTTGATATCAAGGTCGTATAATTTCTCATGTTTTATAACAGGCTATTTAAACTAGGTTAATGGAAAACTGGTTTTGATTCACTTCATCTACAATATGTTTCATATCAGAATCTAACATTCATATTTATTGTCAGACTGATTTAGTCTCTAAAAGGCCACAAAATCTTATTACTATTTACTGATTATGTTTATGTATGAAAAAAGAGTCATTCTGAATTTATGAGTAGTGACAGGCGCTTACAGACGTGTCCTTAAGGGACAATGCAACCCTGAAATCTCCCTAGACTGCCAGGATATCCTCAACACTGAACTACTGAAAGATGATATTCATGGCGTACTATGTTGTGGACACAGCATGATTAGAAATGTATTTTGAAATGCATTAGTGTGTCATATTTAAATTTTTATTTACAGTACTTATACATCATGCATGCACCAAATCATATTCAGAAGGTTTTTTTTAGGCATGCAATGAAATAATCATTAGATGGTTACTACAGCCGTAAAAAGGTATTTGCTTACGGTTTTTCATGAGTGTAAAGATAAACGTATCGTACTTCTTCAGTGGGATTATGGGTAACATTTTACATTAAGTTGCGGCTATATCTGTGTAGCTAAATTGTAAGTAGTTTTGTAGTGAGACTTTATTATTGAATAACTCCGACATAGGTAACATGGAACAACAGTTAACGGTATATTCTTAATTACACAATGTGAAAGGCCATTCATGTTATATCTGACCTGCTAAAATGAAACCATTCCGTATCATGAAGACACATTGTGAAATTAACAGGCAAGGTTTTGTTTGTTGTGTATCATGAAGATATGGCCTATGAGTTAATTCAAATATGCAAACATATTCCTGTGTTATTAAGAATGCCGCTAACTGTTGAGTTACTCAATAACAACCTAAATAGCAACCTTGTTACCTAATTAGTATCAATTTACCTAGACAGGTGTAGCTGCAACTTAATGTAAAGTGTTACTGAATATGTTACCCGCTAAAATACTGCAGGTATAGCTAGAGAGGCCAAGCACAGCCTCTTTCTCTGTACGTAACAAGTACATCACATGTCACAGCAAAAGATAAGTGATATACACTCACCGGCCACTTCATTAGGTAACATGAGTGGCATCCGGTGTGGTCTTCTGCTGCTGTAGCCCATCTGCTTAAATGTTTGATGTGGTGTGCGTTCAGAGATGCTCTTCTGCATACCTCGGTTGTAACCAGTGGTTATTTGAGTTACTGTTGCCTGTCTATCAGCTCGAACCAGTCTGGCCATTCTCATCTGACCTCTGCCATCAACTAGGCATTTTCGCCCAGAAAACTGCCGCTCACTGGATATTTTCTCTTTTTCGGACCATTCTCTGCAAACCCTAGAGATGGTTGTGCGTGAAAATCCCGGTGGATCAGCAATTTCTGAAATACTCAGAAGTCTCTTAAATAACCTTTCTTCCCCATTCTGATGCTTGATTTGAACTTCAGCAGATCGTCTTGACCATGTCTACATGCCTAAATGCATTGAGTTGCTGCCACGTGATTGGCTGATTAGATATTTGCGTTAACGGGTGCAGTTTGCAGTTGAACAGGTGTACCTAAAGAAGTGTCCACTGAGTGTACATTTCAAATACAAGTGGACTGTGCTCTTATATCAGCATCAGTAATGTAAACAAAGAAGCACGATGATTGAAAACGATTCATTTCCTACATTCATAAAAGATTTACTATCCACTGATGTGAGTTGGAGGCTGGGCCTGTGGTGTACAGGGGCCCCATTCTGAGGTCACTCTAACAGGGCTGCTTTGGGCCTGTGGGGTACAGTAGGGGCCCATTCTGAGGGCATTCTAACAGGGCTGCTTTGGGCCTGTGGGTTACAGTAGGGGCCCATTCTGAGGTCACTCTAACAGGGCTGCTTTGGGCCTGTGGGGTACAGTAGGGGCCCATTCTGAGGGCATTCTAACAGGGCTGCTTTGGGCCTGTGGGTTACAGTAGGGGCCCATTCTGAGGGCATTCTAACAGGGCTGCTTTGGGCCTGTGGGTTACAGTAGGGGCCCATTCTGAGGGTATTCTAACAGGTCTGCTTTGGTCCTGTGGTGTAAAGTGGACCCATTGCTTTGGCCCTGTGGTGTAAAGTGGACCCATTCTGAGGTCACTCTAACAGGGCTGCTTTGGGCCTGTGGGGTACATGGGGCCCATTCTGAGGTCACTCTAACAGGGCTGCTCTGGCCCCGGTTCTGATTGGGTGGAGCTGGCTAACGCTACCGTGCGTGGAGCCCCCCCCCCCCCCCCCGCCCCGGAGGGCAGCGGGCCAAACGCTGTGGGGAACGCGGGCGGTGCAGCCAGGCTTGGCTGCCGTTGCGTTTCCCTAAAACCGCAGGGGGTGTGTTAACGCTTACTGAACGCGGAGCAAGCTGAGCTGCCTGTACTCTGAGCCAAGAGCGCCGGTGAAATGTGCCTTTACTTCTGACCGGCCCTTTCTCTCCAAGAATAGAAAACAGGAGCAAAATGGTCGAATTAGGCAGCTCTGACTGATTGGGTGGGTGTGGGGGGGGGGGGGGGTACATTTCCCACTCCTGTTGAGTGGATATCCTACAGCCAGATTAACAATGCGCTGGATTAGAGCTCCTCTGGAAGTTCAGGCCAAATCACAGTCCTTAAAAATCCACAGCGCTGAGCCCTGAAAACTCCAGACACCCATGACACAGAGAGGAGTGTGTCCCTGTGTGCTCAGTCCTGCCCCCTACAGGCTGATGTCAGAAATTGCACTCAGCTCCCTTGGTGGAATATATATCTTGTTATTTTCTCTCTCTTTTGTGGCTTAGCTGTGCTGGGCCTGTTCAAACTGCCGTGCGTGTGGGGATTTGAGTTCTCTCAGCAAACCGGACCTCGTTGGCTTGGATGGCCGAGGCCATTTTTCCCAGCAGTGAAAAGGTTCTCTGCTCACGTGATCACCTGTCCACTGTGGTGCTCCTGGGCATTAGTGATTACAGCTGCCCTCTCAGAACAGAGCATGCTCACCATTAACATCATCAGTGTGGGAGGAGCTTACTGATTACAGCTGCCCTCTCAGAACACAGCATGCTCACCATTAACATCATCAGTGTGGGAGGAGCTTACTGATTACAGCTGCCCTCTCAGAACAGAGCATGCTCACCATTAACATCATCAGTGTGGGAGGAGCTTACTGATTACAGCTGCCCACTCAGAACAGAGCATGCTCACCTTTTACATCATCAGTGTGGGAGGGGCTTGCTGACTACCGCTGGCCCCCTGAGAACAGTGTGCTCACCTTTTACATCATCGGTGTGGGAGGAGCTTTGGGAGAACTGAAGGATAAGGTCATTGTGCCCCCCTCCCCCCAACATTAACTATCACTACCTCATCTGTCACTCCATACAACCATTATTTATTCCAGATAAAAACCTCCAGGTAAAAACAACAGTACGCTTTGATAATGCCAAAACAGGGAAAGTCAAATAAGAGTACCCCACCACTCCCTTGACCCATGTCATGACCAGGACTGTTGTAATCACAGCGTATCCACCATACCAGCAGTTATAAATTAAGGTAGAATGAAGAGTGAAGAACAGCTCTAATGCTGTCGATGCATCTGCTAAAATGTGCTCCCTTCCAAGTAGGCCCCTCCCTCTTCTTGTTAGGAGTTGTTGCTTTGACTTTGAATTTATCCAACAGGTTGGTGCTAGTAGGAGAGAGGGGGAAGAGTGACAGAGTTCTAATGATTTTAAAAATGTAGACGATTCATCTTTTTATGGTGGTACAAAGATAACTCGTCTTCATTTCAAAGAGACAGACCGTGCTCGTTTTTTTTTTGGCCAACAATAATAAAAACAGTACGAACTTGTTTAGATACGGTGGCAGTGGGATAACCGTTCTCACTCTCCTTTATTTGAAAAACAAGCGAAGAAATGCGTGCTCTTTTGTGCAAAGAGCACTCTGTCATAGGCAGACCTGTCCTGTATTCTCTGAAACCTGGCAAAGTGCTTTTCCTCCTTGCATCAAAAAACTCAAGGGGATGCTTAAAACGTGCACAAAGAGGCAATACTACATTGTACTACAACACAACAGTATGTCTTTCTTTTTGCTTGTAGGTCTAATTATTTATATTTGTTTTGTACAAATTGAATCTTAATTCATTTATTGCGTATCCAGTTTTCACCTCAAGACCCGTACCTTCTATTATGCTGAAACCTACACTAAAATTCAAAGAAAAGAAAAAAATATATATACATATTTTTACTGTAATGTTTTTTTTTGTCATCCAAGACACTTTTCGTATTATGTCAAAAAATTAAAGTACTTAAACTTTTTTATGTTAGCTCTGACTAGGATATGCGTTACAGTTATTAGGCTACATAGCGAAAAAAAATGGCTCCGATGACACAGAGGTTAGGAGCCCCGCCTACTGGTTATATTTGTAATTGCAAAGTAAATGTTTTTTTTTTTTTTAAATGGCCATTACAGTAATTACATAGCATCATTTCTCATAATTTTTTTTGCAGTCAACAGAAATGTTCTAATCTCCCATCAGACTGCTCAGAACACCAGAAGTCTTTTACACACACATACATACATTATGACGTCACTCACAAAAAGAAAAAGAAATCAGCAGTTCTTGTGATACCAAACGCCAGTGAACTGCTGGTAAATGTAAACAGAATAAAACCAGTTAATCTGGCACTGTAATGTATTCGTTTCATTTTGGTGTCAGGGTTGTGTGTTTGATCAGCAGAGCCAATCCAAGGCTTTCTTGGGATGTAACAGCCTCGGCTCTGTCCTAGCGCCCTCTGCTGGTGCAGTAACACCACACCATTAAACCCTGGGGAAGTCGGATGTGCTGCTGCATCATCTGGCCCACCTTAACTATATCAGTAGGCCTCTCTGCCCTTCTACACAATCAGTACTCATAAAACACGCTCAGGAACGTGTTCTGGAATTATAAACACAATGCTGGTGAGTTGGACCCTCAGTATATGCATTTATTTATGTACCTGCATATGCATAATCGTGTATGTATAATCAGTGGTCTTCTCAGAGCCTCACTGCGCTGTAAGATCCCTTATTCCTTTCTTGCGGCCATACCACCCAGAACACGCTCGATAGTGTCTGAGCTCTGAAGATCTTGTATTTAATATTAAGCAGGTTCTTGGCTTGTATGAGATGAGATTAAGCTGATGAAGGTTTATAGATTAATTCAAGGGGCTGGAAGAGGCATTGTTTCACATTACCTGATAAGGTATAGTGATAACATTCCTTTATTTGGGCACTGCTGGCCATCGCACAAGTGGTTTGTTTAATATTCTCGTACTGAGTTGACATTGTGTGTGTGTGTGTGTGTGTGTGTGTGAGAGTGTGTGTGTGTGTGTGTGTGTCCGTGCATGTGTGTGTGTGTGTGTGTGTGTGTGTGTGTTTGTGTGTCCATGTGTGTGTCCGTATGTGTGTGTGTGCGTGTGTGTGTGTATGGTGTGTGCGTGTGTGTTTGTGTGTCCATGTGTGTGTCCGTGTGTGTGTGTGTGTGTGTGTGTATGTATGGTGTGTGTGCTTTATGACTGCAAAAATGCTGGTCACGCTGGTACTTGACCTTCAACCAACAATTAACCCCCCCCCCCCTTTCCTTTCCTCTTCGAAAGAGGGATTAATGTAAACAGTGGCAGCCCTAGCATTTCGCTGTGGCCCCAAAGTGCTTTAACATAAATCACTCCCACTATGTGGCTCGGGAATGTTTGGGGCCCTAAACTGATGCAAATGCATCCTTTTAGTTTCATTTAGTTCATCTTAGTTCTACTGTCTGAATCTGCCCCATCCAACTTTTATTGTTTGTAAAGCACTTTTTAAACTGCTATATAATAATAATAATAATAATAATAATAATAATAATAATAATAATAATAATAATAATAATAATAATAGTAATAAATGTCAAGACTGTTTACATCAATCATAGCATGTTTTGTGGTCTCATGGAAAAAATGTAATATAAAAAACTGCAGTATGGACCATTGCACCATATTTGTAGTTATTGCAGGAATTAGCCAGCTGTATTTTTGAGAATGTATAATCATATTAATAAATAAATATTAATACTGTGTTGTGCATGCCAGGCCACGTGGAGCATTAAATGTTAGCATTGCAGCATGTATCATGTAAACACACAGTACATGGCTGCTGGACAATGAGCTAACGGTGTATGAAATGCTCCTTCGACAAAACCTCACTCACAGCCAATCGTTACTCCACAAGGCCACTGGCATTTCAGGGTTAAAACTCCCAATCATAATCTCATTTCACAGTAGAGTGTGCACGGTCGCATGTAACTGAAAATCATCTACAAGTTTTAAAACATTATTGCTAAAAAATGTCATCATCATTTAGCAATTCCTGATTTAGACAGGAAATTTCACACCAACAACTCCTAAACAATGAAACTCTCTATGCTAAGCATAGTTCAAATAATTATTTGGAAATAAACCTTCAGACACCAATACAATCCCAACAGATTGTATTGTATTGTACATTGTGGTTAGTGATGCGTTTTATTGTAAACTGTGTGAAGGCATTCAGGAGTGTTTAAAGAGGTTAGCAGTGTCTAAGCAGTAGGAAGAATTGAGTAAACAGTCGTTTCACATAAATCTTATCTGTAATTTACATTTTCTGTCAATATTGCTCCCCTGGAACCTGACACCTGTGCCATTTAAATCAATGAAGATATTATTTATAATATTAGAATTGCCTTTGATTCACCACTTTGGCATTGTCCCCGATAATATAGCTTCAAATCTTCTCTTTCAGGTTCCATTATGTTAAATGAAGTGTGAAAAATCAGTTATTAGCTTATATTTTATTGAATTGAGTAAGGCATTTAAATCAGCTTGTAAAGCTTCAGGAAAAGCCTGTGATAGCTGCTACAGGACAGTCTGTGGCCCTGCGCCTATTTTCCACTGAAACAGAGATCTGGTTTCTGATGGCTAGACGCTGGATTTTTACAGAAAAATTGTCACTCTGCTTGTGCTTGTGCTTTCAGTTGAGTCCGTGCACGGTCGCGGTGCTGCCGCCGTCTGGATCCATATCGGCCCCGGTGTCTGCGCCAAATCCAGCAGAACCGGCACGCCGGCGGTTTCAGGCGCCATTTTCAGTCTTTTTTTTTTCATGTTTTACGGCACAGGGGTCAGACGCACCAATCAGACGACACGGAACCTCGCAGCGGGACGGCTCTTTTCTTTACTGTCCTTCGTTGGCTACGTGATGAAATAAGGCTCAAATGACCGGCCTTCTGCCTGTGTGAAAGAGGAGGCCCACCCATATGAAGGAGGAGGCCCTCAGGAGATCCATTTTGGTGAAGGAAGAGACCCTCAGGAGATCCATTTTGGTGAAGGAGGAGGACCTCGGGAGGTCCATTTTGGTGAAGGAGGAGGACCTCAGGAGGTCCATCCGTGTGAAGGAGGAGGCCCTGAGCCATAAAAGAGGCTGACACAGCGCAGGTAATGAAGTGATGCGATTAGGACACGTAATCCGTTCAGCTTAATCCAGGGAGCCGAGCGTGGTCTCCTAACCCTGCACACCAGCTCTGCACCTGTTCCACAGGACCGACTGCCCCTCCTCATCACTTCCCCTGCAGCGCTGGCTCCAGCGTGCTTCATTATCTTTCACTGAGCTTTCAGGCTGAGATGTGGACTGTCCTAAGACTGACCTTTGACCTCCTTCCGCGTTGTGACCTCACAGTAACAGGTTTAACTCCCGAGCAGTAGAGTGCCACTGTAGCAGTCCCAAACCCTGGGAGTGAGTCAGTATTTTTGAGCCATGGGTTCCCTTGGCAGATTTCCAATGCCATCGGGATTTCGATTTCTGCAGAACAAAAGGTCTGGGGTTACCATGAGCTTAAGAGAGTTTCATGTTTCATTCTACAACACAAATTACGCCCGTTAAATCTCAACCTTGAATTTTAGAGCTTTAAAGTAAGGTAAGAAAGTAAGTTACTAACAAGTTGCTATATTTAAGCCACAACAATGGGCGAATTCCACCAACCACCCAGATTTCCATACTAGCCTGCCTGTACGCGACAACTGTTGTAGTTTCAATATAGCAACTTGTTAGCAACATACATGAATTTCTAGTCCAGGTCAGGGATTATATTTGGAATATTTGTTTTAATGTTTACAAATGTTGAAGTTTTAATGTTACAAATCAAAACTGTTTAATTCAGGTTATATTCCTCACTGTTGAATTTATTCTTCTTCATAATGTAGCCATGTACCAGCAAAGGTTTTTGTTATTGGCTAAATGGGGTTACCTTGTCTCATTACCAATGTGCAACCTCCATGTTAGGTCCATATGACATAAACAATCAAATCTTCAAAATGTGCACTTTAACTGATCCGTAGCTTCTGCAACACTCAGCCCCTTTTTGAGTAAACATTTAAGGTTTTGGGATTAAAAACACCCATTACATAAAATCACCAACAAATGGGTGATATAATTAACATTAAATTGCAATTAGCATAATTAAACTGCACATTAAGACGCCTCAGTAATGACAGTGTAAAGGTTGGGTAATTGACCAGAGAAACCCGGAGAACGTGCAGTTCAAGCTAATTAACCACATTAGCGCATTTTTTTCCCTGCGCGTTGCAAACATTCCGTCCTCTTGGGGGCGGGGCATCAAAGAGACAGGCCGATATCAAAGTCAGCTCTTTTCAAACATCGGATTGGATAAAACTGGCGCTCAGTGTGTTGTCTAATGTATTTGAGGCTTTGTCTATCTGCTCTGGGATATGTGGCTTAATTTAAGTGGGTCTTCTGTGTTCTCAGGGAAAGCTGCAATGCTGCATCTTGAGCATGTCGCTGTAAAAGAGGAGCAGTCCTCAAATGACCTTTCTTTTTAAATAATGGTGGAGAAAATATTGCCTTCCCTACCCAGTAAAATGTTTGATATCATTTCTACCCCAACAGCGTTTACATGAGTCCACCTGAGATCATGTACTGTATCATAGTGAAATATACTCTTTGAGAGTGGATTTCACACTGAATATTTGGGCAAAGCTAAGCGGAGATAAAATGAGATACAGAAAAAGGATTTGAAATCTGCGCATGGCTTTTTCTGACTTTATCGCTGCGTATGAGGTCAGGGTTGCCGGATATCCCAGAACACCATGCACGTGCAAACGAGCTGTCGTAACCAATCGTTTCTGTAACATTGGAGACGTAAAAAACGATCCATTCCGAACTACCAGTCAATTTTCAAACAGTTACGCAAACCGGACATTTATATTGTCTGG
>CM077298.1:7261300-7576300 GCA_039654925.1 Anguilla pacifica
AACAGAGTTTCATTAATGCTAACATCCCGTGCACAGGCACATATACTCTGCAGACTCAGGGAAACAGAATGTCTGCAATGTGCTGTGCAGTTTCTCCACTGCCAGACTATACTGGCATAAGAGCTGTTCATTAAAAGCACATTATCCACAACGACTGTTATAGAATTAGATACAAATGCAAAGTGTTTCTAACGTTTATCTCTCGGTTGAGAAATATGTTTAAAGTTTCTTTCTTTTCTGCGTAATTTGAAACTTGATACAGTATATTTTACACCGATTCAAATTATCTGCATGTATATCCGCCAGCAAACATGTTATTTGAGTTTGTTTCAATATTATGCCGTTTGAAATTAGAAATTTGTTTGCGAAGTTATTTTGTAATTTGTCTGTATTTTTTCAGGTTTTTAGCTATTTCCAGTAAACAACCAAATTTAACATTACATTTACTTGGAACCGCCATGCTTGAATAAACAAAAATCTGTTTACACTCTGGGAAATTTATTAATTCTTTATTTTTAATTAAGGCACAAATAAGGTTCATTTCTTGCAAGCCACGGTCATATGTTTTTGGAGCACAAATATATAGGGCAAGTAAATGCGTAAGTGTGGACATTTACACTAATTAGGCAAACAGAAAGCTCAGACAACCTCAGACTTAATTTAATAATGTTGAAACAATCTAGAGCTCCCCAGTCCTCACAAAACAGTGTTCTTCACAGAAAAACAGGTAGAAGGCCTAGCGTGTATTAGTACTGTGGTTTAGGCCATGCGCTGCGACAATGGGGCGTCTGCATTAACCCTGTATGACGACAGCAAAAACTCAAGTAAAGTAATGCTGTTTGTCTGTTTGTTCTCCGCAGAAAACGATTCCTTCATGCGCTCATGATTGCTTCTCGTTAAAAGCAGACGCGCAGAGCTGTGATTAACCGGAATTTCTCTGTTTACCAGCTGTAAGGACTAAGAAGCAATGGCAGTTCTGCCAAAGGAAACTCAAACCCACCGTATGTATGCTAATTACATTGCATTACATTTCGTTTATTCGGCAGTTGGTTTTATCCAAAGCGACGTACAATAAGTGCGTACCGAAGGTCATTGGAACAACTGCAAAACGCAGGTCCCATAAGGTACAATACTCATTTTTTGAACACATTAAGTCCAGTTCACACAGTGAACATTACTCAGACCTAACCTAAGTGAAACTAGGAGGCATAACAAGCTACAACATCAAGACAATGATACAAGGCACAATAAGTGCTGGACGGAGGTACATGTAACATGAGTGGCACAGGAGGCACATGTGTAGCATGAAAGAGGGGCGTTTAAGTGATAGAGTGATGAGAGTATGACATAGGAGTTTTTAAATTCAGCTGATGTGATCGTTTGCGTCTCTCCCCAACACAGCGTTGGCTTCTCCGGCGCTGTCACATGGCATTTTTTCAACCGCAGCAGGAGAAATGCGATTGGTCACCGGTGGTAAAAACAATGCGACTTCCAGTAGGGAAACAACACCAGCACGTGCTGACCCCGAGTGAAACTACACACAGTTCTGCTAGTTAACGCTGTATTTAAATGTCCTTTTTGAAACTCCACAATCCAATGACAGTAACGACCCGTTCTTCATAATGAGGAAGGCTAAGGGGTCAAGGACAGGCTTCAACTTTTCACCCCCCCCCCCCCCCCGCTCTTGTTGCTAAGCACAGAAATAGCCTCAGCGTTCCTGTAGCGAGCAGCAGAGATTAGCTTTGGGATCAGGGGTAATACCGTGCTGCCCCAGTGTAAACTACCTCTGCTGCACAGGGAGCTATTTTCAACTCTACCCTGCCCTCTACCCTGCACCCTCACCCCCCCCCATCAAACACAATCTCTGTGCTGACCCCCCCCCCCCCCACCCCCAGCATAAATCAGGCAAGAGCCTCACATCATCACAAATATCAGCTCCAACCCCCACCAGCTTACTCCCCCCCCCAACATTGTCCCCCCACCCTCTATCTGTCCCTCCAGCAGCAGCTGTGCCTACTCTTTCACCCCCCTACACCCCCACACCATCCACCCCCCCCCCCCCCCACCCTCCGAGACCAGCCCGGCTTTATGAATCGCGGTCACCGCGTACTTTGCGGATGCCTTTTGTTTATTTCTACATTTCCTTTAAAAAACCTGGCTCTCTGGTGCCCCCGGTGAGCGTACCATGCAGCGCGGGCCTCTATTTTCAGCCGCGACGTACACAATGTTCTTTCTTAAAGGGCACGGAATTCTGATCATGCAGGCGGTAGAGTGGGGGATGGGGGACGGGGGACTGGGGGGGTGGAAGTGACCTCGCATAACCGCCGTGAGTTCGGAAGACTGAGCTTTTTACTGCAATGAATACAGCCCACGGCCGCTATCTATTACATCGCTATCAGGGTCCTGGGGGGAACAGGCAGCTCCCCGCCAGATATCGCACATATAGCATGAGCTTAGAATGATAATCACGCCAGGGAAAAAATAACATGTCAAGGGATTATGAAAAAAGGCATGTGCTGACAGGCTGAAGATGCCTTTTTCGCTTTTAATAATGGTTTTATTTGTTTTGGTATTATAAGAATATAGGTTATGTTAATCCAAGTGCTTTCAAAAGTGTTACTATTATTAAACACATAGCGTAAATTGTTCATGTAGGGTACATGACTTTTGCCAAATGAATGATTCGAAATCAATTTATATACATCCTAATTCTATCGCTATAACTTACTACTTTAATAAATATTTTCTGTTGCCTTGTTCGCAGAGTGTTTCTTAAAATGCACTTTCCTAGGGAAGGTCTTAATCAGTACTTTTTATAACAGTAGGTCTGAATTTTCTTTGCAACACATATGACCAAAACCGTTTTTCCCCTTTTAAAAACTTGCCCTAATTTCGGGAGATCCTTTTAATAAAGGAGTTAATTCTTTTGAACTGAACATCATCATAGCTTGAAAAGTTGGTATCATCAATTAAATCACAATTTATCATGTTTTAATTTACCAGATATTAGGAAAATGTTTTAATGAAGTCCTCTGACTAATTTATCTTTTAACTGTTTAGAGTTATTTTTTTAATTGCTTATAACATTATATGATTATTTTAAGGAGTCTATTGTTTTGGATAATGTCTATTTGGTCAGTGTACTATCAGTGTAAAAAGCCCTTTGCATGCGTGTGAGAAAAGTGCTCTGGAAATGAAGTTACTATAATCATTTATGCCAGTTATACACACACAGTGCTTGGGCTCCTGCATGATGTCAAACTCATTGAAAGTACAATATATTTATTTTTAAATGTCCCATTGACCTAGAACTGGTCAAAACTGACTACAATGCCTCCTAAGGCTATAGTTCATATGTAATCATATGTAGGTTATATAGTTCATATGTAAATCATATGTAGGTTATATAATTCATATGTAAGTCATATATATTTAGGTTATATAGTTCATATATAAGTTATATGCACATTATATATTTCATATGTACGTCATATATTTGTAGGTTACGTAGTTCATATGTAAGTTATGTCAGTTATATAGTTCATATATTGTATAAGTCATATGTAGGTTATATAGTTCATAAGTTGATCATAAGTAGGTTATATAGGTCATAAGTAGGTCATACAGTTCATAAGTAGATCATAAGTAGATTATATAGGTCATAAGTAGGTCATGCATAGGTCATATAGGTCGTATATAGTTGCGCCACATGCAGACTATGCAGCAGTCAGGCATTGTGCAGAACTTCCTGCCCACATCTTTTAAACACTCATCCCGACTCATCTCCACACCCCTTCTCCTTCCCCCTTTTAATAATTCTCTCTTTCCAAACTTCTCCTGCACGATTTCGTCGAACGTTCCCACTTTCATCACATTTTTTGCATGATTTCATCAATCATTCTCTTGCAGTGTGTGAAGCATACAGTATCTCTGACTCACCACATTCACCAAGGCTGGCACTCCGAGAAAGAGACTGGCACTGGTCTTACTTCTAGGAGTGGCCCAGAATCACTCACACACTTGCACACACCCACACATGCACACACACACACACACAGACGCACACACATGCACGCATGTACACACACATACAAACACACACACACACACACAGACGTATATGCACACACACACACACTCACACACATACACAAGCACACACGCACGCACACATGCACGCACACATACACACAAGGTAACGTCGGGTTGCGATGGTCCTCTGTCACTCTGTATCACATTCAAAGGACTTCCCTTTACATGTTTTGTGAAAATGTACATGCAAGTGTGCAGGGTCTGTGAGAGTGTACAGGGTTTGTGAAAGTGTACAGGGTTTGTGAAAGTGTACAGGGTCTGTGAGAGTGTACAGGGTTTGTGAAAGTACAGGGTTTGTGAGAGTGTACAGGGTTTGTGAAAGTGTACAGGGTTTGTGAAAGTGTACAGGGTCTGTGAGAGTGTACAGGGTTTGTGAAAGTACAGGGTTTGTGAGAGTGTACAGGGTTTGTGAAAGTGTACAGGGTTTGTGAAAGTGTGCAGGGTCTGAGAGAGTGTTCAGGGCCTGTGAGAGCATGCAGGGTGTGTGAAAGTGTGCAGGGTTTGTGAGAGTGTACAGGGTTTGTGAAAGTGTGCAGGGTCTGTGAGAGTGTACAGGGTTTGTGAAAGTGTACAGGGTTTGTGAGAGTGTACAGGGTTTGTGAAAGTGTGCAGGGTCTGTGGGAGTGTGCAGGTTCTGTGAGAGTGTACAGGGTTTGTGAGAGTGTGCAGGGTCTGTGAGAGTGTGCAGGGTTGTGAGAGTGTGCAGGGTTTGTGAGAGTGTACAGGGTTTGTGAAAGTGTGCAGGGTCTGTGAGAGTGTACAGGGTTTGTGAGAGTGTGCAGGGTCTGTGAGAGTGTGCAGGGTTTGTGAGAGTGTACAGGGTTTGTGAAAGTGTGCAGGGTCTGTGGGAGTGTGCAGGTTCTGTGAGAGTGTGCAGGTTCTGTGAGAGTGTGCAGGGTTTGTGAGAGTGTGCAGGGTTGTGAGAGTGTGCAGGGTGTGTGAGAGCGTGCAGGGTTTGTGAAAGTGTGCAGGGTCTGTGAAAGTGTGCAGGGTTTGTGAGAGTGTACAGGGTTTGTGAGAGTGTGCAGGGTCTGTGAGAGTGTGCAGGGTTGTGAGAGTGTGCAGGTTCTGTGAGAGTGTGCAGGGTTTGTGAAAGTGTGCAGGGTCTGTGAGAGTGTGCAGGGTTTGTGAGAGTGTGCAGGGTTCGTGAAAGTGTGCAGGGTTTGTGAAAGTGTACAGGGTTTGTGAAAGTGTGCAGGGTCTGTGAGAGTGTAGAGGGTTTGTGAAAGTGTGCAGGGTTTGTTAAAGCGGATACTGTGGACAGGGCTAAACTAGGAGAAAGCCCACGGACAACCAAACCGCATCCTCCCTCACGTCCTCAAAAACAAGACCCAAATGTTCTCTCGAGATGAAGCACTGGTCGCACGCCAGCTCTCCTCCAAAACCAACTGCTGCTTCTCTTCTTTCTGAAATCCAACAGCAAGCAAGACAGCATGACCGCTATAGCACTTTGCGTTGAGTGTCTTCTTCAGTGTTCGTGGCACAAAACCTGACAAGACTGCACAAAACAGATGCAAAGCCGGCCAAGCTTGAAACCATTACAAAAACCATAACTTCTTGTCATCGTGTCGGTAGATCACATATTCATGTGTCAAGATGGATGCCAGAGAGTGAGCAGACTGACAATACAGTGATACAACAATCCAGAACTAAATATTATACCCATAAAATGAACATATTTACCAAAAAGTTCACTTATCAAAAAAAAAAAAAGCCATCAATGCAAACTTTTGACCACTGAAAAATGCTGATAAATTTCAGATATGGAGACTACAGAATTTCTTGTCTTGGATCCCATTGTGAATGTCACTGTGATACCAGCCGTGTTAGTGTTCTGAGTCGTGTCAAGAAATATATTTTCTAAAATTCTCTCAATAACTTTTCCTGCAATTAATGACCAGCTACCCGATTACTAGCTGCTCTGTCATAGCAGTTAGACCCTTCATGCAATCATGGTGCTCATTGCTTTATTTGGTAGGAGCAAGTGAAACAGAATATCATTTTAATCAGGTAAATTTCATTGTGGAAAGAAGACCATATGGTGAGCAGTCACAGTATTGCTTTTAATATCCGCATCCCAGTTATAATTCCCTTAAAGCTAAAACTGGATGCCATCGCTGCAGAAGCATAACCACAGGGTTTCTGTGAACTGCAACCGGATTTTACTACAGAGATCCAATCATTTATAAAATAAAAAATTCTAATACATTTGCAGAATTTTTGCCATTACTCACTGACACTGTCAGGAGTCAAAATATCCTACAGTGATGTCCATTCCCATACACTTATTGTACATTTGGAAATATGAACAAGGATGATTCATAAAGTAAGTATGAAATATTTATCATTTTCAATTTCGCTGACAGCATACAGATTGCTGTTTTTTTTTTTTTGCCAGTTAGCTAAACAAGCCAGCTGGGCAGACCGTGTTTACATTGGTATGCCACTCTACTTTTAAAGGGATTCAAATTTTGTTTAATTCATGAGTGCAGACAGACATATTCAGGAGGGTTCCGTGGGTTTTAAGGTTCCAGGGGTTTCGCTGAAAGTAATTTGGTGACATTGAGAGGACATTTTCTGCCATTTTCAGTTCTCCACGGGGATCTCTGTCCACTCTTCCCGGGTAGATGTTATTAACCTCTGTCACTTCCTGAGGTTCACAGGAACTCTTTTTTTCCAGTTATAACCAGATGTATTCATTTGAAATGAGGTCTGCACTTTACAGTAGCCAGTCTGGAATATGCTTCCTGCTTTCCCTTAACCAGGATATCATTCTTGCCTTGCTGGAATATCCTTTCATGTTTATCCAATCAGAAGGAGGCAGGTAAAAATATCTAGGCGCATATTTTAATAAGGCTTCCCTTCATTCTGACAGGGGCAACAAGACCAGAATACATAAATCTACACAGAACATTATTTGAGAAACAAAATCAGGACGCTACACTAGAATTCTGTTGCCATGCTATTCATCTGAAATGATTCTTTTAGGTAAGTATCAGAAGTCCTGCAACATTGACAGATTCAATCAATGTATGCTATTGCTAGCCATATGCTAATGCTAAGTGGTTCGCTAAAAGGCTGATTCAACACTGACTAAAAGCACAATACACAACGAAGGTCATGCTACATACACATGTTACATACTATTCCCTCGTGATAGGAATTTCATTTTCTTAGTCCCATTTCTGATTTGCATGTCTGTCTGAGTGTCCTTTAGATGCAGTCTGACATATGTACCATGTATGTTCTATTGTGTCGACTATATATGTATTTCTTAAACAGCGACAATAACTTCCACAGTTAGGAGTTTTTGACATTCTCAGGTCTACTGTAGAACAGGAGTTTTTGATACAGAACAGGAATTTTCAACATCATCTTGATTAGCGTGATCCCCAGAGTCCCAGACCGTACCTCTGACCATATCCCTCGAGTTTGAGTTTCTCACAGCATAAATCATCTTGCATTCTTTCCCTGGCAAAACTGCTTAAACCAGTTTCTACCCCTAATATTTGCTTGTCCCAGGGTTGCAATGTTTTACAAGCATCCAAAAATGTTAAAGAAGTGAAACATTTTATTAAGTGTAAATGCTAGCTATGCCATCCAGCTAGGTAATCGTAGCTAGGAATCTCATGAGTATGGCAGCTCATATAGCTTTGCACCCCAACAGACTCGCTGCTCGCTGGGTATATAGGCATGAATACAAACAAAATGCACAAATAATAGCTTTTCAATGTCACTTTTATCAGGGCAGAATTCAGTATGACTGCCAAAGACATGTTACTCCAAGCAATCCCCTTTAACCTCAGAGTCCACACAAACTGGTGATGTCAGCTGAGACATTTTAAATCAGCTAAGAATTTCAGAGGTAATTACATAAATTACGGTTACAGCATTCCTTGTCAACAGTTGTTTAGCACATTTAGAAGCAAATACTCTCTTTCACATAACTAATATGAGCCATTTTGTTTGGAGAAGTGATCGAAGCTACTTTCATTAGCGATCAATCGGCACACTGTTGACCTGTTCCTCAAGGCAAATTGATGTTGAATGACATTTCTCGCTGGGTGAACTGTTTTGTAGTGACGGTAGTTCCACTAGCTTTCAGAGATTGAGTGGTGGGTTGCCAGGTACAGGGCAGAAACTCAGATTCCAGCCTCATCTCCGAGCCCCTTTAATCTCGCCGTCAAAGCACACGGCTCTCATTGTGCCCAGGGTGCGTACAAACATGACTTCACTTTATCCGTTACCCAGGCTACCGGAAACATGAATAGGTCTTCGTTATGACGCTTTCTTGTTTTGTAACGTACGCAGCAGGCTACACAAAGTCTTTTTGACTCCGCGCCATTCAGAGAGGAACGTCCTAAAAAGGCATTTCTCTAGCCGGATGGGTGTGGTATCCATCGTTCCACAGCTCGACTGGGCGTGAGATTTCTGCGGTGAACGAATATCAGGCTTTACCATCAGGTGTGTGTGTGTGTGTAACGCGCGCGTGCGAATGTGTACTTTCTCATACAACGGGACAATTCGCCTATATAGCAAAATAATAACAAGAAACACGTCCATACGACAAACATCCAAAAAAAGTCATTGAGTTCACTGAGGGAAGTGCAGTGCACTGTGAGCAGTGTTTTAACCAGGCTGATTGATGCGTGCGGCCTTCTCTGGCAGGCATTGTGCTCTGGAAACGCTGGGGGGTGAGGGAGAGCTTTATGAAGTCCGATCGGGCCGATTGATTGCCCCGCGGTGATGTAATGCACCTGATGGATTACACAGAGCAGCGGTAACCCCCTCCTCCCCCCGCCTCCAAATCGCAGACGGATGAGATCATCCCCCCCCCCCCCTCGGCCCCGGCCCGCCCTCCCATCCGGCTGATTAATTTAATGGGCGGTCGTATCGCCAGAGAGGGCCGGTGTTTCTTAGCGCGGGGCTCCTGCTCCATACCGAATTAGCACTCCTCTCCCCCCTTTCCTCTCTCTCCGTTAAATGGATTACAAGGGCTGCGGCTGCTCTTTGTGTGTCCCCATATCCTATGCACCGAGACGGCCTGCTCTCTCTCCCCCTCTCTCGCGCTATTTCTCTCTCTCTCATCCACACACACCCTTTCTCTCTCTCTCCCCCTCTCTCTCCCTCCTTCTTTCCTCCCCTCTCTCTTTCTCTCGCTCTCTCTTTATCTCCCCTCTCTCTGCCTCACTCCCGATCTCTCTTTCTCTCCCCCTCTCTCTGCCTCACTCTCTCTCTTGCTCCCTCTCTCACCCGCTCTATCTCTCTCCCTCTCTAGCCATGCGGGTGAGTCTTTAAGCGCCACGGAGGCGGATGAACCCTGGAGAAGCAGGGTGAACCCTGAAGAAGCAGGGTGAACCCCGGAGAAGCAGGATGAACCCCGGAGAAGCAGGATGAACCCCGGAGAAGCAGGATGAACCCTGGAGAAGCAGGATGAACCCCGAAGAAGCAGGATGAACCCTGGAGAAGCAGGACGAACCCTGGAAAGGGAGGGTGAACCCTGGAGAAGCAGTGCGAACCCTGGAGAAGCAGGGTGAACCCTGGAGAAGCAGGATGAACCCTGGAGAAGCAGGATGAACCCTGGAGAAGCAGGATGAACCCTGGAAATTCAGAATGAACCCCGGAGAAGCAGGGCGAACCCTGGAGTAGCAGGGCGAACCCTGGAGAAGCAGGGTGAACGGAGCGGTGTTTCGGGGCGCCCTGCCCGATGCCAGAGAGCAGTGATGTCACACGACGGCTCCATGCTGCGCATCTGAAACGACAGCGGCAGCCGTTCCTCTAAGCAGCACAGGCCCGCAGCGCCGCGTTCCTCCAGGAACACCACGTTAGAAGCCATGTCAGCCCAAACACAGCATTCCTGGGAAAAGGTTTTTCGTGGCCTTTTTACTTGTAAACACAGGACGCGTGGACATGCGCTGGCTAATCTCCTGACACTTTACTACTGTGAATGAGAAACCTGCTCTTTCGATGTGTCATCAACAGGAATACGTGCGAAGCAGAGAACGGTCGATGCGCTTTTTGCAAACTGTCAAAACGTGTCAGATTTACTGAACGTGGCTTTGCGACGCTTGTTTTGGATATGACAGATGCGTCACCATTCGGGTCTGGTGACGTCAACAGCGGCCGGAGTGGCGATATACTGTAACAGCAAAACACAGGTGTTTCGCCCCCGCGCGGACCCAGCTGTGCGCTTTTTTAGGAAGGCCATGCCCAGGGCGCGAACGCCAATAACCTTAGCGAAACCAACTGTTGCGCTCCCCATTACAAAAACATCGCTTCCGGGCAGACGCGAAAGCTTAAAGGAGGGATTTGCATAACCAGACTCCTGAAAGCGGTTACCTCTAAACCAAAGAACACAGTCCCTTTATCGGCTCCTCTTTGTAAAACAACCCCCGTCTCAATTCAGGCTGCGAGTTTACCTTCCGGGCAATCCTTATAGCGGGCGAAGGAACAAAACTATTTTAAAACCCTTTATTGAAAGGATGAAAAGAGGATAAAACTAAACTGAATTATTCTACAGCAGGTATTGCTGAAGGCAATTTCTTTTTACGCGCGTTTAAAGTGGGATATTAATCCCGGGATCTGAATAGGGGTCCTGCACTGAAGAGGGGAGATCAAGCGGGAGAGACGGATTGTGGGCTTGTGATGTAAAAGTCGGGTAACACCCCCCCCCCCCCCCCCACTCCCCGGTCGTTGTTCCCGTCATCTTAATGTGACTGCTATCTGAAACAGGGACACCTTTTAGAATATGAAAGGCGATAGCAGGGAGCTTTGATCTAGCAGCGCTGGTTCACCGTGTGCTCTCTATTCAACGTCTGGGCACATAAAGAACTGGGCGAAAATGAGGCTGTAAAATAAATGTAAATGTAATGGGGGCTGGGTTTTGGCCTTTCGCCTCTTCCACCCTAAACTAAAAGATACGGAACATATTTCCAGGCAAAATGGTTGGAGTGGCATTGAAGCTAGTACATAGCATACCAGGAATATTTATTTATTTATTTATTTAAAAATATTCAGAATGTGATGTCTGCTTGAAACAGTGATTGCTTTTGATTAGCAGCGGCTCACAGTCGGTCTAACGCCCACAACGAAAGCCCAGCTTTCATAAAAGTGCGCCTCTCATTGCACTCTGCTTTAGAAATCAATTTAAAATTCAGCATTCTCCTCTGTGGAAGTGTTCTCCAGTTTGCCCCCTTGTGGTATAATTATGCAAGCACACAGAAGGGCAAATCATAGGACCGATTCTAAGTGGTCTCAAATGGCTTTATGTTTTTATATATCAGTATCACCTTAAATAACCTGCTTCTGAGGCATATATTGAACTGACTGGTAAAAACCAGCATCTTGGTGAAGATGGATGAGGTGATTCAAGGATTCAAATATTCAAAATAAAACAGGAATTGAAATATCAGAAATACAATTCAGGCCTATTTATTGTACTTTTAATAATAATAATAATAATAATAATAATAATAATAATAATAATAATAATAATAAATACTGGCGCTATTGTGCTAAAATGAAAATTAATATAATGTCAAATGCAACAATACTACAGCAACAACAACAACAACTAATAATAATGATTATTATTATTATTATTATTATTATTATTATTATTATTATTAAGGTTTTCTTTATAGGTTTGAACTAATATCTTGTTAATACATTGTTGGGCTGTGCCCTCTAGTGGCCATGCAATGTATGTAATCATAATAGAATAATTCGGGCATTTGGATAAAAAATCAAGGAGAATTAAGTTCACTCTTCAAATGCCATGTAGCCTTATATAATTTTTATTGAAACTATAATTTTAAAAATACCTTCTAATTTGTATTAGTTTAGTTTATTAGTTTATCTCAAATATAGCACATACAGCAGCATGCATTTTATTTCCCCTGTTGCCACATAAAAATGTAGTAGAATAGTTTATCTCCAAACCACACAAAACAATTTTTTTTATTTATTTGTAGCTTGGGGAAGTTGAAGACCTTAAGGTTTTTTTTTGGTATATGCATAGGTGCGTGCCATCTAGTGGTGCATTAATGTAACATCAATAAAATCGATTTGAAATACAGGTTTGTTTAGCCTTTAAGATTCAAAATGTAAAATGCTATTAAGTGCAAATTGATTTCAACTGTTATGTATGTTTTACTTACTGCTGGAGGTCTGTGAAACCAGTGATGAACATAATACCAAAAACAGAAGAGAATGCAAGCTAATTTAGTGAAATTCCTGTATTTATGGGCCTGATGAAGGTAATGATGAACAAAATGTTATATGTGTAATCGCATACATTCGTTTTTAAGTGAGACATTTTGCAGGACTACATTTTAATGTCATACAGTCTTTCTTTTTTGAGTAGGCGACTCATCCTGGTAAGACACTGTTCCAGTGTGTGGATGGGCCCCACAGTCTGGTATCTGTTAAGGCCCTGCTCCAGTGGGTGGATGGGCCCCACAGTCTGGTATCTGTTAAGGCGCTGTTCCAGTGTGTGGATGGGCCCCACAGTCTGGTATCTGTTAAGACACTGTTCCAGTGTGTGAATGGGCCCCACGGTCTGGTATCTGTTAAGACACTGTTCCAGTGTGTGGATGGGCCCCACAGTCTGGTATCTGTTAAGGCCCTGTTCCAGTGTGTGGATGGGCCCCACAGTCTGGTATCTGTTAAGGCCCTGTTCCAAAACTTTACAATAATAATCACACAAATTGGTCATTCGAAATGGGAAGTAAATGCAACTTAATTCGCAATAAGCCTTTTTTATTTGTTCAATCTGCCTTCTGAGGAAACTTCACTTGCCATAAATACCTAAATAAAAAGTGGCATCGAGCAAATCCTGGGACTCTGGCGCTGGGCTCCAAGTCTGCTGTACTTACAACAAACTTCATAGTGAAATCCACACACTGAAGGACCTGAACATATATCTGCTCGTCTGTCTGTCTGCCCTGTACATCTGTCCGGTTATTTATCTGCACCAAAAGAGTCTGAAGCATCGTTTCACAGCAACAGCACCTGTTCACACTGGTTTTGCCTGGTTTTTACTGGTGACAGTATGTGGATTTTTTATGACGTAAAATCGTCAAGGCAATGTATTTCCAAAGACACAGCGCTGGATTGCCGGTTGACAAGAGCTGTACTGGATAGAGGAGCTGCAAAAGAAAAATAACCCACAAAAAATAAATACATGCAACAGAAATATTGCTTATAGAAATACACTTTTCATACAACCAATGCCTCAGTTATAATATGACATTATAACAGTTGTAATAGAAATAATAGTTGTTGAAATAAAAGTGTATGGCTCCTTTTATTTATTGAAACTTTTTTTGCTTTAATAATGCAAATGAACAGGAGAGGCAATGTAATTTCACTAGCCAATCATTTCTGCAGATTTGTTTCTCCTTATTTTGATGCAATTATTTCCACAGTTTAAAAATAAAATAACAATTAATTGTTAATTATGAGTTTTTTAAAAAACATAATAGTAATAATGCCTTAGAAGACCACAGTTTTTTTGGGTGTTGGTGGCAGGCTCTGTGCTAATTGTAAAAACTTCTGGACATTATTTACAATCCCTTGCTCACAGTCACACTGTCGTCATGATCGAGGGCTTTGGGAAGCTAACAGCACGGAGGAGCGGTCCGATGAGAGAGAGCTTCCTCTCTGTGTGCAGCAGGCTGTTCCTTTGTGTTTGGCCTGAGGAAGCGAAGAGCCACACTTGGGCTGATTACCAGTCAATCAGTCAACCTCAGGCGTGCGTGCTTTAAAGCAGTGGTTCTCAAACACGGGCCTGGGGCACCCCTGTGTGCACTGGCTTTTATTACTGCAAATCTCTTGCTCAGTTTAGGTTGTTGAATGCATGTGCTTAAGTTTTTTTCACAGTTATATCTTCGAACCTGTTAACACAATGCAGGTTTATTCGCTGTTGTTTGCTTTGTCTTTGATTTCTTCATTATCTTCCGAAAGGTTAGTTGTAGTGGCCACGTGCTCTAACATTCATCAGTTAGCCTATTGATTCACCTCAGTCTTTTTTATCTCTTTATTTGTCTTTTTTTTACCTCTCTTTATGCAATCATTTCCAATATAGCACAACGTGAATGAGACTTTTATTCTTCATGGCATGCAGAGCCGTTTCTGACAACATGTGGCCTAAGAGAGTAAATAATCTCTCAAAACATGAAAAGCACCTAATGAAGAAAGATTAGCAGCTTGTTAAAATTCTGGGATTGTAATTGTGGGTTGAATGAAAAGCAGTATGCATGGCAAGGCATTTCATTGGCATGAAATACACTAAATATTACCAAAGCGTACATACAGAAATATAGAAATATAATAGACCATGAATGTAAATTATACAGAATAATTGCTATATCTAACTGTGGTAACAACAACAACAACAACAACCACTATATGAAAATAGTATTATTATATAACAATAGCAATAAAATGAATAACATTAATAATAATAATAATAATAATAATAATAATAATAATAATAATAATAATAATAATAATAATAATAATGATGATGATGATGATGAATAAAAAAGGAAAAGAAAATAACTGTCTGTCACACACCTAACCAAATACACTCCCAGGTGTTGGTAAAGCAATTTTTAAATCTTTATAATATAAACTTAAAAGGTATATTATGTAGCCATTGCATGGACATTTTGCAATAAATGAAATATATGATATATGCTCAAGATCATACATTTAATTTTAAGATACACATTTAATAAATTAAAAAAGGCCTTGTTGTGCAACTGTGCTAGTTTTATCAGTCCAGTCATTAAGACTTCAAGCAGGAGCTACAGCAACTAATTTGCTATTTCAATTATGCATCCGGCACCATTTAGAGTTAATTAAAAGCATTCGATTACAGCAAGCATTCTGCTGAGGGTTCGTTAATTGACAATTGTTTTTAATTGGAGGTGAGAAGGTGCAAAAATATCTTCCTGTTTTGCTGAGTGTCTTGTTATTTCACCAAGTGTATTGGCAATAATTAATTGATTAATAACATTGTTGATCTTTGTTGAATTAACCTTTAAATAATGCTTTTAGCTAGCCTTAGATTAAACAGTCTGCATCTCATTATAATGCTCATAATAAATAAATAGCCTTTTATTTATATATTTTTGGAGTTACATGAATAAATGCAGAACTCTGATAAGTCTGTTTTTGTTTCTGGTTTGTACTTTTTATATTTGCAGTTATTTAGATTAATGTAGAAAATAATGATGCCACTATATGCATTATTTTAAAAAGGGTGTTCATTGACATAATGCACGAAGCAGTCTTTTCCCATGAAATATTTTGGTAAGGTGATATCCTCTTGACTGAGAGACGGTGAGCTATGACTGAGAGTTCAAGATGTTTTGAATTGTTCACAATTAGTACAGTTTTAATTGTTTATTTTGCTCCATTATAATGCAATTACCATGGCAACAATATTTTATCTTCCAAACCATAAAAACATCAAGATAACAGCTGACCTAAAATTTCTGAAAACATTTTTTTTTCCCCTCCCCCGGAACGAATGGTTCTGTTCTAAGTAAGCGTGCGTGCGAACATATGATAATTACTTAATTATCACCGTATAATTAGTGCGATGTTGCGGCAATCTCAAATCTATAATTCGAGCTTTCATTATTCATGGGGCTCCCTCAACTTTCATGAGTCTTGCGGTGTAATTTGTCGGGCTGGTGCGCAGCGGGAGGTCCCGGCTGCTCGCGAACACGCGACCTAGCGTGCTGAAGAAGAACGCGCGCGCGCCATCCGCGGATTGATCACCGTGCGGCGGAGGAAGCGTCTGCCGGAGCGGTGAACCCTTCTCAGCCGCCGACTCCGCCGTCGTCAGGACCGGGGCCGTTACCATGGCGCTCAAAACTCGTCTTCATGTTGGAAAAGGCAAGGTTTATTGGTCGTGCAGTTTACGGGGTTTTTCCAGTTTGGGAAATGGGACAGCAGTACTCCTAATCACGGTGTTAATGACACAGGCAGGAGTGCAGAGATGAGTCCCTCCCTCCTCAAAAAGACTCACAGACTACCATTTAGGTACCTTTGTACAGGAACCTCTCTCCCCAGGTAACCTCTCTGTACAGGTACGTCTCTCTCTCCAGGTAACCTCTCTGTACAGGTACCTCTCTCCCCAGGTAATCTCTCTGTACAGGAACCTCTCTCCTCAGGTAATCTCTCTGTACAGATACCTCTCTCCTCAGGTCACCTCTCTCTAGGTAACCTCTCTGTACAGGTAACTCTCTCTCCAGGTAACCTCTCTGTACAGGTACCTCTCTCCCCAGGTAATCTCTCTGTACAGGTACCTCTCTCCTCAGGTCACCTCTCTCTAGGTAACCTCTCTGTACAGGTAACTCTCTCTCCAGGTAACCTCTCTGTACAGGTAACTCTCTCTCCAGGTAACCTCTCTGTACAGGTAACTCTCTCTCCAGGTAACCTCTCTGTACAGGTACCTCTCTCCCCAGGTAATCTCTCTGTACAGGAACCTCTCTCCCCAGGTAATCTCTCTGTACAGGTACCCCTCTCTCAACAAAATGTTGATTGAATCAGGACCTAAGACTTGATTTCTTTGAGCTAAGTATCCTTAGATATTACAGTAACACTTGTGGGTCCCAGATGAATAAGGAATCATACTACTGAAGGCCAAGGCATCTCAGAGTCTGTCACGGGTCGAAGTTTGGCGAACTCAAATGCAGACTCAGACAGAGGAGTGGCGAAACTCCCGTAGGAGAAGTTTAATGCAGCTGCACACAAAACAGCAGGCAGTCTCCTAGTCAGTTTGTGCAAAAGATCAAAACCAGAAAAATCCACCGGGGCAAAAGTACAAAACAGTAGGCAAAATCAAAGTCGAAAAACAGGCGAAGGTCAAAAACAGGAAATCAACAAAGCAAAGACGGCAGGCAGAAAACAGTGGTCGGGAAACAGGCAAGATCAAGAGACGAACTGACAGGCGCAAACGCTGGAAAGGCACTGAAAACAGAGGTTCGATCTGGCACTGCACCTCTCCCCATCCCTCCCTACCTCCCTGTAATCTCTTAAATGACTGTAAACTTAGGGTTGTAACTAGGTAGCTGTTTCGTAGGTGACTTAGTTAATGCACCTGTACTGCTTGTATTTTTGCATAGACTGCGTTGTTGCTGTTCTCGTTTGTGTTAGTGTTAATCAGTTTAACCTTCAGGGTCCAAGTTGAACTATGCGGTGGTTCGCTGCACTTGGACCAGTACTTCTCTCTAGGGTTTTCGACACACTGGTTATGGTTATACACTTTGTTGTACGTCGCTCTGGATAAGGGCGTCTGCCAAATGCCTGTAATGTAATGCACTGAAGAGAAGGGGAACAGAGAATATATACTATGTGAACCAGGTGAGTGAAATGAGAGATAATTGAACAGAGCGTGAGTATGCAAACAGAGAACAGGTGAATGAAATGCAAGTGATTAACCAGTGCGTGAGAATGCGGCCAGAACAGGTGAGAGTGATCAGCTGAGGGGGCGAGAGAGTTAGAGGAAACCACGCCCATACTACAAACCGAAACAAAGATTGTGCAGGAGAGAAACAGATAATCAACTAGAAAGTGAAGTGACAACAGAGACATAACAGAAACTGTAATATAAAGTGTGTCATGCTGAAACTGCATGCTCAAACTACACACACTCGGCTGTGCTCTGGATTTCACAGGTCACATGGGAAAAATGCTTTCATTTTAATACAGGGGAAAAGAGAGAGGATGAAAAAGAGTTTAAGCACTGCTTCTGGAAGTCACAGCCCCGAATGAAACAATATATGAAATAATAATAATTAATAAGGTAAGCCAATAATAAAATAAAATGCGAGTCGCATGGGCCAAATGCCATTTAAACTGACCTGTTCAAATGTAATTTGTTACACCAAGAAGCTGCTGCTTAGTATGGAAGGATGGGATATCATCAGAGTTGGTTTGGGATATCATCAGAGTCGGTTTGAGATATTTTCAGAGTTGTTTTGGGATATCATCAGAGTTGGTTTGGGATATCATCAGAGTCGGTTCGGGATATCATCAGAGTTGGTTTGGGATATCATCAGAGTTGGTTTGGGATATTTTCAGAGTTGGTTCGGGATATCATCAGAGTCGGTTTGGGATATTTTCAGAGTTGGTTTGGGATATTTTCAGAGTCGGTTTAATAAACTGCAGCCGCAGATTCCCTCCGGAGCAGTGAAACTCCCAGGACTCTGACAGTTCGGTGGGAATAAGAAGCCGCACGTGAATCTGCGCTCGTAATAAAAAGCACGCCTCTTATCCGTGCCGAAGTACACAAAGTAGCTTTCTGTGAAATGCAGCTCTTATTAAAGGGAAAGGTTGATAAATGCGTGGGATCAGGCAGCCCTTCCACTGCCTTCCCTCTGATTTATTAATTATTAAATACATACGCTCTCAAGAGCTCACAGAGAAGCTTCAGGTTTTGTAAAAAAAAAAAAAAAAAACATCAAATGCGTATGAGGAAGTATGCCATGCATGCAAATGAAAAATTAGCATTTGCGTAATGAAGTTTTTTTTTTTGCACATGTACATATCAAACACCTCCCGTTCTGATAGCCTTGTGTGTGGATGGGCTTGATGAGATTTATGATCCTATTTTTCTTTTTGTTTCATTCGTATTTTTTCTATTGAAAATCAGAGAGGAAAGTAAACAAGTTGGCAAGTAGTACATTGAAGCGTAAAACAGTGTTAGTCTACTGGCAAACTTTCTGGATTCATATGGTATAATTAGATGTGCATTATTAGAAATGAACATTCTTGCAGTTATTACACAGTTTGGTATTATTATCTTTTTTCCTATATATAAAAGCAGGACTATAAACAGAGTCTGCATGTTTCCAAACTAGATTGTTGGCTCTATTACAATGTTATTTGATTTTAGATGGATTCTTCAGATGTACTGTGCTCCTGCTTTCTAAAATGTTATTGGGAAACTGCCGTTATTGTCTGTGGTGTTCCTGTGTGCAGTTCTTTTAGTATCAGAGCAGAACGAGATCTTCTATTTAACACAGGAAATAATACAGAAAAATCTCACTTCCAAAGAGTTACACATTCCTGTTGTTACATATAGTTTTAAAACCCTCATGTATACCAAAAAAATAAAATAAATAATGATGACAAGTGGGCCACTTTGTCTCGGGCCTGGGCCCAAGGGGGGCCCAAGATATGGGGTGTAAGTATTTTGTAATTGGGGGGGAGTGTTGGGCTCCTCCCAATATATTTTATTCTGGCCCAGAGAACCTATCATCAGAACAACTTAAAAAGGGGAAAACAACCTCATATTTAAAATGTGGTGTAATTATATACAAAAACATCACTATTTTGGTAATGTAGGGCGATATTTACTACAACTACTACTTATAATAATAATAATAATTGTTACTATTATTATTTTACCTGAAGAAGCAGAGCTCTGAAGACATACTAAAGTTTTAGACCTTTGTCACAAGATGTTACAAACACACCACCAAACCGTTTCGTATAATTAAGATGCCATGTGTTCATAAGGCGTCATGAATGTCCGATCCGAACTGAGAGAATAAATCTGCTTTAGCAAACGAGACAATCAGAACCACGTTAAAAACGAATGAGCGAACAGCGAAAGACGATAATCCTAAAAAGGCTAACTTTCCCCCTTCCTGAGGACTTCCATTCTCTCTCTGCCACAGGACCCCCTCTCATCCCCCCCTCCCCTTCCACTTTCATAGACTTCTCATACAGAAATAAAGGAAGCGCGATATGACAGCCGTCAGCTTTGCCTCAGCTCACAGGCATTTACTCACGGCCGAGCGGCCGTCTCCGGGCCCAGTCAGGTAAAAAAAAAAAGGAAAGAAAGAGAGAGAGAAAGAAAGAAAGAAAGAAAAAAAAGGAACGCAAACATTTTCATCTCGGGCTTCGCTCGCAGAAGCCTCGGAAGAGAAAAGGGAAGATGAATTATGAGGCTCGGCCCCGCGATGGAAATGATTTGTAGGAAAAGGAGAGAGAGAGCGGGAAAGAGAGAGAGAGAGAGCAGGAGAGAGAGAGAGAGAGAGAGAGAGAGAGAGAGAGAGAAGGCAGAAGAGTCTGCTCGGCCTGTCACTTCTGAGCAGCGCATTAAAAGTGTAATAACAGTTTAAGGATACAATCCATCAATGCTGTCCTTGGCTGCGGAGGAAAAAGTTGATCCATTTCTTAGGTCATCATTTTCAGCATATTAGATGACAAATAATTGCCCATTCATCAATAACAATAGATGAAAGTTGAAATGATTTATTGCCGCGGCGGTGGCTCGGCGCTGTGATGGAGCTCTCGGGTCACTCAAGCGCTGCGGGGGACGGGGGCCGGGGGGCCGGGGGGCCGGGGGGCCAGGGGGACGGGGGGCCGGGGGGCCAGGGGGACGGGGGCTGGGGGGCCGGGGGGCCAGGGGAGGGGCCCTGTTTAATTTCCGCCGCCCGCGCCGGGACGCTAATAGACGGGAGCGAAAGCACCTGAAACGCAAGGTGGGGGATTCCCGGCAGGTGATTGGTGGAACGTGCCGGGTCGCGGGGATTCCCGGCAGGTGATTGGTGGAGCACGGCAGGTTGCAGGGATTCCCGGCAGGTGATTGGTGGAGCACGGCATGTTGCAGGGATTCCTGGCAGGTGATTGGTGGAGCATGGTGAGTTTCAGGGCTCCTGGCATGTGATTGGTGGAGCACAGTGTGTTGCAGGGCTCCTGGCAGGTGATTGGTGGAGCACGGCATGTTGCAGGGATTCCCGGCAGGTGATTGGTGGAAAGCGCCGGGTTGATTCCTCGCGGGTCACTGTTGGCGGTTCTCCCCGAGTACCGGAGCGGGCCCGGGGGTTCGGTCTGCCCCCAGACGCTAAATCAAACAGCCTGTTCTTTCCCCGCCAATCTCCCTCTCTCTCGTAACAAAGTGAAATCCTTCCGCTAATTTGCCGTTAATGAGGACTTTCTCAAACGCCCTTCGGTCTGTGGCGCTGGGGTTGCAGGTGAATAAGACGGCTTGAGGCCTTCCATACAGCAATGCATGCTGGGTACTCACATTCTGCAGCCATTTTTCTGATTTGTGTACGCTACCATCACATTATCAATATTTCATAAGGAATAAAATCATTTGCAGGTCAAATATGCTGTACAGTATATTGTTGGTTTGTTGAAGACCAGATTCTCAGAGGGCAGATTCTTAAAATACCTTAAATGAATGAATCCTTTCTGTTGTCATCATTTATGCTAATGCACATTTACACTCATGAGTTATCATTGACACAAATACCACAGCCATTGTAAGTTCACCAAAATTCAAGAAACCGTGCATATGCAGTAAAACGTGTCGAAATGGCATAATGTCATACGATAGGCCTTAAGACGTTAAACTGAGTAGACTGGCCGCGACTATTTAAAAGATTTTTTAGTGGATACTGGATTAACTGGTCATTTTTGAAACCCCTTATCATCCTATTTTGCGCAGTTTGGAATGCCTTTTTTCTAAAGCTCCGACCTTTCGCTCCCCTAAGTTATTCTGAGCTGCCGAAACACGGCACTGGAGGACTGAGAGTGTGCACACTGCAGGTGACCACCCTACCAGAGGGGGCGATATCGCGCCAATAGCTAGAAACTTGCTGCTGGTTTAACCTCCCCCGCATGACAAGGCCTAATTGTGCCTCACCCCTGTCGAAATACAATTCGCATTGGCATGGTAACGAATATATTCTGCATTGTGTATTCATGCATTAGTATCAACACACAAAAAACATATAGAATTGGGACATTTTTTCAGTGTCTCAACGAACAAACATGAAATGCATTCCCTCTAATGTGCACACAGATACATGGTGATCCTGTTCTCTTTTGCTCCTTCAAAGGAGCTATGCTTTCGAAAGTGTAATTTAAAGGTAATGCTCACCACCACGAGGAACAATATCTACAGCGTGTTTACTAAAAGTCACTGCAAAACAATTACGTTTAAAAAAAAAAAATCCTTTTTAGAACCAGTATTTCGGTCGTAAAATACCTGCTCACTAAATGCCTGCTCACGTTGAATATGCAATATTATAATGCTTCATTTCCGCTGTTCTCATGTGGTCTTGCCTTTCTAAAATTTAGACGGCATCTTGGTGCGCAACGCCTAAGGCCGCACATTTATGGTTTTGAGAAAGGAAATATGTTATTAAAGCGTATTATTTAGAGAGTGCCGTCTGGCTGTGTCTCGCATTGTTACGATACGCTGGTTTTTTTCCGGCGAGGCTGGCGGTGCTGGCTGGGGTCGCGGGCTCTTCCGGAGACGCTCGCTCGTTTCCCGCCGAGCCGCGCGCGCGCCGGTGCGGGTTGAGATCGGGGCCCCTCCGCCGCACGCGACGCCAGCGGGCCGACCCTCGATTGCCGTTATCAGGACTCATAATCTCTATATTTATCCGCTGGGCGGCCTCCCTGGCAGGAAACCCGTCACAGAGGCTCCAATTTCTCAGCCGGCGCTTCTCCCGTCGAATCGATAAATCCGGTTTACTGTACGGGGCTCGTTTATCTTGTCATCGTACAAAAGAGCCCGTCGCTCCGCACCTGTGCCCGAAGAGCGGGACAGCAGGGAGGGAGGGAGGGGTGGAGGGGGGGAGAACGGTTGGGGGGGGACATATTGATTGGAAGAACTGTTTGAAATGTGTGTTTCCACACAGGAAACGCATCTTGCCGTCTCCTCTCCAACCAACGGGACTTCTGTGGGAAGTTTTACAGCTTTTTTTTTTAAACATTTTTTTTGGAAACTATGACAGCGCAGTTTTACCTCTAAGTAAACGCGAGGCGACTTGGCTTACCAGACCGCCGGAGGCTGTCCGTCCCGGTCCGACCGAGCACCCGCCACCTCCCCCCGCCCCCCCCCCCCCCCCCCCCCGCCGCTCCGTGCGTCTCCTCCTCTCCCGCCGCCGCCGCCGCAGCGAGTTCCATTATCCCGCTCTCCCCTCCTTCTCCTGAGTAATTGAAGTAATTTCCCACCTTGCCCATGATAAATGTCTGGCCTGTTCCGATCTTGCCCTTCCACTTTACCGGGCCTAATTAAAGAAAACATTCCATGATTGCCTATTTTTCCTCATGCATGACAACCTATTATTCTTTCTCCTACCTGATTAGAGAGTTATTATGCTTAGATTTAGATTGATTTAACGGGGCAGCTTAATAAAGGACTACTTCGTTTGATTTAAGGGATTCGCAGGTTCAGGCAGCCAGGCAGTAATTGTTATTACTGGTTCATGATATAAGTGCCGCACGGTTTGGGAGGGGGTGGTGGGGGGTACAGGGACAGGGTGGAGGGTGGGGGGTGAGTGGGGGGGGCGGGTGGGGGTGAAATTGAATTAGAAAATTAAAAGGTTAGATACCGGGAACTACACTGAGGACAACAGGTGACATTTTAGGTGACTCTCTATAACAGAGATGTCAAGGGAAGATGTTGTGCAGTAGATTGTTCCGGAATGATAAATTGCATCCATCACGCCGGCTGGATCTGACATATTTCCATCAAAACACAATTAATCTTTCCATCAGGAGGAGCAACGTTCTCATAACCATTCGTAAACCTGTGATATAAACTGGCAAATTGCATTTTATTTGTTTTTAGTGGGATAACTCAGGGAATTATGAATATAACGAATGAGAAATTAAAAGGTACAATAGCTTTTCCCATTAACTTGAATTTCTTTTTTTTAATGGTAAATGTGTCTAAGATATATCAAATCTGATGGATTCTGCGACCAAATTTATGCAATTAGCAACCAAATGATCACGATCAAGACAGACTAAAAGGGCCAAAAGAACAAATCAAATAATTTTCTGGAAGATCATTTACTGCTTGTAGAAAACAAGATGGTGCAGTCATCGGTCAGGGGGGACTGTGGTATTATCAGGAATATGAACCAATCACAGCATCTTAAACGGATAGTGTCAGTTTCATGATGGGAATTATTCTGGGATTTAGAACATGACATGACTACCTTCACAGAATTTTATCTTGTGTGATCAGTTGTGAGATTTGTAATCCAATTACCCCCCCCCCCCCAAACACAGTTTGGTGGGAAAAAAGTTCATCGGTCATGAATGTTTGGAGAAATGTTTTTTTTTTTTTTTACCAAACTGTGTTTGTGGGGGAAAAAATAATTTTACTAGAATTAATTTTAAGGATATGCTGTCACTGATTTTGTAAAACTGATTAACTATAAAATAATTGAATGAATTCTGAATATCTCAGATAATGTTTCAGGTTTGTAATAAATAATTTTAGTGTTGTAATTAAGAGCTTTTTGAAGTTTCCACACTACTAAAAAAATATTTTGTCAGAATCGTAGAACCTAAATCCAAACCCTCTTGCAGTGGTGTTGTAGAAATACCCAGAAATTCACTTTGGACTTTTCATTGGACTTCATTCATTGGGTTAAGTTACAGAACACACTTGCGTGATTAAATTTCAAGGTCTGGAACGCTGTATCATCGCTATTGATCGCCTTTAAATAACCCATTTCCTTATAACAAAGCAACAGTAGGAAACCCAGAGCTTGTAATAGCTTTTACAGTACAGCCCTTTTCTCTGTCATGACATGGTCTTATATGTATTACCGTGAAAAACCAGTTAACCCCGACAACTCGCTCTGACCCGAATCCATACCGTAACTGCTACTCCTGCCCCGAACGCAAACAGGAAGTCAGGCCAAGCACGGGGTGATTTATAAAAGCCATTACGCAACCAGCGCCGGCCTCGCTCTCACACGCTGAAAAAAAAAAGCTCTCTTTCGCTCTGCGTCGCAATAAAACTGATTGAAGCCGCTTCTTCAGACAGAGCAAACGCTCTCAAACAGGTCCGGCGAGAGTATTTCTCTCTGCATGTCCAGCCTCCCTACGGTACCGCTTGAATTATCTACGTCCTTTATTCGGGGAAACTTCTTAAAACCGTTAAAGTGCTAAATTGCCATTTTAAAGCAAGCCACGTATTACTCTGTGGACAGATTTAGTTGCCTAATGCATCTACCACTCCTCCCACCTTGAACTGCTGAAATTCAATGTTCTTATATACTACTGATCATGATGATGATGACGAAGAACCAAATACTTCATCAGAAATGAGATTACACACCATACATATCACACATAGAAAAACGTTGTATGTAGCATTTTAAAAAAAGAAGCACATTATACATCAAAAAGAAAATATACGTATTTTATTTGCGGACCTAACCGGAGATATTAATAAATCCCCCCACCCTGAAAGCCAGGGCTCTTTTCTCACTTCCTGTGACTCCACTCCCGAAGTTCCTGAATGCAAATGACGCCAGAGGCCCGGTGCCCTTGCCTAAATCTCATTAGCGTGATCACACAAATCAATGGGCTCGAGCAGCGTTTTGATAAATGACACGATTAGAGGTAAAATGAACAATTTCACTCGAGCCCAGCAATGAAAAGTGGCAAGATCTCACGTGTTCTGCAGCCATTCACAAAGTCCTTTCTTTTGTTTGAGCAAAGGCTGAAGTCTTTCCTCTACTAGGACACATATTGGACACGTCGCAGCGAGCGATTTTAATCTCGCTTCATAACCGCTGGCGAGTTTTTAGAAATTTAGAAGATTTGTGTGGGGGGGGGGGGGGGGAATGTCAGGACTGCACTTCCACACCCGTACGCCCTGGCATTCCTTCAGCTCTTTCCAGGAGATTGTCCTGTGACCCTTCTGGTCAGCACCGGATCGGCAGAAAGCCCCCCGAAAACACTCGGATAGGGTGAATCCCTATCCGGACGCGGGCCCCCCCCACACTCGCCGGAATCCGGGCGACCGAAGACGGAGAAAGGAGGAAAAATGATAGAGGGAGAGAGAGAGAGAGAGAAAAAAACTTTGAATAATCTATCTTGCTGTTTACAGCGTAGACGTGGGGTTTATTTTTATGTGTGCACTGTAGTATCCAGTAATTTATTTGAAAGAAGATGAGAAATAATGTAGATAAATGATGAAGTGTCAGGCTCTGACGCTCTTAAATGAACCTATTATGGTGGGGGGGGGTGGGGTAGGGTGGGGGGACGAAGGGGGTGGGGGGGGGGCGTGTGCAGCACTCCCCTCATTATAAAGAGTGTTCAACGTGTCCGTAAAGTGAAAAGACCTGGAATGATTTCCAGTTTATTTGTCATCTCAGTTATTAAAGCTGTCTGCTCACTGGCATGGAAATGAATTGAAGACTCTATACAGAGAAAATTGTATGCCAGCTTCTCAGATATATCTTATATTTGTCCAGTGAAGCAGCAAAAATAAAGCTTCAGAACTGAAGTGCCACTGCACAAGCGCAAGGGGGTTCAGGCAGCCATGGTGTTTATTACGCCGGGGTAAATGAGATGTTGCTGTGGTCTTAGTCCGAAGATAAAAACTAAACATTAAAATATGATTTCTGAAAGAATTAATAACAGTCTGAAAGCATTGATGTTCACTCACTGTAGACTTCATTATTGCAATTAATGACCCCTCAGATACTTGACCTAATAATCAAATTAAGTGTCAGAGAACCTTTAAGACTGATAGATGAACTCTTGTTGCTTGAGTAGCTAATTGGCAACAGGCAGAACTGAGCACAGATATGATTTGAGAACCGTAATGCTACAAAAATATCATGCACACGCACGTACTCACACATGCGTGCATACATATAACATATACAAATACACTGAAGCGCGCACGTGCATGGGCCCATGCACACACATGCACTCACACACTCATATACACTGTATAGTTCCATTAGAATAATACTTTCAGTTCTGTAAGATATTGTATCCGGTGACATTAGCAGCAATAAGCAGATGAAAGTTTCAGTGAAATGCACTGGGAACATGACAACACTGCCATGACCTTGCTTTTAAGGTGATGTTACGCTACCTTTACAATGCTAGCTGTGGTATGCTGCCTGTGTTATGCTAGCCGTGCTATGCTGCCTGTTACACTAGCTTTGTTACACAAGCTGTTATATTGTCTGTGTTATGCTAGCTGTGCTATGCTGCCTGTTACACTAGCTGTGTAACAGGAGCTGTTACATTGTCTGTGTTATATTAGCTGTGTTACGCTAGCTGTGTTATGCTGGCGGTGTTATACTAGGTGCGTTATGCTAGCTGTGTTATGCTAACTGTGTTATGCTAGCTGTGCTATGCTGCCTGTGTTATGCTAGCCGTGCTATGCTGCCTGTTACACTAGCTTTGTTACACAAGCTGTTATATTGTCTGTGTTATGCTAGCTGTGCTATGCTGCCTGTTACACTAGCTGTGTAACAGGAGCTGTTACATTGTCTGTGTTATATTAGCTGTGTTACGCTAGCTGTGTTATGCTGGCGGTGTTATTCTAGGTGCGTTATGCTAACTGTGTTATGCTAGCTGTGCTATGCTGCCTGTTACACTAGCTGTGTAACAGGAGCTGTTACATTGTCTGTGTTATATTAGCTGTGTTACGCTAGCTGTGTTATGCTAGCTGTGTTATGCTGGCGGTGTTATACTAGGTGTGTTATGCTAGCTGTGTTATGCTAACTGTGTTATACAGGCTATGTTACACTGGCTGTGTTTTTCTAAATGTAAATATACAGGGCAAATGACAGGAATCATCTCCCTGCTGCTGTCCTTCACAGGTAGAAATGGAGAAGGGAGGAAGGGCTGCTCTCCGATGTACAGGTGTGCTGGGGAGGAGGAGAAGATCTTGTGAAAGCCTCACAGTAAAGGATGGCCTGGTTTGCCCGTCCAGCCATCTCTCCTTCCAGAAGAAGAGCCAGAGTAAGAAATGGACCGGCGTCTCCCATACATCAGCCAAGCCGAGCGTAAAATAGCCCCACTGGATGGGCGATCGGGAGCCGGGGCTGGAGCGAAGGTTTGCCTCTGTTAATGTACGCTTCAAATGGACCTTTATCTCCCCGGCACCCGCGATTACAAAATTAATTTATGCTAATGATGTCGGTGCTAATGCTGGCCGAATGTACCGGGATGATACAGCGGTGTGTTTATCTTAACTGTGGGTGTGCGTACAGGATTGCTAAGAAAGGGTACCCAGAAAGTTTAACTCAAAAGTGTCCGTTCGATGTCAAACAAGCTGTAAAATGTTCAAGTGCATTTAGTGAATAATCCAGTTTTATTGCACAGCTTTGGTCATGACCAAATTGTACCAATGAAAGCACGGACCATTTATAAATGTTGTCTTTGGTTTTGTTTTTTTTTTGCACAGTTGTTCCTATAGGTGGCGTAACGCAAACATTGGCAGTAGAATGTGTCGTGCTGAAGAGCTCAGTGGCTTCCAAAGTGGCATTGTCATAGGATGCCACCTTTCCAAAAAAGTCAGTTTGTCAAATTTATACCCTGCTAGATCTGCCCCAGTCAACTGTGAGTGGTGTTTTTGTGAAGTGGAAACGTATAGGAGCAGCAACAGCTCATCCGCAAAGCGGTAGGCCATGCATGCTCACAGAATGGCACCACCGTGTTCTGTGTGTAGCGCGTAAAAGTCATCTGTCCTTAGTTGCGACACTCACTACTGAGTTCCAAACTACTTCTAGAAACAACGTCAGCACCATATCTGTTCATCAAGAGCTTCATGAAATGGGTTGCCATGGCCGAGCAGCCGTACACAAGCCTAAGATCACCATGCGCAATGACAAGCGTTGGCTGGAGTGGTGTAAAGCACACCGCCATCAGACTCTGGAGCAGTGGAAACGTGTTCTCAGGAGTGATGAGGGACCCAACTTCATATTAACGTCAATGGTTTTGGAATGAGAAGTTCAACAATTACATATTGGTATGATGTTCGGCTGTCCGCATACAACCACTGCATCATGTGGTGAACAGACAGATCTTCCCATAGGAAAGCAAAATCCAAGAAGAGATCTCCTAGTTGTTTCTTTCATTTCTCCTAGACATAAATGAGCCATTTTTAATACTAAGATGAGACCAAAGGCTTTTTCTCCTACTTCTCAAATTCAACTCAGGAGAAACAACCACATATAATCTCATTTATGTCTTACTCTGATCAAAACAAGAGATCTCTAAATGATCTTAAATAAGTCTAATTTAGGTCTCCTGAACATGGGACCAGGAGATCAGAGAAAGAGCTCAAAGAAAACTCAGCTATGACTCCTAGGATCTTATGATTCTTCTCAAATATGTCTGTTTTCTCATAGTGACCTCATGAGAAACAACCGCATCTCAATTCGATATCCATTCGTCTTACTGAAGTCTCAAATTCATTCTCTCATTATCTCATCTTTTCTCCTAATGGGGTTTTAGGAGCAACAATTCAGATTGAAGTGATCTCAAAAAGATGTACAATTGAGATCTTACTACTTTCTCAAGAGTTAAAGAAAAGACTATCCTGAGCAAAAGATTTTTCCTCTGGGTTGACAAAAAGGATGATTGGCCTGCAGCCTTCTATTGATTCTGGGAACCAGGAACAACAGAAAATACTCATTATACCAACAAATGAGAGAATAGAAATCAAAAACTCCTCATGAAACAGCAGTCAAAATGTCCACAACAGAGACCAGCAATGACCTTGCCTACAGCCCTCAAAGAAAAACCCTCCTTAGGCCTCGTGTGAACCAGGCCTTTTATAAGGCCCAATGATTAGGTAATGGGCAGCAGCTGTGATGACTACAATGAGTTACAGCTGCTGCTATACCTGTGGCTAGAGCCAGCACTGCCCCCTAGTGGACAGCTCTCAAATTTCCTGCATGGCAACACTATTAAAAAAAATAATAATAATATATATATATATATATATATATATATATATACACACACACACACAAAAGTGAGTGAAGTAATTGGACAAATGAACACAATCTTAAATAAAACAGTGTACATATTTAGTATTTGGTTTCAAATCCTTAGACACAGACATCAACAGATGCTGGGTATCTTCCCTGGGGCTGTACTGCAGCCATGTTCAGTTTCTGTTTGTTTTGGGGGCTTTCTGGCTTCAGTCTTGTCTTCAGTAAGTGAAACACATGTTCAGTTGGATTCAGGTAATGCGATCAACTTGGCCAGTCAAGAATATTCCACTTTTAGGTGCTGTAAAATTCCTTGTTTGCTTTAGCAGTGTGTTTTGGGGTCATCGTCCTGCTGCAAGGTCCAATGCCTTCCAATGAATTTTGAGGCGTTTGGTTGGATCTGAGCAGATGATGTTTTTGTGCACTACAGAATTCATCCTGCTGCTGCCGTCCGCAGTCACATCATCAGTCAAGACAAGCGAGCCGGTTCCAGTGTCATACGTACTAAAGCCATAACACTGCAGGACCCCCACCATGTCTGACAGATGAGGTGGCACGCCTTGGATCATGAGCAGTTTCTTTCCTTCTTCACACTTTCCTGTTTCTATACACTTCTCTTTATGGTAGGCTTTGACACATCTGTACCTACATCCTGGAGACTGTTCTTGATCTGTTTGACAGTTGAAAAAAGGGGTTTTTCTTCACAATATAAAAGTCCACAACAGTAGTCTTTTATGGTCTACCAGATTGTTTGCTGTTGCTGAGCTCACCAGGGCATTCTCGTTTCTTAACAATGACCCAAACAGTTGATTCCCATGTCTGGTTATGACTCTGATCAATTTGTTCTAGTTTTTCAGCCTTGTGATGGCCTGTTTTACTGGTATTGACACCTCTTTGGTCCTCAAGTTGAGAGGCAACAGAAAGACTTCAAATGCAAATACAACACCTGGAATCAACTCTGGACCCTTTGTTTGCTTTCTTGTGCATGAACAAATGGGACAAAGACACACAGCTATCCAAGACACAGCTGAGCAACCAACTGTCCCATTACTTTTGCTCCCCTAAAATGGTGGGGTGGGGGCTGTCTACAAAGGGGCTGTAATTCCTGCACGGATCACCCTATATGCATGTGTATACCCCCAAATTGAAGCTGATAGGCTGCACTTCAACCGCATGTTCATTGTTTCATTTCAAATCCAATGTGCTGGAGTACAGAGCAACAACAACGTGTGTCTGTCCAAATACTTACAGACTGCACTGTATGTGTATTTTTCTCTGAACAATTACATTACTAAGAAAAATATAATTGTCCCATTTTGTGACCACACAATATAGCTCATTACCTGCTTCTTGTTTATTTGATGCAGCCTTTTTTTGGACATCTTCATCATGCTGGAGACCACCGTGTCGTTGCTTTGTAAACTAGGGAAATTCCGAGCTTGTTGTGGCCAGCTGCATTGTGGGAAGGTTCATTAGCATGGACAGAGCAGAGAGCGAGCAGCACGCAGGCCATTCTGCCTGTTCGGAAGCACCACGGGCACTGGGATTCATGTTCCGCTCTTATTGCCGTGTTCCCAGAATTCCCAGCCCTCGCCTGTCCCCCCCCCCCCCCCCCTCGCTCACTGCATTCTCAAGGACAGCCTTCACCATTTGACTTGAGTAATGACAGATGGCTGAGAACATGCTATGTGATGGATAACAGTAGAGCAATGGGACTTAATCCTTCTAATTGTAATGGCTACATTATCATGGAGATTAATGGGGGTGTCAAAACTTAACTTCAGCATCCCATTCATGCTCTCTTCCCACAACCCGTTCCCCTGTCCGTCCCCCCCAATCTCCACCCCCCACCCCTTGTCCCTGCCCCCCATTTGTACCCCATTTTTTTCAGCAGCAAAATTTTAGCATCATACCAATTTATCGCAATTATCCCGGTTCATCTTCTCAATCAAAGCGTTCCATGCAAATTAATAATGTAACAAAAAGTGTATTAATTAAATGTTTGTGCCTTTAATTTTTGGCAAGGATGCCGTCTTGAAGCAGCTGGCTGTCTAGGCCCGTCGCTGTTGAATCTTTGCCAGAGAACTGCAGATGTAATTCTGTTATCTCTTGCTTAGTCGTTTACGCAAATTAATTTGAACAATTAGCCTTTTACCGGTCTTTTATGAATCATGCAGGAGTAGCAGCCAACAAAAAGAATACTTGCTGACATGGAAGAAATGGTTAATGGCTAAATTTCATCCCGACGGCAGCCCACAGAGCGACACTTTCCTCGTTACGCAATTATCCGCTCCCTTTCTAACGCCGAGCCGTTCTTAGATATTCACGGTTTACCCGACCTCTTTCGTAATATCCGAGCGGCGAAAACGACACGGTCTTAAACCGCGTGTCATCGCGAACGGGGACAGGGAGGGGAAAAAAAAAAATTAATTGTATTTTTTGAAAAGTTTCCGAACGGCCTTTAGCGCCCGACGGCGCGCTTGACGCGGCTCCGTTGGCCGCCGCCGTCGCGGGCGCCCGGATTAGACCGCGCTTCTTCACACCGACAGGAGTCTTCCTCAGCTGTAGCTTTCGGTTTTTGCATGAACAGCAGGGGATTCAGAGTTTATTGGTTTTAAACCCCCCCCCCCGCCCTTATCAGTCTCTGGGTGTTGTTTTACAGAAGCAACGGAGTCTCTTGCTTCCATAAAAGTTTGTACCGCAGAGCATTGCGCAAAGATGCACGCACCACTTTGAATATGAGTTCATATGAGGAAAATACCGGGGGCCCAATTGAGTTGCGCTGGAAAGAATAAGGACCGCGAGGCGCAATCAGATCAGTGTGATGCAATTTGAAGCCCCTTCCCCCTGGCAGAGGAATCCACTTCCCCTCTCTCGCCTTCCACTTCTTCATTTTTCCTTCGCTTTCTCTCTTCTCTGTCGTTCGTCTTCTTTCACTCCTTCATCTTCTTCCTCTCCTCTTTTGCTCCTCGTCAGGGTCTTCATATTGCGGTAACTGTCTTTGCCATCAGTACGCTGGTCTCGGATCGCTATAGATCTGCGAGACAGACTGCTGCAGCATTAAAGTTAACTGCTTCAGTAGTAGGAGAGTAGTAATACACTGTCAGTTTATTCATATTCTACACATAAAATATCCCTTGTATTTAAGGGTAAATATATATGTATATGTAAACTCACGCACACACATACATGTGCACGCAAACTATGCACACACACACATATACACGGGCACACAAACTGTATGCGCGCACACACACACACACACACATATCTGTCTGGCCTCTGTCTGACAGAGCTGCCTCCTTGCACTTCCCATCTTCATGTTTGACATCATCCAGACACAGAGCAGGAGTAAAGATAGGATTTGAGAGCTATTATGTGCAATCAGGAGAGTCAGAGGGAGGAAATGTGTAATTCTGCAGGAAATACACCTTTATCAGCCACTGGGAGGACAACTGCTTTTATACATCCAAATTAATCATCCCCTTTGTTTTCAGACATTTCAGACAGGAATTCTTATGTAGACTAGAATGTTCTGGTTTTACATATTAAAAAAATATTGTAATTGTCAAAATAAGTACTTGCCAACATACTACTATTGCTACTACTTCTGATTATGATGCTGATTATACTATTATTATTAGTAGTAGTCATATTTGTGGTAGCATCAGTATTAGTATTATTTACAATAATACTAGTATTACTACTAGTATTATTTACAATGATCTTACAAGAAAATTTATTTTTGCAGAAAAATGTATCTTCAAGAAATTACAAGATCTTCCACAATTAGTAATAAAGAGCACACTGCATCAACCTTAAGAGAGAACGCTACGGACTAAATTACCTGAAGAATGTGAATATTTGTATTCCAAATATCTGGTTGAAGTTTGTGGGCCAGGTCTTAAACACAGAGTTAGTGTTTTAGTCTGTAGATTTTACATTTATAGGTTTGTTTTACAGAAAGGAAACAGAAAATGTATTTTCTTTCTGCAGCCAGTAGGGAGAGCACTGGTCTTGCTGATATTTTCTGTTCCTTTTCCACAGTGAATACTGTGCGAAGCGAAGTTAAACTCTCTCACGTTTTCTCTGCTGCTCACTCACTGAAATAAGCAGGTGAGCATGAGAAAATTTAATTATATTACTGCGGTTTTTAAAAATAGGGACCGAAAGTAGTCAAAAGTAATATTTGGCCATATTATGTTGATGGAAAGGGGTAGCAGCAATTATAGGTCTTATAATGGGTATTGTACAGTTTTCTTCTCTACATTACACAGTACGCTAATATATATGTTCTTTTTTTCAACAGTGGTGTAACTATGTGAAGCCACCTGTGAGAAACTTTAGTTTTTAAACTAAGAACTACCGCATTAAAAACGGCCAACATTCTGTACTAACGATACATAATTTGTGGGACGTTTTATGTGTTGTTTTCCAAATATATTGGAGTATTATCTCACTAAGTGCCCTTTAACTCAATTCCACCTACATATATGTCTCCTGTTCCCTGTTTAATGTGCACTAAGAGTTTGAGAAGCCTTGGTCAAAATCCATAACGGAGCATGAGACGCGATGCAATGGTGCCAGTTTTTCACCGGCTACTCAAGAGAAATTACTGCAAATGTCTGCTCTTTAAGTGCATTATTCTTGTCTCATTCGTATAATCAATTAACCGAGAAAAAAGGGCTTTAAAAGGATGAAAAGGATAGTCGATTCAGAAAATGTCATTTTGCAGTTTTTAAGTACATTTTCATTGAGGGCTTTTCCTAGAAGTTGTCCGAGTTGAACTTCGTTAAACGTCAGAAGAAATGTGAAAATGGCAGTCACACTTGTGCATGATGAGACAAGAAGACATTTGAGCTCCTTAATTCCAAAAGCTGGAAGAATGAGACCATCACTCTAAAACTGAAGAAAGCCAGAGTGAGTTTGCGCTTGGAAGCTTAAGGTTTGATGTTGCATTTTAAATAAAGCAGATTCAACTTTGACACCCCACTACTGTGCACTAAATTCAGTCTCTGAGAATGCTGTTCACATTTGCAACGATGTGTCTGTGTCTTCCACAGGACTGCGGATATGCTGTCGCCACTAAACCATGTTAAATTTACTCATTATCTTGGCGGAAGGAACACCCCATGATGCCATGACAGGAAGCCAATGTTTGTGGGTGCCTGGGGGAGGGGGTAAACAGGAAGTCAGGGTGTGGCTTTTGTTTAGAGACGTGCTGAGCAGTGATTTAATACCATCCAAACTTCCTTCAGGAAGCACTTTAGAACATTAATTCTACAGCTCTGCGGGAAAATACGATTTTACAGGTAAACTGTTAGGAAGTGAGTGGCTTATCTCTACAGTTACTGCACATGAGCGGGCAACATAGCTTCAAACACTGAAATTATGAACGCATTTTCGAACAACACAAGATAATCTAACTGGATAAAAGCACGAGTTGAGCAGTAGTTCGCGTTCTGCGTCTGACCTGGCGACGGTCTCCGTGCCGACTGTGACATCATTATTTTTGTTTAGGCGAGGAAGAAATCACATACAGCTTCCCAGCCGTGAGTTAAAAATCGCTCGTAATGGCCAAACAGTAATGTTTTTAATGATGCCGCCCAGACAAAGCACACGGTCTGAAACCTCTGCATTTTATAATGGCGCTGTCATAACTACTCTTCTCTGTCACAGACTAAATGATTCTGAGCCTCATCTCTTCAACTAAGCTAACAAATGAACACATTTTCTATCATCAAACCAGTCCTGACAGTGATGTATGGATTTTAAGATTAGCTCTGAACAACTGATGGATTTGTGATCTTATAAATGCTTAGACAAACTAATGCATGTAATTATATTTTCCATTTGAAGTCTATTGCCAGGCATCTTATTTCAATATCATTAGTCAAAATGGCCCCCAAAAAAAAATGATACAGTTTGCACATTTTTCTTGGGGCAATTATGGGAAGTTGATTTCTAGGACTGGAGTAAAAAAAAAAAAAAAAATCAATTTGTGGCTTTCTCAGGAAGACATCATTGGCCATTGTAGTGTAAGTGTTTGTAATTGTAGGAAATCTTATTTACAGCACTCTTGTGGATAACCCAAAGCCAATAAGGACGAGGGTGCATGCAGATTGCGGGGGTGGGGGGGTGAGGGGGGTCTTTCACGTGCTTTAACTGAGGTTTTTCCTGAGGTCTGGACGGAGCTTCGGAGAGCTTACGGCGAACGCACGGGATCTGTTGGGATCCCTCGTTAGTTCGGAGTCGGGGGAACCGTAGGCCCGTACTGCCGGCCCGTCCCAGGACTCAGAGTCGGGGGAACCACAGGCCAAAACTGCCGTCCCGTGCCAGGACTCAGAGGATGGGCCACGGGATGCGTTGATCGTTTTTCAGTGCGGGCCGCAGTATCTCTGAACACTGTAAAAAATTTAAAGGTGGCTGTACTTAAAATAACAAGTAACCTGGCCGCCTTAAAATCTTGAGTTAGGGAAACAAGGGTTAGGGATCTTCAGCTCTTCATACTTCTTCTGTAAGAACTATAGTGAGAACTGAAGATCCGTAGTTTGCCTAGCTCAAGATTTCAAAGGTGGCCAGGTTTACTCGTTGTTTTAAGTAGAGCCACCTTGAAATTGTTTTTACAGTGAAGAACTGCATTTCCCTAACAGTTACACACCGTAGCTCCTCTGTTCTTCGACCGTGTCTGAGCAGGAAGTGGTTCCAGTCCACTGAGCTGCAAAGTTCTACAATGTACAGGTGTCAGGAATGCTAACGTAATAATAGCAAGACCCATTTGGAGCGGCTACAGCAGTCACACGCTTTTATAGGTGGACTTGCAGGTTGCAGGTTTGATTCCTAATGCAGGCAGTGCTGCTGTGCCCTTGGGCGATGCACTTAACCTAAATTGCTTTGGTAAAATGCACAAATGGAGTGTATGTAACAGGATTGCAAGCTGCTAAAGAGGAGATAAGCTAAGTGCATTGAACGATGCACTGAGGTTCTCTTATTTTCCCCGTGAACTGTTTGAAACTTATTTTATTTTGCGCGAATGTCGCGTGAAACCTTAACCTCCGCCTTGCCTCCCTCTCCACAATGCGCCGCGAATCCGTCTTCATCGAGGGGCTTTGAGCGGCCCCGTCCCGCTGCTGCGCCGCACCGGAGGCCCAGGGAGCGATAATGGCTTCTCTCCGTATGGCGTCAAAATGCGTTTCCTTCAATGTCTCTGTCTGCTAAAGCTACACGCTACAACAAAACACATTATTAAGCTCTGCATTGTACAAAAAATACTATAACAGTAATAATAATAAAAATAATAAGAATAACAACAACAACAACAACAACAACAACAACAACAACAATAATAATAATAATAATAATAATAATAATAATAATAATAATAATAATAATAATACTAATACTACTACTACTACTACTACTACTAATATTACTACTACCACTAATAATAATAATAATAGTTGATTTTGTATTTTGTGGAGTGAAGTTCATCACTTTTTAATCTGGGTTAAAAATCTGTTTTATTCAATAATGGAAAACACTTATTCGCTTCTTGAAAACTTTACACGTCTTCTTTTTATAATAGTATTATTTTAGGAACTGAGCGTTTTTCAAATCCACGCCATGTTTCTTTCACCCTTTGACAAATGAGACGTTCAGGGCACAATTATCCTCCTCACCATCACAAAAGTGATGATAGAATCTGTCACTGTCATATTGTGTGTTTAAGTCCTTATTAATCAACTGATTTATTTCTGCACATTACTCATGTTACGCAAAAAGCATTTTTTATAATTCAAAGCCTGTTGCTCTGACTCTAAAATGGTCCCACATTTTGTCAGTATTTTAGGATTTGAAAGCTGTGAAAGTTTGAGATGTTTTCATCATTTTTTTTTACAAATTTCAATGAAATTATCTTTGATCGGGCTATAAAGATAAGTATATTAATTTCCCCTTCAAACCTTTAATTAGTGACTCATTGTATTCATGCATTGCAAACATATTCAAGAGCTCCTCAGCCAGTTCAAATTGTGCTTGTTGAGATTTCTGCTATAATGATAATAATACTAATAATACTAATACTACTATTACTACTACTTCTTTGACTACTACTACTACTAATAAAAATAACATCAACAGCAACAAACAACAATAACAATAATACTAGTAATAATGTCACACAGCTTGAACAGTATGTGGTAACTTTGTGAGATCTGATGGAATAAGATAACTTTTCATCTTATTTCTTTGTCTGAATCATGCCTAAAAATAACAGAAATTCTTCAAGAACATAAATTATTTTTTCCCCCAACGCACTCCCCCATTCTCCCTGTAATTATAAGCAACGGCCTCGGACCACTGCAGCACACAGACAACGCAACTTGGATTTTTCCGTGGCGATGGCGAGGTGGTTCTGCGGTGGGGAATGAGCGCCCGATCGCAGGGCTTTCCTGACCGCTGCTCAGAAAGACAACGAGCGAAAACAACCCGCCTCTGGCTGGAGGATTATTTTATATGACAGGCGGTAAAAAAGGGGGTATTTTAGATCTTTGGTCTTCCTGGTGTCATCTTTGTTGGGTGACATGGGGTTTTGCACGTGAAACAATAAAATGAGGTCAATTAAGCTGAAAGGCATGTTGCATTGTGTTCACTCTTTCTTTATTTGACATCACAATTCTCAAAAGAATCGGTGCACTGTACTATGTTTTGTTATCCGCTGATTTCCAAATGAAGGAATGAATTTTAAGTCAGCAAAGATAAAATGGAAAGATTCGTCTGCTTGTTGCTGGTGTTTAATTTACACAGTCAACACAAAGCTGAAACAGCAGCTCCTATTTATCCATATAGGCTGAGCAGATTCGGTCAGGCTCACATTAAACATTTTATTTGGAATCATAAATAGTCTCAAGTATAAAATTTAACAGGGAGTTTGCTTTAGAGAAAATATTCTGTCTGGTTTGTCATACTGAAATTGGGCACTAGAGGGAGCTAAGTAATTGTCATGTCACTGTTCTGGCTCTGGGCATGCCCTTTGTAGTACATAGAGTAGTTTATTCAAATAAATAAATACATTTTAGAAAATTATAATTGGGCTTTTTGCTTTTGCAAAGCTTCTCAGTATGATGGACATAAAGAAGTTGCATCTTTCTACGACAGAAAATATAATTTTTATGAATCTGATGTTTCAGTTAAAAAAAATGTTAATGGAAATACGGAGTCTGAGGCGCAGACAGACATCAAAGAGCATATATTAATATTTACTCTTTCAGTTACTACTCTTTCTGTTCAGTCTCTGGAGGGGTGAGCTTTTTCAGTGTTTCAGAACACTGCTATTATCAGGTGATAGAAGATTCTCATGCTTTTTGTTTCTCTGTGATAAAGTACCTTGGCCCTAAGAATGTGGTGACATAGAGAATCACCGTGCAAGCTGTTGTAAACCACTAAATATTTCAACTGGTGCAAACAAGCACACAAACAGAAGAACAAAAGAAGATCAGCGAAAACACGAACAGCTTTAATCTTTTTCGCCTATAAATATATTGGTTAAGAATGCATTCATGTTGTTCCTTTGAGCAATGACACTACGTTTTTTTTTTTTTTTAAACTTGCTTCAATAATAATTTCTCTCCGTTAAGCTTCACAGAAGAACGTGATTTTAGGCCTGTTCGCTTCGTCTTGTTGTCAAGGAAGGCCGCCGTCTCTTCGCAGCCTGTCCAATCCGCTCGCAGTTCACCGCAGCTTAACCCCCCCATAGCCTCGTCCCCCTGCCCGGGGTCCCCGGGCGAAATCAGCCGCTCCCGTCTCTCCGCCGGACGGCCCTGCCAGCCGCGTTTACCGTCTCCCGCCCAGGTGAGGCGGCGCTGACCTCCCCCCCCCCGCCCCCGCCGCCGCCGCCCCCCCGCACGTCCGCCAGGAGCCATCGCGCGTAAGCGGTCTGACAACGGCGGCGCCGAAGTGGCCAATGAAGGCCAGGTAACAAGGCGTCTGTCAGTCGCGATTTAAAAAGCCGTCCGTCTCCCGTCGCCGCGGTTACCCGCTCCGGGGCCGCTCCGGGGTTGGGTCCGGCGTTTAGTCACACCGTATCGAGGTTACGCTCTGCCCCGGCGCTATCAAAACAGAAGACATCGCCGCTAAGAGATAAATGATTAATGTCCGGGCAAATCATTTTCCTTCAGCGTAAAAGGGGCCTGGCAGGAAGGTCTGATTTGAACAACCCCGGCGGCGGCCCGACGAGGCTTCTGCTAGCGGCCGGCTTTGCCGTGGTCCCGCCCTGCTGATGCACTGCACCGGAAGAGTTAGTGTTCTAGTCTGTACGAACTTCTATTAGCCAATCAGAGTTTACCGGTACATTACACCCCCCACCCCCCTTTCTCCCTTCTGATTAAAGGTGTCAGAGTGAGCCATTTTTCATAGCGGTCGGCAGCTAGAGGTATGTTTGGAGATGGAAAAGACACAGCAGCTTGTTTCTGTGATAAAGCGGCTTTTTCTGACTGGTCTCGCATTAGTTTTAATTAAAAATTAGTTTTTTTTTTTTTGAAGAATTATTTTTAAATAACGCAATAGCGGTCTATGGGCCTGTTGACTGCTGTCTGAGAAATGAAAGTTCACTTTCCTTACAGTGTTCCTGCAGCATCCCATTAATAAACAAAGGAAACAGCACAATGCCTCTTGTCATCATTTAATTGATTTATCTGTATTTGTATGTGCTGATATTGTGCTTTTTTCAATCTAATAGCTCTACAGTAGAATTATTTTCTTGAAAAAGCTTGTTTCAACGATGTTAAATCTGGAAGTTAATCTCAATATCGAAATTCCACGTTTCTTTTAGAAAGGCGGGGGCAGTTATCACAGTATTGCAAACACAAAATGGATGGTGCAGACCAGTTAAGAGAAGAGGCCAAAAAGCACCATCTCTCTCCTTCCAAATCTCACATTTTCCCTGCAATATTCTGAACGCTTCTACAGCACTGCGATTCGTCCGGAGTTCCAAACGTGTCTCACGCCTTATTCTGTTACCCCAAGCAGCCATTTGCCATTTCGCCCATTCAAATTTAGCTGCACATCAACTGCATTGTTCATCAAAATCCTTTGGTTGTGGCTGACATCCTTTTAAAGCATTATGCCAGTAGATTTATGTGAAGTCTATCAACGGCTCCCTTTTTCCACAAGAAACCCGATGGATGACAACTTAAAAGAAGGTTAATGAAACGGAATGATAATCGGTATTTATTTATTTATTTGTATTTAACATCATTCAGGGACCTTTTTTTTAAATGACAACATTTTTAACAGTTCTCTCTCCTTTCCTTTCATAAAATATTAGGAAAACACCACTGCGGACTTCATCACACCGTTATTGGGCAATATCTTTAAACCCTCCGCTTCGCTGTGATTAAGGTGGAATTGAAACTGACTGTTGACTCTAGCAGCCTCGTTTGGGAACTGAAGATGTGTCACACCGCCGCAATAGCACCTCAGCGTTCAGTTACACACATCATAACTCTCCTGGTATTATTTTTATTATTCCGTAGTTTTATTTGTCCGTGTTCCAGAACAGGCAGCTTGAAATCACTTTTGGATGATTTGTGAATTGTGGGTAATTTCCAACGCCGCCAGGAACAATTTTCCGCGCGCTGTAAGTTATATAGCTCGCAAGTTTTTGAATGGCGCTCAGGGTGACGCGTCCTGGTCCTGTTCTCTGAGACCGTCGGGTAGTTTGGTGATTTTAAAAAATCATTTCGGCCCTCAGACGCAGATGTAAGATGTTGCATGAGAGGGGGCGAGGGGGTCCCCAAACCTTTTCATCGGTTGCCCACCCAATGACCACTCTGTGGCACTGAGCCCCCATCTCAATAACATGGGTAATGTTTACCTCCTTCGTCCAACACCCAGAGCACGATGGCTACTTAACACTTGTGCACATTGCAGCATTTCTAAGCTATGGTGTCGTGATGTAATGCAGCTGTAAGCAACACGCAGCTGTTCAGTACAATATACTGTACATTCTGCAAAATTACAATGACTACGGTGCTACCAAGTATGCACAAACCTTGTTTATTTAAAATAATCTAAATGATATATTCTATGTCAAACAATAAAACTGTATATCAATGCTATATTTGCAGTCAAAATATTGAATGTATATATGGAAATATGAAAAAAAACACCCTGATATGCTTCAAAGGGAATATAGCTATTCAGTTTTATTGAGGAACCCCAGGGACACTATCATGGAGCCCAAGGGTCCCCAGACTCCAGTTTGGAAACCCTTGATAAATGCAACTGTTGGCACAAAATGGCACCTAGAGGGCGTGGGATATATAACTAAATTAGACACCACGGAACCCCTCCCCTGTGGTATTCCGGCTGCAGCACGCTGTCTCTCTGCAGAGCTGGGCCTCAGTGGAGATCGACTCGCCGTGCCTGGAGTTCTGCTTCAGTTACATCACTGGGCGCTAGTTAGCAACTAGCCTTTCAACGGGTAACTTATATCATAATCACTGAGAGGCTTGAAAAGGGATTCGAAAATTCTAAATAATAACTTATTTCATAATAATATAAAATAAATAAATCAATAAATAGTCAGAGATATCTGCTTCCTGATATACATTTTTGGTTATAACCTGCTTGGTAATAATCCAACCTGTATGCCAGCAAGCAACTATACTTAACTAGCTCAGTCTTAAACGATAGCGCTGTTGTATTGATTGTATAAGCTTGCATCAATACAATGGATTTTGTATATTCTTTGTATTGATACTAAGTTTTAAAATATTACTTAAAGTTTTGTTAGATTTGGCGACATCTGTGCTGACTGTTGGTCACAAAATTTCGTTTCCACACTCCAAATACCAGAATTCCATTTGAAATTAAGCTATTACAGGGAGCACAAGGAGTGCTTATTTTTCTTAGAAGATAATCCAGTGGTGGCGTATTTTGGAGAAAGAAGACTGCCTACAGACAACCAACAATGTCATCTGATAGTAATATTGAGCAACATATCAAACCTAATTTCAAATACGCTTTTTGGATTTTAGGCACATTTGGCATGCAAGTTCCTGTTTGTGTGTCATCACATTTGAATATTTGGCGGGATTGTCGCACCCGACACCTCCAGTGGAAAACAGAGGATTACAGAATGCAAACATGTTGAATCGATACCACTACGAATATGCCAGCATGACAAGGTATCAAAACTGGCATTTTTAATATGAAAAATTAAGGATTGTCACTTTAAAGTTTTGTAGTTATTTGAACAGTACAAATGTGATTCTTGATTGAACAAATAATTTTGGGACAACTGCACTGGTCCTGCTGGCTACGATCCCAGCATGTGATTGGCTGGTCACAGGACTGAGGCCTGGATATGTTTCCATGGGAATTCTGGAATAACTGTAGACCAGCCTTCAGTGCCTTCGATGTCTCATTCCTGTGCTTCCCTGCTTTCCTGGTGTCCCTGTAGCTGATATATTTGACACATATCAAGAGTATTTGCACATTGACATTGTACCAGAAAATGCTTCCACTGCTTCCATTTCTTCTCTGTTATTCTGTAGCTGGGAAGCTGATGATAGTCACTGATCACTGACCGGATAAAAAGGTATGAAGAAGTTTGAGATATGCGCTGTCCCGTAAGAGAGAGAGGAGAGCGATTATTATTACTGTTATTGTTATTATATAGCCTACTCGCTGTGGCCATTACCACACTGTTAATTGCATTGTTGTCGTTACCACAATGTGTTTGTATTTCACTGTTGTTTGTATTCCTATTCCTGTTTGTGTGTGTACGCTTTGGCAATAAGTACAAATGTATTTCATGCCAATAAAGCATTTTGAATTTGAATTTGATTTTGAGGAGAGCGAGCGCTCCTTTCTCACGGCGCTGGTTTGGCGGGCGGACGGCATTTTCGCGGTCTCCCGGGGCGTGACGCGCCCCCGGCCGCGGCGACTGTGGGAACGCAGGTCTGCGGCGGCTCCCGCTGATTTCTTCCGTCCTCTCCGCGGTGCGGGCGGGAGCTTAATCACAGGGCCGCGGGAGGCCCGGGTTATTTATACGGCCCTCCCGAAACCTTTCCCCGCGCTCCGCTCGCGAACGGGACGAGAATCCGACAGGGCGGCAGAACGCCCGCACGCAGTGGACGGACGGACGGCGGACCACGGCGAGGGGAGGGAGTCGGCGGTCGGCGGTTTAAGAGACAGGAACACCGATGCCGACGGGCCTTCGTCGGGCCGGCAGACGGAGACGCACGTCGGCCTCTTTAAAACACTCGGGCTTTCCCTGGCCGAGCGCTTCGGCAAGAATGCGAGTTCCCTGACCTGCAATTAAGCGTCTGATTCCGCGGTGCGGTTTGAGCGCACAGAGGAAACGGCTGTTCCATTCCCAGAAAGCTGCAGGTGTGTCCAACGCATGGCTTCAGGGCTTTGACTGTTGCGCCGGGTTATTTTTTTAAGGATTTTTTTTTTTTTTTTGATAAAAGCAGCTGCGCTGGGATACAAAATGGCCGCCTTTCTTCTGCGAACATTACATTTGTTTAATTTTCCACCCTGACTTTTGTCAAGGAGGGTCATCTCCGTGACGGATAAGCGGGAAATCGCAATCAGGCCCTGGCCTCGGCGCTCGTTTCGGCTGGAACGCTACGACGCCTGCACCTTTTTATTCACCTTGGAAACCGCTCACAACACTACGCACTGCGAAAGCACACTGACACGGGTCGCGTGCTTGTTTCCACTTGTGACTTGTGCGCATTCTCCTCGTTGGTGCGTATGGGTGACGTGACCGCCCCCTGCTGGGCGCACGGGGAGATACCAAGGCCGCCCGGTACGCGTCGGAGATCGTCTCCGGAACAGGGGACGCGCAAAGCGCCGGGACGGGGGGGGACGGGGGGGGGCCGACAGCCGAATATCCCTACGGTCCCCGGAGCCTTCTGCCGGGCTGGAGATAGGCTCAGCCAGCTGGCCAAATCCAGGGGAAGCCCCTCTCCTCCTCCTCCTCCTCCTCTTCCCGCCACGAGACAGAGACATCCGCAAAGCCGCCCGGCGCCGAGCGGCGTCCATCAAACGCGGCGAGAGAAAAGGCGTTTGGGCGAGGGCGTCCCCGGTGAGCGCCCGCCGTCCAAGAAGGGGTGCCAGCGCCCTGCCTTCCGCGCGTCTCCCCGCCGCGCCGGCCTCAGCCCGCATCCGATTACGCGTTTGGCTCGACGGACGAAAATACGCCGTTCGCCCGCAAACCCCCCCGGCTCGCTCCTGTCCTGCTACGCTCAGGTACGAGCGATCAGTGACAATAAGAAACAGCTTTAAGAACGCAAACTCCCGCTCGGAGCCCCGCCTCCCCGACTGAGTCTAATCGAGCATTCCGACGCGTTCCTTTTTTTTTTTTGTTTTTCGCTCTTTTCATGCTAGACTTGGAAATTGGATTAAAATCAAAAAGCGGGCGACATATTTCAGATGTGCCGGATGGAGCCATGGGTGGTAAATCTTTCCCCCCCGTACGGAAAACATGCTACTTATGAAATGAGCCGCTGGTCTGTTGGGCCTCAGATTAAGTTTATTTTTTACGCCGAGCCCGCGCGGTGGCTATAATGGCCCTGTGAAGTGACTGGATCTTATTTCCTTTCTTCACAATCTGCCAGTGCAGATGATACCGGCGACGGACTCCGAGTCAACTGCCTTTTTGTTCATTTCGGCGCAGCTGTCCAGCAATCGAAGACCATGGGAGTTCGTATCCGAGGATAATCTGTTTTTCATTTGCTGGCAACGCTAATGCCGCGTCTGCGGAGATTTGAGGCTTTTGGTCAAAAAATAAAACGGTAAAAACGGAGCTTACGAACATTCGCTGGTAATCCTTAGGCGACCATCGGCGAGGCCCAGATGAATAGCAACTGTACGGACTGAAAATAGCCAAGAAACTTCTCCGGTCTTTTAATGTGATGTAACGCGTTAAGCAGGAAACGGGAGGCGGGGACAAACTACAGGGAATCTACATTTGTCGGTCGGCGCTTGAGAGGATACCGCAAATCAATTTATTAGATTAAGGAGGCTGCTTTGAGCTCGGCTTTTTTTTTTCTTTCTCCCTAAACCGAATATTTAAAAATAAAAAATTGCATTTGCAGATTATGTGGCACTTTTATCGCGGGCGGAAGAAGTCTAAATTCTGGCCCAGCCGTTTTAAATCCTATTTTCAAATTCTTTCATCGTGACATGAGCTTCATTGTGCCACTTTCTCAGGCCTTCCAGGACCGGGCTACAATGAGGGTGGAGTACAGCAGCACAATGAATCCATATAACCTGCCAAGTATTCAAATGCAGGTCTTAACGTCGCGCACTTTGCTCAAATAGATTCTCGGTAGCTTTTAACAGAAGGAGGCGAGGTCATTTCCACAATGATATTCTTCAGGATTCTTTGAAATGGGATAATATTCCCCCATTTGTAATTATAGTTTATCACCATATAGTAGTATTTGTACTGCAGCAGTAACACATGAATGAACAATTATTTTTGTTCGCGGTTTTCTGTTGGGCATAGGAAGATTATTGTCGCAACACACTGGCTTTTGTCTCGGGATTGAGTGTTTAATTGAACCGGTTAGGTTCCGATTTCGCTGTCATGCGCTCTCTTTTAAATGAGATGCACCACCTTGGAGAACGAGCCCTCGGCATGTTAGTAAAGGGAATTGACCCCTCCTGAAGGATAACAAAATGAAAAGCCATATAAATTCATTACACATTATTCAGCCCAAAGGGCCCTCTGCAAAGCTACTCGAAACAAAACCTTTCAGACCGAAAGAACTACGGGCAAGAGCGCTGCCGCGCAACCCTTTGGTGCAAACAAGCAGAACACAACGGCTCTCTCAAAAAACACAGCGCATATTTAGGTGACTCTTACAAATGATGTGATTTAGCAGCGAAGACAGAAATATTCTTATAGCTGGGCCTCCACAGAACTCGGTGGGCTAGAACATTCACTAGTTGGACATTCTTGTAATCCTTTAGGTGAATAATGTTTACTGTGTTAACTGGACTTGATGTGCTCATGGCTATGAATTACTGTTACCAAATGAGTATTGTACCTTATGGGACCTGTGTTTTGTAGTTGTTCCAGTGACCTTGGGTACGCACTTATTGTACGTCACTTTGGTTAAAAAGAGTCTGCCAAATGTAAGGTAATGTAATGTAATGCATTCACAGTTGGGTGTGGTGGCTCAGCCGAGGTGAATGAGTAGGCCAGGACTCTATTTAGGTGGCCCAACCGTGCCTAAGCGGTCGATGCAAACGCTATACTTCTCTTCAGTACTTGTGAGATTAATCTCAGTATTTATTTATTTTCTACATTCATTTTGCGCAATAAGCTGCAGAAGATACTGTTTTATAGGACGATAGTGCACTGCAAGGCACAGCTGGGACCAAAGCAACTGCAGCGAGAAGGAAATCCACCGCAGATCCGTTTCTTGTGAGCAAAAAAGGACGTGGAGAGTGTTGCGCCTTCAAATATGTGATTCTGTGTCTGAGCTGAGCTGAGGCTGGCTCAGGCACTCCGGAGACCACAGCCAACACCCAGCCATTCCAACGCAGGAACCGCCGCTCAACATCTCTTCATGAGCACCCCGTCGTTCTACGCTAAAACAGTGGCACTTGTGAAAAATAAAACAACTGAGTTGATTTGTGGGGTAATTAAGTAACTAAACGCTGACAAGACTTAATATGTAAGCTGTTCAAGACAAACGGTAAATTATTGAAGCTCAACTGCTATTCCAAGGTGTATGCTTCATATTTTATCATATTTTATTTTTATTTTTTAATTGTGAGTAGCAATGCTAAGCTGGAATTTACCGATAATTTATTCAAATTATACATTTAACTTTCTTGTTGTCTTGTCCATAGCCTAATAAACCACATAATGCAGACCTTTACTGGAATAAAACTGACTGTGGAGCTGTACTGTGTTCACCAGTCATTATGACTTTGAGGTGAAGGAGTGAGTTTAGTTCTGCAGCCCTGCAAAAATACATTCATCACCAGTCCTAGATGTCATTGGCTGAAATACAATGTTTTTATCATGGTACTTCTGTCACCTGTACCTCTTGTCCATATATTAAGATTTGCTTGCTACTTGTCATCGGTGCCGAGACCCTTTTCATCTTCGAGAAGTTCAATCAGCTTGGTTGCTGTCGGACACTAAGCGTATTGATTAGCTGGTTAGCTACAATATTGGCTACGCTAACTCAAATGACTGGACCTGCCGTCTTACTTATGAAAATTCAATCGGCGCTCGCGGGACTGCCGCCGTTTCGTTTGCAGAAGGAAAGGGAAAGCGAGACACTCGAATGCGAAGCGGCAAACGGTTCGTTTGTCGTCGGCAGGGTAACCTGGATCGGCGCGGGGGGCGAGGACTCTGGTGAGATCCTGAAGGAAGCCCAGTTCCTCGGGAGGGGCGGACCCCTGAGGAGGTTCGGGAAGAGCGCAATAACTCCGCGAACGCGGCCTGGAGAGAGGCTTCCTGCGAGAAGCAGGTATCCTGGCGGGGAGTCCCTGCGTGCCACGGGCGGCAGGACGCTGGGACGCAGGCAAACGCGCGGCAGCCGCAGCTGGAAACAGCATGCGCTTCCTGGGTGTTCGGAGAAAACGTACGGCTTACTGACGTGCACTGCATCGGATGCGCATCTGCAACGGCCGACTCCGCTCTGAAAATGGCACTTGGGGAGGCCTTTGAAACAAACGATACCGTATCTATAGTTATTCATTACTACAGTTTATATGCTGAATATTACATTCCTCAAGTGCTCCTTCCTTCATTTCTTTGGCCTTTCACTAATAATTTGAATGCATGTAATCTCTGATTTATTTATGACAAAATGATTGTCTGGTGCATTTGTAAAGAACCTTTATATTCCTACGCATGCACAGTAACCTGTACCGAAAGTGAATAGCCTTTATTGGTAGCAGTGGGTTTTCTGTGGAGGTCTCAAAGATGGGAACACTGTGTTCTGGATACATCTGGTCCTTACATCTCGACAGCTCTCTCTCTTTCTCTCTCTCTCCCTCACTCTCCCTCCCTTTCTCTCTCTCTATCTCCCTCCCTGCTTCTCTCTATCTCCATTCCCCCCTCTCTATCTCTCTCCCTCTTTCTCTCTCTCCCTCCCTCTCTCTCTGTCTCTTTCTCCATCCGCCTCTCTCTCTCTCTCTCTCTCCCTCTCTCTCTCTGGATTGTTCCCACTGTTGTGCGGACTGTAAGCATCCTTTGTTTGTTATAAATCTCCCAAGTAAACAGAACCGGGGCCCTGTGTATACCTGTCACTCGGCTCACATTTAACACAAAGGCCGTGGGAGAGTGAAGAACCACTTCCTGCCTGCTCAAGTCCCCCCCTGCTGGTTCTGTTTATCAAAAAACCAAGTGTTTTAAGGCTCCTAATGGACGGAGATTTAAATAAAATCTGACCCTCGGAATAAAAGCAGACATTATCAAAACAATAAAATTATTCATTTAGCTGACAAAATGGCAATAAAGTGTGCGCTTTCCTTTGGCTACGGTCTTTCAGATAAAGGAAATGAGCGTAAGACCAACATAAAAGGGGTTATTAAAATGATAGAGGTTTTATTCTTTAATGTGGATGAGGTTTGCATGGTTTAAGGTGGATTAATTCAGAGCACAATTCCTGAAATGAGACAGAATGCTGCATTTCCTCCTGATGCCTCAGCTGGACGTTCAGTATAGGATACAAGCACGCAATTTTATTAATATAAATATTTGGAATCGGAGATTAAGGATAATTTGAGAAGGACATTTAAAAGGCTTTATGTGTATGTAAAGTTTTCTTATTCGTAGTGAGGAGCTAAATCACACAAATGTGAGCGCTAACTGCTATTCCCTGAATCTAAGGCCTATTTCGCATTGGCACCTAACTTCAATCTATATATTTTCCGGTATGGATTAGTAAACAGTCGCGCTATTACCCAATTAATGGAAAGACTTGTGTGGCTTTTACCATTACTCAACCACACATAAATAAATCTAGTCATGTTACGGCCGACTCCTGGGACTATTTAAGAAATGCAAACAGCCGAACGTGTCCCTCTTTCCCCCAGAAACATGAGTTGTAGCGCCAGATTCCCCTCACGTAATGAGGCAGAAGTATGCGGGTTAAACACAACTGGGACTCGGAAACTGAGTCTCGAGTCTGCCTGGACGAATATATATTCATTCAGCAGGACATAAAGGAAGAAAAAAAACAAGTGTGCAACATGAAAGGATACTTTCACATGGCAAAAAAAAGAAGAAAAAAAACTCACAAACTGACGCCTGGAACAAAATAGGTTTTGCTTGAAGGTGAGAAGGTGACTTTGGGCGACATTGCTGAGGGCTTGTAGAGCACAGGATTGCAGTGAAGCTGCTCTTTACGCCAGTCTCACCTTACATTTCGGAATTGTTTAGAAAGGTGTGTCTGCTGAGTTCAGCACAACGCCACATTAGAGTTGATAGGCGTGATGTTTCAGATTCTTCAACATTAGCATTACTTGTGCATTACTTTCAGTACAAGTATCATCTAAATGTGTGCTGTATATTTCAAGGTCAGTTCATAGTTGGGATTCACAAACAAATGCTCCTGCTACTACTGCTACTACCACTACTACTACTACAACTGCTGCTACTGCTACTACTACTACTGCATCTGCTACTACTACTGCTACTACTACTGCTGCTGCTACTACCACTACTACTACTACTACTACTACTACAACTGCTGCTACTGCTACTACTACTACTGCATCTGCTAATACTACTACTGCTGCTGCTACTACCACTACTACTACTATTACTACTACTACTGCTACTACTACTATCACTACTACTACTACTACCACTACTACTACTACTATTACAACTACTACTACTAGTACTAATAACCTCATTACGCAGTGCCATATTAAAGAAATTCATATGGATATGTGCATTAATGTACTGTCAAACACAGCTGGAGGATCCTTTATTAAATATTCACTGAAAGTCTTGGGAATTTACAGTTTATCATCAAATTAAAATCTGTCACTGAGGTGACTGGTACAAGAAGTGAAAATTTGTGTAAATTTATAATGCTAAAAAAACAGGCCAAATCAAATGTGAAATGTATAACTACTTAATTAATGTTCATTAATGTTAATACTCAAGGCATGGTGGCACCACAAATATGTCATGGATCACCCATCTGAGATAAGTTTCCCTGTGTCAATTGTGACATTCTTCCAACATGTAAGTAGATGTGTTAAAATATGTATTCAGGTACCAGCTTATAATATTCCAGCCTTTCTTGTAGCTGGCACAGTATCTTATAACTTACAGTTTTCATATATGAATGTACAACAAAAAGAGGAAAATACAGATACATTTAATATAGCTGAAGTATATAATGCACTGTTTAATGTGCGAAACTGCACTAGTATGCAGTAACACATTCTAAACAGGTGAAAAATGCACACTCTACACCAGAGAATGCTCTAAAAAGTTTCTTCCCATAGGAAAGCAGAACAAAATGGTGGACTACTTTACAAACAATTATAACTGCTGTCCAAACTGGAATTTCGTAAAGATGCAGTCTGCAACATGAGCCCAACAACAAATAGTCAAAAGTTAAAATGATGCAGCTTAGTTATAGGCCTTGATATATGACCATATAACACTCATTTAGTACTTAGAATTTAGAATTTAAAGATATTCTGACTTTCATATAGGAGGAACTTGCTTTTTCTCTGCTGCAGACAGATAGATAATGCTCATATGCAAAATTATGATATCATCATTTGTATTATTACTTTGCTTATATTCTAGTTAAATTGTTCTATAAACAAAGATAGCACATCCTTTTTTCATGTACCCCATGCAGAAACACATGTACATGCATAGGTAGTGTGTGGCACGCGTGTATGATATCTAATTACAGCTAAGTGCCTGGTAATATGGGACCAATCTTCGAATGAGTTCAGTTCTGGACTGCGGAAAGCACTGAGAACTTCCTGCCGTGCCCATGGGGATGACATGAAACCCCACCCCCTTTTCTGAAACCCCACCCCCTTTTCTGTTTTGTAAACTTATTAACCAATCAGAGGAGCTGGGGTGTCCTGAGGTGTGTTTCTATCTGCTGTTCCTCTTCTGCTGCAGTCAGGGCAGGAAACTCTCTGGCCTCCCTGTCTGTCTCCGGAAATTTCCGTTCACGCGCTTCTCCTGAGCGTCTCCGAGAGGTTGGCTGTGGAGGTGTTCACGCTCATTAAGAAGGGCATGAGGACATCAGGAGAAATGCAGAATGCATCCTGGTTTCCCAGCTCAGAATTGCATTTTATTTTTCTGCGTATACTGAATTTGACATCCAATGCAAAATGTCCCCGCATTATTTCATTTCAGCGACTAACATTTTTTGGAGACTTTTTCTTTACTCTTTCTTTTAGAATACTGCTGCTTGATGTCCTCTGATTTTCTTTGAAAGACAGGGCTCTTCAGTTTTGATGTCAGTACTTTGCACCTCTGTAGACAGAGCTGTGTCAGTACTTTTAAAAATGTATTGTATTTTATTTGATAAATGTATTCCAGATTCTATTTTTGTATACATTACACCCCAAATAATCAAATAAATGAATAAAAAAGTAAATACATGAATAAATAAACAGACTCTAACCAAGTTTTACTGTGAAAAAGAACATTCTGCAAAACCCTTCCACCTTAAAGCAGAGGAGAGAGGGAAAATGAGAGAGAGAGGGAGAGAAAGAGAGAAAGGGAGAGAGAGGGAAAGAGCGAGTGAGAGAGAGAGAAAGAGAGAGAGGGAGAGATAAAGAGAGGGAGAGAGAGAAAGAGAGGGAGAGATAAAGAGAGAGAGAGAGGGAAGGAGAGAGATAAAGAGAGGGAGAGAGAGAGGGAAGGAGAGAGAGAGGGAGAGATAAAGAGAGAGGGAGAGAGAGGGAAGGAGAGAGAGAGGGAGAGATAAAGAGAGAGGGAGAGAGAGAGGGAAGGAAAGAGAAAGGGAGAGATAAAGAGAGAGGGAGAGAGAGGGTAAAAAAGGGAAAAGGCGTTATTAGCTTCTCCGCAGTCGGGGCCCATTTGTGTCCATTTTGAGTCTTGCGGGAACCTGCTGCTGAGAGAGGCTCTCCGAGGTGTAATGACCGGGTGTCACAACACACGGGAGGTGGCCCCCCGAGCGAAATCATCCCCTGTCACTCCCCCGGCAAAGAGACTCGCTGGCAACCTGTAATTCCCCCGCTCTCCTTCCTTCCTGCCTTGGCTTTTTTAAATGGCACTTTGCAGGAAGTAAATCTGCAAAGTTGTGTTTAATAACGATGGTGAGAGTGATATTTGATGGCTGAGCAGCTCACGGGGTTAAGAGGGATTTGTCATTTGTTTTCGGTCGCGGGGCCTAATCTATTCATCGAAACGGCCTATTTTTTTCCCCGACGAGCCGCGTTAAAGCCAATGAAAAACAATTACACGTTGAGGAGGATTCGGGGCGGCTTGGTGAAATACGCTGGCGTCGGCCGTGCTCTGGCAACGTGCCCGCATTCGCCCACACTTTCTCGAGCACGTCTTGTTATCTAGTCAACGTCGAAGCACTTCTTCCACTGATACAAAACACATTAAGTGACAGCCGCATATTAATTTGATGTATACGCTTCTTACCGTTTTTGGTCATTACCGTATGTGAGCTGCTTAAAAAAATAACCAATAACCAAGTCATCATAAAGTTATTATAGTTTACGCTGAAACGGAAACAGGGAATGAGGCTTAGAAAGGTGTGCAATCATGCTAAAGATGAGGTGTGAGACATAGGGTCTGTGTAGGAAGCATTCCACGCTGTGGATTGCCATCAATGAAATGATCCAACTACCACCTTGAACGTACTTTTTCCCAAAATCATAAACCAGCAAGATTTGGTGATTGAAAACTAACGACAGAAAGAAAGGTGCTTGCTTAAATATACCAGTCCAAGTTCAATACAAAGTAACGTGGTTAATAGCCATCGCCCAATATTTACAGTATATGTATTTTCAACACTAGGATAGAAAAGAACATTCAGTATTTCACCTGCCTTCATGTGAACAACTAAAACTGCTGCAATAAGACAAATACATGTGTCGCTATTAAAAATATGCATGGATGTTTGCTGAAATAATAAATGGTGATAGCAAGAAAATCATTAATATTAAATAAGTGTAGTCGTGTGCTTGAGAAATTTGCTTTTCTCATAATGCTATGAATATTAACATGCAAATCTCCCTGAAGTAATATCTGTGAAAAAGGTCTAGATCTGTTTTATGTAAATAAATAAATAAATAAATAAATAAGCTGACAAAAAGTTCTGGAAAGTTTTTATACAACTACCTCCCCCCCCCTAAAAATGCAAAAATACAAAAATAAATTAAAATAGAAAAAAAAAAATCCTCACAATAAGATATGATACCCCGAAAGGGAAATACATAACTCGGAATACACAACCTGTGGAAAGAAAAGTGCTCGGAAAATTAAGAAGGAACCGTCTAATTTGTCATCGATGCATAAATCTTGCTGACAGTTTGAGTCACTCTAATGGCCTCGCTTGTTCTGGAAAATCTGTGCAAACTTGCGCAGTTGCAGAAAAAGGGGAAAACTATATGTGTCGAACATCACCTTATTTGCATAATTTAGCGGAAGCCAATGAGGCAGCGCGCGGTGCGCGGGCGATGGCTGTGAGTGTTTGGGGAGAGGCGGAGAGAGCACTAATGGTTTGCCTTTGGGGATTTCTCTGCACCAGGGGGGAGGAAAATGAGGAATATTTTTCAAACAGCAGGGGGAAGGGGTTTAAAAGTAGAAAACACATGGGGAGATAAAGATGTTAATGCCATGGGGTGCAGCGCAGGAAAAATTTAGCGTTACGGGAAGGAGGGGAAAAAAAAAAAAAAACCCTTGGTAATTTTAGCATTAAGGGGTAATAATCATGTTTCACGAGCGATATTAAAACAGCGGCCCACACAGTCTGGTTAAAAATTTTTTTTTTTTTAAATAAATAAAGAAGGGGCTCCATCACCAGGTATCTGGGATGATGCAGGAACGTGCTGTGCGTGCTCTTTCACCTGAAACGTTCAACTCTCCTGTAACTCGCTACACAGACCGCTGGAGATTCTCCTTTTTTTGTTTTCCAACAGCTTGCCACTTCAATGTTCGACGTCAAGGTAATAAACGAACAACAAACAAACAAATACAAGCTCCTCTGTTGTATTTCAAGCCGAAACGTCTGCTGTCTCTGTTATTAGAGCGCTGTTGAAATCCTTTAAGTGAATACGGCAGTTTCATACACCGTCATGGTGCACCTGATTTACAATTCAGACGTCTTAAAAACTTGTAACCGAACTTATGCCGAAGCGCACAGCACAGTGGTCTCAAATTTCCAGTATTCACTCTGTTCTTCCCCAGAAATGCAGTTTGGTACAATATAGATGACAAATATAATGATAAGAAGATTAAAATACATAGCATATTACAGCTGTAACATTTTGACTGTTATTTGAAAATGCATCCTGCTCTTAAAAACTGTGATGCAGTTAAGTGTCACATATTGTGACAAAATGAATGAACTGTATGTATATATTGGCCATGCATCTCTGTGACTGTTGCAGCCTCTGAATTTCAGGTTTACAAGCTTTTTTACTGCCATTATTCAGTGTAAATTACTTACTGCCATCCACACGCTGCTTTGAAATGTTTCTGTTCCAGGTGTTATAGCTTGAAATAAACTGGCTGGTATAGTTTGTTTACAAATAAACTACTCGTTATTATTCTCCATTCCAAAATGTAATTTTTTCTGGGATTGCATTGATAGTCCAATAACTAGTTTGCACATAACTTACAAATGAATAGAATCAATGAATTTCTGACCCCCTTGTCATTCATCTAAAACTCTTGTTCATGTATACGCAAACTGGGTACTAAGGTACTCACATTTTATTTTTGCACAGCGTTTGCAATATTTGAATGAGCAACTTTGGTTGTGCAAAATATTGATAACCATAAGGATTACAGGGCAAAGTTAGGGAAGAGTAAAAATCTATGAGCAACTTGAATCGCCAACTTTTCTCCACGCCTTGAGGGTAATCATCTTGCTAAAACTAATGCATTCATATATTTCAGCCGTGATGAAATTACTGTGTTCACTCTTATTCACCGCATATTTTAAATTTGATCCAATCTCACTTCAAATTAGTCCTTTCACATCGTCAATACCGAATAAAGGGCGAGTGCGACTGTCTGTCCCGTGACAGCCAAGGCTATTAGTTTGAGTTTTGCAAATGACTGCGAGGATTTTGGTTCATTTTTTTTTGTTTTGATAGTCACGGAGAGGATGATAATGTTAAGATGGGATGATAATGCTGATCGTGATTATCATCGCTATTATTGGCTGTCATGGCTAGAGTGGTCGTGCCTGTCGTCACTGTTATTTCAAGATGATGGCGATCGCCGTTATGTCCAATGCGGTGGTTTGTGAGACAAACGTAATTCAAATATTCGTCATTGTGAAATATGAATTAGGGAGAATAATAACATGTGCTGCGTACACGTGAGTAAACTTTGATTCGATTATCATGACTTGTTTCGTGTAAGATGCCAAATTAGGCATTAATATGAGCAGTATTATATAGACAGGTCATTTTACAATAAAAGTCCCTTATGGAAATGCAATATGCTGGAGCATATATTTAAAATGAATCACAAAATCACGAAATTGCAATAGTGTACAGTATATGCAGTTAAATGCAAAAGTAATTGGACAGTGAGACAAATTTCTGTTGTTTTGGCTCTCTATGCCAGCACATTGGATTTGAGATAAAACAATGCATGTGAGGTTAAAGTGCAGACTGTCAGCTTTAATTTGAGGGTATTCACATTTGCATTGATTGATTCTTGTAGGATCCATGTTGGAATGCTGCAACAGCACACGGCTGGCCCAAAAACAGCTAGGCAACCAATTGTCCAATTACTTTTGCTCCCCATGTTGTACTATTAGTTCATGCACAAGAAAGCTAGAGTTGATTATAGTTGTGGCATTTGCATTTGGAGTCCGTTGCTGTTGTCTCCCAACATGAGGACCAAAGGAGTGTCAATACCAGGACAAATCAATCAGAGACATAAAAGACACCAAAACCTTTGCTGTGTCAAAATCAGTTGTTTGATACATTTTTATGAAGCAAGAAAGCACTGGTGAGTTCAACAATAGCAAAAAACCTGGTAGAAAACCAATGTAGGGGGTGATCAAATAATTTGTAAAGAAATCTCAGTTGTCAAACAGATCAAGGACACTCTTTGGGATGTAGGCAAACACTAAATTTATAAAGAAGACTACAGCAGCATGACCTCAGAATGTTCAAAGAAAGATGCAAATCACCGATAAGCCTAAAGAACAAAATGACCAGGTTAAGTTTGCTAAAAAAGTACATTAAAAACACTGTAGAGTTCAGGAACAAAGTCTTTTTGATAGATGATATGAGTATTAACCTGTACCCCAGTGATGGAAAAAAGAAAGTGTGGAGAAAGAAAGGAACTGCCCATGATCCAAAGCTGTGAAACATGGGGCGTGTGTGGCTGCTTCTGTAACTGGCTTGCTTGTCTTCACTGATGATGTACCCATCAACGACAGCAGCAAGATGAATTCTGAAGTGTCCAAAAATGTCTTATCTGCTCAGATCCAACCGAAACTCATTGGAGGGAACTTCACCTTGCAGCAGAACACACTGATAAAGCAACCGAGGAGTGTTTTGAGGACCAAAAAGGGGAATGTTCTCAACTGACCAAGTCAATCATTACCTTACATCACAGGCATTTAGCAGATGCTTGTATACAAAGCCACTTACTCAACTTATTTTTTTTTTTACTTTTTAAAAACCCATTTATTCACCTGGATATATACTGGAGTAACTGAACAAGCATTTTGCTTGAAACTGAAGATGGCTGCGGTGATGCTCTGCACCTGGCAGAGCATCACCAGAGAAGATACTCAGCGTCTGACTGAATTGACTCATATGTACAGCGTATGTATGAATTGAATGCAAGGATTTAAAACCTTATTTAAGGACAACTTTATTTAAGGTTCATTTGATTTGTCCAATTACTTTTGGTCTGCTAAAATGGCAGGACTGTGTATAAAAGGGCTGTCATTCCTACACAAAACACTGGATATGGATGTTAATACCCTTAAATTAAAGTTGATAGTCTGCACTTTAACCTCATGTTCATTGTTTCATTTCAAATCCAGTGCGCTGGAATACAGAGCCAAAGCAACAAAGATTTTGTCACCGTCCAGATACTTATGGACTGCACTATTATTTTTATTATATTTCATTAATTTAAGATATTGCAGTATATTTTGGAAATGGAATATGTTGCAGTATACTGTACATTGAAATTGCAAAATACAGAAATTACATAAAATATATAATGGGCAACTGTACAAATTGCTTATGCTTTCTGATATTGCAATATATTTTTTCCAAGACATATTTCCTTGCAGTATACTTATCATTATAATTTTTACAATGATGTTTATCTTTATTGAAGTATGCTTCAATATATTGAAAAAATTTATATGGCATGGCCCCATTTTGTGTTCAGCTCTGCAGCTATGAACTGGTATATGCAGACGTATCATCAGATTCTGACTCATGACAATAATGACTTGGTTTCAATTTACACTTATTCTTAACTTTGACTTATGAATAAATAGCAGCGTTCATTTTTGTTTTTCTCCATAATTGTCTTTTGACTTTACTTTTGCTGATATTTATACTCAGGCCTGAATTCCGGCCCGTCTATTGTCACAGAGTACAGGCCCCCAGGTTGGCCCGGGCACCCGCCTGGCGATTGGCGGGGCCCGCCCGCCAGACTCCGCCTCACCTGGACGCGCCCGCGCCCGAACCGCTGGAACGTTAAAAAAAAAAACGAACGTTCCTTTCATCGCCCTGTTTCACAAAGCGGCGCGCTAACGGCCGCTAATGAGCTGATTAGGGTTCTAAAGACGTCTGCACATCTACGCATTGCATCAAATTACATCAAGCGCATGTTTATTCAAAACAGAATCAATTATTTAAGGAAAAATTCACAGTGGCAATTTATCAAGAAGCGGGAGAGATGGCGAAGGCTTTTTGAATGTCAATGGGAGAGCCGTTAACTTTCCATGAAGAAATTAGAAATGTAGGCACTGAGTCAGTTATACAGTACATTGTGATAATGACATTTGGGAAGGGATACAGTTGCAAAGCTGTTAAGCTCCTTCATTGCACCAAGAAGATTAGTGTCTAGATGGGCTTGAATGACAGGGAAGGTAGAATTTCCAGCCTTCCGAGGGCTTGGCGCGCTCAAGCCCTCTAAAAGCCAGACGTTTACTTTACACCAAGGACCAATTGTCCTTCATTCACCAGCAAGCCACAGCAAAGCCCCACAAATCAAGGACATTCAATGTCTGGGGCCACTAATACATCTTGACATTTGTTTTTTTTGTGGGTTTTTTTTTTTTTTTTGGTCCTTTGTTGAGCCACGTGGGCATTTTTTTTTCCCTCTCGCATTTGCACAAATGCCATTATTTATTCATTTGTTCTTTTATTTTTCTCTGGTCCTTTGTTTCTTCGGCCCAACTGATATCTCCCCGCGCTGTGCCAGTGTGCGCAAAGGTTTCTGTGTCCTAGCGCTGGGAAATCAAAGCTGCCATTGGCTCTCCGAAGAAGGATCGGGGAGGGGGAGGGAGTACGGGGGTGGGTTATCTGCCCCCCCCACCCCACCCTCCCCCACCATCCCCATCTCCAAGCCCCCCCCCCCCCCCCCATAATCCCGCTTGCTGAATTAAACCTGTACAGCCACACCCAAACAGGAAGCAGGAAGTAGGAGCCCTGGACAGCTTTATGCCCCATCGCGGGCCTAGAGGGAAAACCTCGCGTCCCACGTAACGGTAAAAAACCCCATTCCCGGGCGTTTCCGGGCATTCCCGGGCGTTCCCGTTCGCCGCTCGGTTCACTTTGCCGATATTCCGTCCGCTCGTTCCACGCCTGGCCTGGGCTCACGTTTATTTATTTATTTCTTCCGAGAGAGCGAGCCGAAAGAAGCGTTTTGTCAGTTCTTAAGCGCCTGACAAGGCGAGCGAAGTTTAGCACGCTAAGAACAAGCGGGCGTCTTTCTTTTCCCTCCCGCGGAACGGGGTGTGGGGGGGACGGGGGGACCGGGGGGGGCGGGCGGGGGGGGGGAGGGGGGACAGAGACATAAATGACAGTGAGGCGTCGGTCGCTGAGCCCAGCAGTGCATTAAGGGATTCTCATTCTGTCATCAGAGAGCGGCGACTGGACGACTGGAGCGGGGGAAGACGCGCCCGCCGCGACCTCTGACCCCCAACCCCGCGCCGCGCTCCCCGGCGGGTCGCGGCGGGGGAGACGGGAGGAGGCGGCGAGACGCGGAAGCCTGCCGAAGTGACAGCGCGGGCGCCCGGGGAGGGGCGGCCCCCCCCCTCCCCGGACCCCCTCCCCGCCCGTCAATCTCGCCACCTCCTTGAACTTGTCGTGTCTGTTTTTTATATATTTTTTTTCGTCCCCACGGCGACCCGGGGCGGGGATTTTTTGCAGAGTTATTCAAAAAAAAGTTCGGAGAGCCGCAGACGACCGTTTGGTCACCAAGGTGTTCCCGATTATAGCGAGCTCGAAGAGGGCTTTTTACGCTTCGGGCAAAAGCAAATCTCTATTTCGGCGCCAAGTCTGACGATAGAACAGAATTACGACTATAGAAATGGCGCATAACTGAGGCCTTATTAATAAATAACTCATTTGCCCGGGTGTTACCTACCTTGGCCCGGGGAACGGTCATAATGTGGACCGTAAAACTACAGCACGTCTCCGGTTAATTTGAGGTAAGATAGTTTAATGAGAACGGCATGTTTTTACAAGGGAAGCTCGGATGAGAAGAGCTACGGGGGGGGGGGGGGGGGGGGGGGTATTAGGGAACACAGCAGGTGAACTCCAGAGCCACGTTCAGAGGAACCTCCAAAATAATCTTATTTAAATGCTCCATCTGCTTTGACAGGTGCTGTTTCCGACGCGAACCCCACGGGAGGCGGCCCTCCGAGTTTGTGTGCTCTTCCACGCGACCGGGGGAGAAAAGCCAGGAAGGAAAACACAAAGGCATCAAAAGAGGCACGGACTGCAAGGGGACAAGGCTGCACTCATACGCTATTCACAACACATTATTTATCCTTTCTGCTGTTTATCTCCAGATAGGTCACTGGGAGAGTAGGCGTGTGTGTGTATGTGTGTATGTGTGTGTGTGTGTGTGCATGTGTGTATGTGTGTTTATGTGTGTGTGTGTGTGTGAGTGAGTGTGTGAGTATGGGTGTGTGTGTGTGCGTGTGTGTGTGTGTGTGAGAGAGAGTGTGTGCATGCATGTGTGTGTGTACGTGCGTGTGCATGTGAATGTGTGTGCGAGTGTGTGGGTGCATGTGTGTGCACATGTATGCGTGTGTGGATGTGCACGTGCGTGTGTGAGTGTATGTGTGCATGTGTGTGTGTACGTGCCTGTGCGTGTGTATGCATGTGGTTTTGACTGTGTGTGTGTGCGTGTGTGTGTGTGTGAATGCGTTTGACTGAGAGGTTTTATATAAACGTTCAGAGGTATACTGTGACCTATATTAAACTATGCATGCCCTGAGCATCACCATGCTATTTATTATAAATTACAGTACCTGTTTCAGTCACTTTTGCATGAAGATGAATTACACATTTAATAAACAGTGACATGCAATGCGCAATGACAATTACCTGACTTATTTTCCATTAAGGTTGAGATGGAAGACACCTTACACTGTCACGGATGACAGAACATAAACTGTAAGCCTAAGATTTTAATTACCTATTGTTTCTTCTCGTCACAATAGCCCCGCATACATTATAATTCTGAGTAGGCTGCCTTTTGACCGCAGCTCCTCACAATAGAACCGGATCTGCTTTCTATGCAGAACGTTTCTGTTGAACATTTTGCAGGACATGCACCTTTACGCAGAAACATTTTTGTTTTCCCTTGACTTTTAGTCGCGGTTAAATGTTTAAAGATAAAGGATCATTTTAATACCCTGAGTACTCTTGATTATGGACGTATAATACAAAGAGTATAATATTAGAGTTCTGAAACCTCACTTTTCAGTAGCACTGAAACATTTTATGCTTGCACACACACCCACAAACACCCACACAGTGCCCCTGAGTAGTCTTCAGAGTAGTGCAGTGTCAATGTATTGTTCTACATAAAAAACTAAAAATAATTGCTCGAGCAATTAGGAAGAGTTCTTCCTTAGATCTTCCACATCAGAAAGGACACACCTGTGATTACAACATAAATCCAACAGATCTAACCTTCAAAAGGTTACCAGGCAACCTGGTTAAATGTTAAAGAGAAAACCGGGCCTCACTAGGTTTGATTCTAACCAATCGGACGGAGATTCTGGGGTCACATAGCAACCTGACTGGGAGGTTACGGGAGGGGGAAGATGCGAAGCAGGTGACGTCAGACAGGAGGCGCGGGGAGCAGGCGAAACATTCGACAGATGGGGGAGCCGCGCCAGGGCCCAGCGACACACTGTGCTTCCTGAAACACGGATCCGGGAGTTGTCTTACAAGGAAAGCTAATGAAGTGGAGCAGGAGAGATGAGGGGACCGGGACGAGGACAGGGCGATAAAAGCAGGCAGGCTGTTCGGAGACGCGCGGAGACCTCCCCTCTTCGTGCTCCCCCGTTCCGCGAAAATGAACACAAGCGGCGGCCGCGAGGCGCGGCTCGGCCGCCGGGTCGCCGCGCGATAAACGACGCGCAGCCGCTAATCGCATTTTTCCCCTTTCGGTGCATTTTTATTTAATGGCTCACTTTAATTATCGCGCCGCCTTTAAAAAAAAAACGTTTTCTTGCGCAGAATAGCGGTCTCGTGTAATTCGGACCCGGCGGTTGATTCCATTTAGCGGTCGATCTTGGGCGGCGTCATCTTAAAGGCCTTCGCGGCGCGGACGGAGGAGCTCAGAGGTTTACGGACGCGTCGCCGCGCAAGCGCGAACGCCCCGCTCGAAGGACGCGGAACGCTTTCGCGTTCCGGAACTCCCACCGCGCGGCGCAGACAAAAAGCGAGTGAGAGTGTCCACCGGCTAACGCGTTATGGTCTATCTCGAACAGTGAGCGCGGTAATTCTATTCAAGCGCATGCGGTCGGAGATGAAAGGAAGGGACGAGTTTCTGATGAGTTCTGGGCCCGATTGCGTCCCTCGCCTGGCCCACGTGCCGTAATGTAGACACCCACCAGACCCGACTGCTTTTGTTAAATAATAGAGAGCGAACGGTGAGGCGAGGACCTACATCTAAAATTAGAATCTTGTCGGAGGATTTCGGTCTGCCGCCAAACGTATAAAGACAAGTGCCAGCCTTACAATTATATCAAAATAAGGTAAAAAGGTTAAATTTCCAACGGGAGGAAACAATGAATTACATCCCACAGGCTAAACGTCACCCAGAACCCTGGAAATTAGCCGCCACTGCCAAGTGAAACTAAACCAAACTCTTAGATTGTCACAATAGAATTATTTCAAAACATAAAGAATGCAGGACTCCTTAGAGTAAACAGTAGCCAGACATCCTGGCATCTGTTAGTATTAATTTACTGCTCACTGCTTTCAATGTGATGCCCCCCCCTCTCTCCTCCCCCCCACCCCCCCTCCTCCCCCATATGTTTCAGATGCAGCCGCCTCACTCCTGTCCTGAAACAAACGGCTTTTTGTGTGAATTATTCACCGAATATGCAGAGCAGTTGGAATACAAAGTCCGTAAAAAGCACTATAAACAATTTATCCCTAACTCACTCATTAAAAATATGTTGTTCTCCTTCTTCTCGGCGATGTAATTATGCTCGGTCACTGGCTTGCGAAAAATAAAAACCCAGCGGCCAATTTGTATGCGGAGACAGGAAGTGGTTCGGGGGAGACTTTATTTGGATCTCATCGCTGGGTTGGGCTCCACATCTGATAAAGAGCAGGTGTGTCTCGCACATTGTAATGTGTTTAGTCTATGAGTAACCAAAACACCATCTATTAACCCACAGCACAATGAGACAGGAAAAGAAACTCCATTTTCCACAAACCTCTCTGGTAACAGCCCTCACGGACAGCTCTGGGTTGAGTGTCAGTGTCTTTGAGACAAGGGACCAATTAAGACTAGGTGGAACCACGTCCATTCAAAGTTCTCTATTCACATGGGGACCTTTCCTGATGAAAGATATCAAAGGTCTCGCGCAGTTCAGGCAAATACTCCAGAGAGGCTGAAATAGGCTATACACTTCAAAATGCAGGCTTGCATAGCTGTAACTGACAATTCTTGATGGTGTTTGGATGAATGTTGAACATAAGGTCTTACAAAAAGAAAATTATAAAGCTAAGTGTTTGTAATTTGTTGTCAAATCAAAATACCTTTTGGTAAAAAGGTCTAACTAAGGGTTACTTTTTGATACTTTTACAAGCATCACTTGGAGCCTGGAGGTCATTAACATTATAAGACATACAAACACGTAGGGGTTAGACAAACATCCCCTAAAAGTTCAGAGGAATAAAGTGGAGTTAGGTTGAGTCTATCCTCAAGTCTTCTGGTAAAGAAATGATCAGTCTCGATACAGTGCCCAGGTCTGTTTCTTTCCAAATCCTCCAAACACAGAGAGGTTACTTAAAGAGGATTTCCCAGTGTTTCTGACTGCTACCTACATGGTAAGTTACTAATCATGGGAAACCAGTGCTGCAATTAACCATCCATACCCTACAACAGGGCCAGGGACCACACCCAAAATACAATTCACCACGTCCTACAGGAAGGGCCAGGGACCACACCCACAATGCAATTCACCATTCCGTACAAGCAGTGCCAGGCATCACATCCACAATGCAATTCATCATGCCATACAAATAGGGCCAGGAATTGCACCCACAATGCAATTCACCATGCCCTACAAGCAGGGATGGGGTCACACCCACAATGCAATTCACCATGCCCTACAAGCAGGGCCAGGCATCACACCCACAATGCAATTCACCATGAACGAGAAAAGAGAACAAAATGGAGCAGGGGAAAGTTGGATGAGTTCCTCTTTTGGTCCGAGAGCCACTCGCAGCTGAGTATGGCAGCTCTGTGTCATTATGATGTCATCTGTTGATCAGTTCTGACAGGAAAGACAGTCCGTCGCTTCACTTCAAGTTTTAACATTTACCATCGCCGCTCAAAATGCAATCAGGATGAAGCTGAACATTGTGAAGAGAGAGAAAGAGAGCAGAATTTCATTTATTTAGATAAAATCGCTGCTTCTTGGCTCGGAGACGTGAGCTCCAATCAGTTCATTTCCTCAAGGTCTGAATTTTAAAAATAAAAACTGACATTTCGCAGAGCAGAAATAAAATAAACAGCACTCAAGACGGACACAGTACACAATTATTAATGCTGGGCCCCTTTTCCCGGGATCTTCCATCTAAATCACGGACATATTGATGCATGGGTTTCCTTCCTACTGTGCAATCTTTCCTCAATTTGAGCTTTAAATGATTTGATTAACATGTGCTGAGGTTCTATAGAAATGCCTGCTAAGTGACTGCGAAGTAAGTTTGAGCCACTTTGTCCGTGCACTGGAAGGTGACCTATGTTGCGAAGCGTTTGCATGTGTTTTTTGACCGCATGATGAAATTCTTCAGACTGGGAGATTCCTGATTCTCAACCAAACAGCAATTCAATAGAGCTGAAATGAAAATTAAAACATATATTTTTTTTTAATTTAATAGGCAAATCACTGGACATTCTGAAGTCTTAAATGGCTTTTGTGTTTTTTCAGTTTATAGTCATTGATGTGAAAGAACCCCGTAATATCCATTATTTTTCTCTGTCTCACTGTGAAGGTGATAAATAGCTCACAAATGGGTCACAGTCATGGAAAATGTGTTAATATTTGCGTGCCTTATGAGTAAAAACAACAAAACGTATTACTGGCTGTTTCCATCTCGGCCATTGACGGAAGAGTTTAAAATGAGCATCATCAATTATTTCCCCTTGCCTTCCTGCTTCGGTTGGAAAAATGCTAATTGCCGTAGAGTCCAATCAGGAGCTGGCCCTTCACTGACCTGAAACGGGACGGGACGGGCGGGCGTGCTATCCTTGGCATGCTCGCTGCCAGGGTGTACACCAAGGGCACTGCGCAAAGGACGGGTACTGGCATTGATGGCGATGCCACTCGCCAGCCTCTGGGCCAATGAGAGGTCAGGGTTCTGCCTGACCCCACCCCCTTCTTCAACATCACCCCCTTCCTCCTCCGCACCCCCCTCCCCTCCCAATTCTCTCAGGCCTTGTCTCTCAATGCTGGGAGGTAAAGCCACTAATGAGGAGTCACAAATATCAGGCTGGCAGTGGGGTGGGTTCTCCAGCTCTGGAGAGATAGACCGTCCAGGCAGTTTACACAAGGCCCGCTGTACAGCAACTTATGAACCTCTTAAATAACGTGGATTATTTTACCAGCGTGCGACTAGACGTCCACCTTTACCCTCTCCATTCAGCCGTCTTCTGCTAATGGCAGTGATGGTCAGGCTTCGAGACGGGCGATTATTTAATTACCTCAGATTTCCGTGCAGTCAGTGTCCCGCCATGCATCCACCACTCAGCTTGATCTGTTTTATCTAATGCGAGGCCATCTATCCCATCTAAACCCATCCTGATTGGAGTTGCTAATGGTAGCGATGTGCCGGCTTAAAGACTGTACAATAGTTTATGTTTTTTTCTCCCTAAGAGATCCCGTGTTGTGTTCGGGAAAAGGCCCGGAACCCGGCAGGTCAGCGTTGCCGTCGGTCTCCGCGCTCTACGCCGCGGGCGGGCCGCGTTTAATCGGTGACCGCGCCCGGTATCACGGGCGAGTCTGTCTGTTAGCCGCACCTCGGTGAGCGGCTGAAGGTTAGAGCTAGCCGTCAGCCTGACGCGGCTAGGGAACAGGAAGTTAACCTCCACCAAGGTAAACGCGATGTGACAGCGTGGGTTCCCCTGGAGATTACGTAAGTGTGGGTTTCGCGTTGTCGACACAAAAGCCCACCCCCCCCCCCCCCGCCGCCCCCCCAGAGCCCTTCCACAGATTTCAACGTTTTTACATATTTAAGAGTGAGGAGACTGAAGAAGAAAGAAAGAAAAAAGAAAGAAAGAAAGAAAGATAATACGGCTCACTCATGGTTCATATGAACTGATAGCACAGTACCTGCTCTGAATATGTTTACCCTCAACACATCTACATCGTCTGTATATACTTACAATACGAATCATCCCCAACCCACATCGCTATTTGCCTAAATACAGCATCCTGCTATGGAATCAGACTCTCTAGCCTCATTTTTCAATAAAAACATGTTGTCTGTGTCGTGCACTTTGTAGTATTACTCATAATGTCTTAGGTTGACTTATGAAAAATGTTTATGCATGCATAACATCAACGTTCATATTTTCTCATTCTCTTTCTTGAATTTTGCTCTCTCGCATTATTCATTTAGTGTTCAACATTTATTCTTTTTTTATCTGTCTTTTTAAAATTTCCATACTCATATTGTAGCATCACTAAATTATTTCCTGATTTTAAGGAGTAGATTTTCACAGTAGATTTGCTTTCAATGTATTTATCATTTATTCTTTTATTTGACTTACTATTCATTTTTTAAAAATGTTCTATGCTTCAGGTAGCTTTGTGTATGATTACAAATAACTTCATTATTATTATTATTAGGGGCTGCAGAACCTCTATATATTAGTCTACATAAATTATTTTTAAAATATATTTTACATAAATAATTTTGATGGGGCAGATCCCCTCTCACATTAGCAGGCTTCCTGATACGTGTGTATGTTTATGATGCATAATTATGTTTCATATTTTACCTCTGTACACCTGCTACACCTGCAATGCTGGATTTTTTCCGCTGGGCCTTCTGCTGTCTCCTGAGACAGCTGCTGTTATTGCGTCCTGTCATCCTGTAGTAATGACCAGTTTGCCTTGAGAAAACGCCGGAATTTACGCATGGCAAAATCTGGAGGACCCGGATGGCCATAATGCAGCCATTCCTTCAACGCACCTGCAGGCAATATTACTGAATTAATTACATTTTAATTACATTCCTTTAAATTAACCGAATACGTTAATCCAACCCCTGCTGCAGTAGTGCTACCTTGTGCTTGAGCTTTTTTTTTTTTTTTGTCAAAAAGGAGCCCAAAATATAGACCGTTCTGTTTGAAATAAATAAATACATAAATAAAATGCAGTGGCTAGCTTTGCGCAGTGCCCAAGCAACAGATTTTGGTGTTTGAAAAGCTAGCCTGTGATAGTTAGATAGCTATTTTGGTGCAGTCATTCAATACAACACGCTGCTCTAGCATGGATACAGTGCCCCTAGTGGCTGATTGTCGGCACAGCTGCCCGTGTGCCAGTGTAATTCGAAATCGCACCAATCGTTTAAAAAAGTAAGTAATAACTGATGTATTTTGGAACGTTGGTTGTTGTATAGAAGTAAATATTTGCACATTTTAGCACTTTCCATTATGTTAGTATTCAGGGATTTTAACCAACTATTCAGGGAAAGGCAACAATAAGTTACAAAATTAATTATTCATGCAGGTAATGCCACAGGAAAACATGTATCTTAATTTCTTACCTGTTGATAAATGAATCAATCAGCCTAACAAACATGTCTAATAAGTCATACTTTCTAAGTTGCCACTTTCCTTTGACGTATACAGTAGGAACCCACCTGAATGCTATTACATAACTCTTAAAGGGCCATACCTGCAAATAAAAAAGACCGTTCCAACGTAACACTCCCCAACCACCGTCTCTAAGGAAAGACACGTTACAAAAACGTATAACATAAATCTGTCGGTTTTAGTGGTTTATTGGTACACAAGCGCGCTTGAGATTCGGTATACATTGTCACCGGCTGAAAGGAAACATAAACACAGCCTTTATGGATGGAAGCATCCGGCATAGCCTGAAGGTATAAACCTGAGGGTACCAGAAATACAACAGCAGATGTCTGCTATTTCTGCAGCGCTAGCCTTGTGTGATTTGGCAATATGTAGCGGTTTGGAAGAAAACACATTTCAGAAAACACTTTGATTGACTTCATTAGCACTCCCACTTTTAAATGTTTATTGGTTTATTTTGACAATTTTGAATATTAATCTTCGCTTAACAGAAGTAAATACTTTTGACATATTTTTGTATTGTTGAAGATGATAATTAAGGAGCTAATAAACTGCATTTTGGAGGCAGAATAGGTTAATGAGGCATGTGCTGTCTTTCACAGTTTTACCTCAGAAGGATTGTTCATTAAATACTGGCTTTTGACCTGCTTCCGTTTAGATGTCCAGTGTAAAATGGACTTCTAAAGACTTGGAGTAAAACTCAGAGGCCTTCCGAATGTTGTATTACACCAGAACAGCCACTCACAGTAACTATAGCCACAGTACAGTGATCACTATCTAAGAGGTGTAGAACCACAGTATTGGAGGTAAAGTGTCTTCAAGCTTGCTGATAAGGCATACAATCAGATAACTGCAGTTGCAGCAAGTTTTTCATTCTGTGTGTGTGTGTGTGTGGGTATGTATGTGTGTGCATGTGCGTGCATGTGTGTGTGGGTGCATGAGCATTCATATGAGTATATGCAGGTATGACTATGTTTATTTGTGTGTGTGTGTGTGTGTGTGTGTGTGTGTGTATGCTGTGTCTCGTCTAACGGACAGAGATGTGTGTCAGCTCTGTGTGTGTAGTCCAAAGGACAGCGCTGTGTGTGTAGTGTAAAGGACAGCACTGTGTGTGTAGTGTAAAGACAGCGCTGTGTGTGTAGTGTAAAGGAGAGATGTGGGCTCTGTGTGTATAGTGTAAAGGACAGTGCTGTGTGTGAGCTCTGTGTGTGTAGTGTAAAGGACAGTTCTGTGTGTGTAGTGTAAAGGAGAGATGTGGGCTCTGTGTGTGTAGTCTAAAGGAGAGATGTGGGCTCTGTGTGTGTAGTGTAAAGAACAGCGCTGTGTGTGAGCTCTGTGTGTGTAGTGTAAAGGAGAGATGTGGGCTCTGTGTGTGTAGTGTAAAGGAGAGATGTGGGCTCTGTGTGTGTAGTCTAAAGGAGAGATCTGAGCTCTGTGTGTGTAGTGTAAAGGACAGCACTGTGTGTGAGCTCTGTGTGTGTAGTGTAAAGGAGAGATGTGGGCTGTGTGTGTGTAGTGTAAAGGAGAGATGTGGGCTCTGTGTGTGTAGTCTAAAGGAGAGATCTGAGCTCTGTGTGTGTAGTGTAAAGAACAGCGCTGTGTGTGAGCTCTGTGTGTGAAGTCTAAAGGAGAGATGTGGGCTCTGTGTGTGTAGTCTAAAGGAGAGATGTGGGCTCTGTGTGTGTAGTGTAAAGGAGAGATGTGGGCTCTGTGTGTGTAGTCGAAAGGAGAGATGTGGGCTCTGTGTGTGTAGTGTAAAGGAGAGATGTGGGCTCTGTGTGTGTAGTCGAAAGGAGAGATGTGGGCTCTGTGTGTGTAGTCCAAAGGAGAGATGTGGGCTCTGTGTGTGTAGTCCAAAGGAGAGATGTGGGCTCTGTGTGTGTAGTCGAAAGGAGAGATGTGGGCTCTGTGTGTGTAGTGTAAAGAACAGCGCTGTGTGTGAGCTCTGTGTGTGTAGTGTAAAGGAGAGATGTGGGCTCTGTGTGTGTAGTATAAAGAACAGCGCTGTGTGTGAGCTCTGTGTGTGTAGTGTAAAGGAGAGATGTGGGCTCTGTGTGTGTGTAGTGTAAAGGAGAGATGTGGGCTCTGTGTGTGTAGTCTAAAGGAGAGATGTGGGCTCTGTGTGTGTAGTCTAAAGGAGAGATGTGGGCTCTGTGTGTGTAGTCAAAAGGAGAGATGTGGGCTCTGTGTGTGTGGTGTAAAGAACAGCGCTGTGTGTGAGCTCTGTGTGTGTAGTGTAAAGGAGAGATGTGGGCTCTGTGTGTGTAGTATAAAGAACAGCGCTGTGTGTGAGCTCTGTGTGTGTAGTGTAAAGGAGAGATGTGGGCTCTGTGTGTGTGTAGTGTAAAGGAGAGATGTGGGCTCTGTGTGTGTAGTGTAAAGAACAGCGCTGTGTGTGAGCTCTGTGTGTGTAGTCTAAAGGAGAGATGTGGGTTCTGTGTGTGTAGTGTAAAGGAGAGATGTGGGCTCTGTGTGTGTAGTCTAAAGGAGAGATGTGGGCTCTGTGTGTGTAGTGTAAAGGAGAGATGTGGGCTCTGTGTGTGTAGTGTAAAGGAGAGATGTGGGCTCTGTGTGTGTAGTATAAAGAACAGCGCTGTGTGTGAGCTCTGTGTGTGTAGTGTAAAGGAGAGATGTGGGCTCTGTGTGTGTGTAGTGTAAAGGAGAGATGTGGGCTCTGTGTGTGTAGTCTAAAGGAGAGATGTGGGCTCTGTGTGTGTAGTGTAAAGAACAGCGCTGTGTGTGAGCTCTGTGTGTGTAGTGTAAAGGAGAGATGTGGGCTCTGTGTGTGTAGTGTAAAGGAGAGATGTGGGCTCTGTGTGTGTAGTGTAAAGGAGAGATGTGGGCTCTGTGTGTGTAGTGTAAAGGAGAGATGTGGGCTCTGTGTGTGTAGTCTAAAGGAGAGATGTGGGCTCTGTGTGTGTAGTGTAAAGGAGAGATGTGGGCTCTGTGTGTGTAGTCTAAAGGAGAGATGTGGGCTCTGTGTGTGTAGTGTAAAGGAGAGATGTGAGCTCTGTAATGGTGCAGAAGAGACAGCAGATGGAGCTGCGTGAGCCGCTCTCGGCCAGCAGGCAGCGTTTCGGCCGCCGTTTCCGCCAGAGCCCTCAGCCCCGCCGTCAGATCCACGGCGCTGCCGCACAGAACCGCTCCGGCATTATTAATCACGTCAATTAAAGCCGACACTCGGCCTCTCGGTCCGCACAAGGACCCTCTGCGTTCACACCGCATTTCGCTCTGGTGATGCTCCGCGAGTATCAAAGTGCCGGGGAAAGAAATCTGAGCAGGACAGAGGACAGTGAGAGGGGGTGACATACAAAAACACCGGCAGAATAAAAATATCAGTCAAAAAAAAAAAAGCATTGTTTGGCCTGGCCTTGGTCTGTACTAAGGTAAGCAGGCTAGGGATTATCCGACGCCAGCAAGGAAGAGAGAGGGGGGGAAGAAAGAAGAAAGGGACCGGGGGAGGGTAATTTTGAGAAAGCACACGAGGGGTTTCGGAACCCCGCGCAGATAAGAGAATCATGACATTGAGAGCTTACAGCGGCGCTAGTCTGTTTATTAGCGTGAGGGCTTCATTATAAACAGGAGATGGCTACGATAGCCCACCGCAGTCAGAGTAAGCCAGGATAAAGCCTTCTCCCTCCTCTGTTTGGTAAGCACAGTTTTTTGTTTTTGCTATATTTATTTAATAATTGTCCATAAAACGAGGCAAAGACCAGAGGGTGAAAGAGGAAAAAGCGGCGTGCTAAGGCTTTTTCTGAAAGATTGATAAATATGGTGGAATCTCAATTAGGCTTTAGAAGGAATGCAGATATTAAAAATTTGGTCAAGAATCTAATTAGCCAGAGGTAATTAAACAGTCTCACACGGGGTCATTAATCTTTTCCGTGGACCTTTGATGTTTTGCATACTGTCTTGCAGTCATTAATAAAATTCATAACGCTTTCCTTTGTGGTGTTTTATCATCACAATTTTTTTTTTTTGTGAGAGCGCAGAGCAAGTGTCAACACATGACGAGGGCTCTCCGCAGTTCATTTGCTTTTTTTTTTTAAAAAAAAAAAGCATTTTTATGCCGCTTTTATGCATATTACATTTAAAGTCGTACCGTCCCTTTTTTTGGGGTACGTGTGGCTCGGGGAAGCGGGCCCATTGAAATTGGGGGCGCTGGGGTACGGGGGCTCTTCCGAAAATGCTGGGGCTTCCGGGGGCTTCCGGGGGCACTGGCGCCTGTTGTGCCCCCGTCCTGTCAGAACGGAGGGAGAGGAGAAAACACAAGCGCGGGCCATTGTGTCCCCCTTAATTAAATTTCATAATCGGACAGCCCATCTCCCATCAAAGCACAAACACGGGGATGAGGTCACGAATGAATACACAGATCAAAGTGAAGGGCAAGCCAGTACAACTCAGTGCAATAATAATAATAATAATAATAATAATAATAACAATAATAATAATAATAACCCTTGTCATTTTTGCCCATCAATGTACATTTGTTCTGTAAAATGATGAATGTATTAACTTACAGGCAAATTCATATGAAAGTACACAATATTCAATTTATCCCCTGTGCTTATCAGCACCTCTGATTGTGTGTTCTTAACCCTGTGCTGCAAAAATGCAACATTGCTTTTCAAGCATTCTAGAGACACCACTTTTCCCCATTCCCATTTTAGCAACATATTCGGAGTGAGACATTTTCTACTGTTACTCAGAATGTCTTGAATACACTCAACATACGCTTGAAAATACAACAATGTCTGGCTCTGTTAAAGGTCCCATGTTTTAGGAATCAGAGTTTTGGCACTGATTGTTTGATTGTGTAAGGCATGACACTTACGCGCTGGTAAAATATGAACTTGTTTCTGCTTCGCATTTGTTTTGTGTGGGTTGTATAGGAAAAATATCACCAGACTAAACGACCCCTTCAGGATTGACCCCGGCCTCTACGTCACAGCTGGGCTCCTGTGAAAGCAGCTGATCATTTTTAACTGTTCAGCGCCTGGTTTTCCTCTGTGGCTTTACATTCGAGATCCGGCTGAAACGTGCACTCTGTACATGCTGATTTACGGACACCGTGTTTTTTGTTCACTTTTCTGGGGTGGGAGTGCGTGCAGGAGAGGAGGTGTGTAAGTGCGTGTGTGTGTGTGTGTGCTTGTGGGTGTGCCATGGCCTGTTCACCTCAAAGGGTAAGACAATCACTGGATTTATATTTTTAAAATTGTATTGCAATATTTTTCCCTTAAAAAACCCTTATCAACACGTTTGGTAGACTGTGTGGAATAATATATAATTGAGGAGAAATGGTATGATAGGGACCTTTAAAATAACCATTAAAACATGATGCAGATGTCTGTCTATTCTTAGAATATATTTATGACTTTAAATAATTCATTGTATCCTGTATAATATAATAGAAATGTATGCTCAATTACTATAGTTGTTAATTGTAATAGTTTTTAGAGCTATGAAAGTGAAAAAGACAGGTCTGTACTAACAACAATCTGCTGTCCTTTTCAGATGCTTCAACTTTCTCCCAGAAATGACAGAGTGGACTTCCTGGGCATCTATTTTTAACCCGCTCCAGGAGTAAGCCTTTTCCACATGTCAAAGGACAGGAAATCGGCCCCCACTCCTACCCGTCTCCCCCCCGTCCCCCCCCCCCAAAAAAAAAAAAAAAACTGGGATTTTAAGCTTGTTGAAAAAGGCCAAAAATGCCACCTCACAGTTCCCAGTCAACTGTAGGGTCAGGCATAGAGCAGCTGGCCATGGGAGAAACGCTCACTTATAGAACCATTATATCATTTCCTGTTCTGTTTCCTGTCAGAAAAAAAAAAAAAACCCTTTTAATGGGCAATTTCCAGAGGGCAAAGGGAAAGACCAAGAGGGAGAGGTAGTAGTAGAGTGTTTTCTCTACAGGAAAATAAAGGAATGTAGTAATGAGGACTGGACTAAAGAGGGCAGGATTAACATTGGATTGCACAGCCTCGGTAATGAAGAGGAAAAAGTCGTTTCCCATAGTCGGGCCGACCATAACCTTTCACTGGGTTCATATCGCGGCTAACTGAGGGCCTTGCCCGAACACCTGAATTCCTGTAGTGCTACGAAAGAAGGTGTCATAATGTAGGTTTTAAAGAGTGTGACCACTGAACAATGTTTACTGCAAGAAGCGTTCAGGCCGTCTGACTGTGTGAGCCGTTTGCTTTTCCTCGCTAACTCTGGGCTCTCTCTCTCTCTCTCTCTCTCTCTCTCTCTCTCTCTCTCTCTCTCTCTCTCTCTCTCTCTCTCTCTCTCTCTCTCTCTCTCTCTCTCTCTCTCTCTCTCTCCCCCCTCAGTGAAGTGGCATATTTCTAAATATAACCTAGCTAATGAACAGGATCCATAAATGCGCGTTTCATGTGGTGTGGAGGATATTTGGTTACCTGATAAAGGCAGAATTTCGCTGAGAGCGCTGCAGATAAAATTATTTTGAGAGGCAACACAAAGGCGGAGGTGCTTATGTTAATCCTCACTTTAAAAAAGCACCAACTCAGATAAGCTGATGCCTCAAGGTAGGGCTCCGGTTGCCGGGCTCGCCGTGCGATTGGAGAACGCGGCTTCCTCCAATCCCGTCCAAGTATGTGTCAGAGCATTTGCATAATTCACACCTACTCCACTGCACAGTGACAGAACACCCCCCCCACCCCCACCCCAAACAATGTTCACGATACAAAAAACAAACAAACAATATAGAAAATGAATGCAGTAACAGTTTCACGAAAAATGCTCACCCCGTTCCATGGGATTTCTTTGTATTTAAAAAAAAATCTTGTGCTTTTTTCAAGCGATGATACATTTTGGACCTTTTCGTACTCTGTTTCTTTTAAGGGGATTTTATAAGCCAATGTGAAAAAGAAAAAGGACTCCAGTCCTCACCAGATACCTGGCTGTTGTATTCCTGCTGTCGTTTTTTGGGAAATTCTTTTGCGGGGGTCCACGTGTGTCCCATATTTATTTATTTTTTAGCTGATGAGCTGGGATAATTCTCAAACTATTCCCTTTCCTCTGTTTCCTCCACATTTCCTGATTAGGATTTCTACTTCTGATTAAGAGTTCTGACTCGCATGCCTTTGAAAACATCGCCCGTGCAGGCCTTCTTTGAAATGTAATTAAAAGTGTGTTAACAGTGCCGGTTAATAGGGAATAAAACAGAGTTTTAACACAATGAAGGCTGATTAGACTAAATGTTGCGCAGACAGATAATAACCACGAGCGGTTCATGTGCGCTTTAAGACTTGTGAGAAATCCAGATTTTGGTCACCCTCTTGTCAAAATGGCACTGGAAAAATATTAATATTAGTTTCAGGTATTGGGTCCAGTAATATAGTGCCTTACGAACAGAATAAGTGGTATCAAAGGAAAATGCAAAGGCCTTCTTTACACTGATACTTTGCTGTCTCCTCAAGTGTTTTAGCCCAGGAAACATATTTATGTTTTGCTTTCAGATAAGAAACTAAACTGGATTGGCTATAGAAAAACACACACACACACACACAAGGGTCAAATGGAAGCTAAACTAGCCTCACCAAAGCTTGATAGGTGGGTGGACGGAAACGCGAGTGACGGAGGGTATTTTTCCCGGATTAATAATTTGCCGAAACAGCTATTTAAGTGACACAGTTTGGCCGTCCGGTTTTGAGCGCGTTGGCAAAAACGCGCTCTGTGAAATGACGCTGTTTGAAAGTGATACTGTGTGAGAGCGTAAAGGCCTGGTGCATTTAAAGAGCTTTCAAGCCCTGCAGTCGAAACAGCGAGGGAAAATTAAGCGGAGTGAACTTGAGTCTCCCTGTAACATGGACATTTTTGTTGTTATTTATACACTTGAAGTAATATAACCTGGGTTTTAAGAATAGAATGGAGTGAAACCAAATAGGAGGAAGATTGCACTATGAAAATAAAATGCTGAGGTCTTATTGTGCAAACAGAATTAACATTTACAGTATTTCTGCATAATAAACAGCAGATTTTGCTCATATTTTCTACAGGGAAGAGGCTTTTGGCTGATCTTATGTCCTTTCTTACCATTCTGTGCGTGACTAAGCAGGATACACAGCGTGCCAATCACTGTCTGACTAACTCAGGTGCATTCTGGGGTTTTAAAAAAAAGTGAAACACATTTAATTTAGTGGCCAGAGAAGCAGCGAGTGTAGAACCTGCTTCGCTCCGCCATTTTGTTTAGATATTGTGAGCAAATGTGTTCAGATGGTATCCTGGCGAATCCCCTGCAGCGCTCCATTGTTTAAACACCGCGCAGCGCGCTCCACATACGCGACGGTCTCCTCGGCCGCAGATGCTAGCCTTCACACTCCTGGGACGGGGTCAAAGTAATTCCGGAACATGCGAGTGGCTCTCAAAAACTTTATTCGGACCTTATCGGCTCACTTCGCCTCGTCCCGAGCCGTAAACACTTCCCCGTCGCTGTCGAACGTTGCGTAGACGAAACGAGACGCCACACATGTGGCCGGGGGTCGGGAACAACGCGACGCGAGCATCCCGCTGTTTATTTGCTCGCGCAGGCGAGGACGCAAATAACAAGCTCGTCGCCAAGTGGAAGCCCAAATCAACCAAACCCCAACGCTGGCAAACAAATATATCCCTCCAGTAAAAGATTCCCAGAATAAGTGCTTTGTTTCTTTTTTTTTTTTTTTACAGAGAAGATTTATTTTAGTTGAAGCTTTAAACGTTCTGCAGACGAAAGTGAGAGGAAGAGAAGCAGACCACACATCCTACATTTTTGTCTGTTGGAGGTTTTGTGAGACAGACCGAGTTCTCGAGGAAGGCGTACAATATCATATATCAACACTGGGCGTCCAAAAAAAAAAAAAAAAAAAAAAAAAAATCTGCTTCAAAAGCTGTAAAATCTGACGGGAGATAACTACGCTGCCAGGTTCTTCCTACAGCGACCTCGTTTGTAGGATCGTCAATTTATAGAGTGTACTTTTCTCACCTGCGGATCAGTGAGTCCCTCAGCAAGAGGTTGATGGAGCTGTCTCGTCAGTCAATTATCACATTGCCCCTCCCCAGTAATCCGCATCCATAGCTACCGACGATGATTGACAGAAATGTTCTTACGCGGTCATATGCCGCTTTTAGTGCATAGAACTGGCACGGGGCAGATATTTTTACAAAGTCGGGAAGGTTTTTTCCCCTTACACATTAAGTTCACTTATATTACCTGCACAAAGATAGTAAAATAAGAAAATAAGACTTAGACTAAGACTAGATAAGGCCAAGATAAAAAATTTTTTTGTTATTAAATCTAATCACGATCGGTTGTTTAACAGTGTTCTGGCTGGTGCTTAGTGTGATGTCTGTTTTCAGTCTGCCCCATCTCGTTATTCGCAGCTGTACGGTAAAGTCTGAATCTTTTTCCGGCACATTCCTTCAGAATCGCCATGTTAGGAAAGTTCCACTTGTGTGCGATTTGTTCGGTACAGTCGTAATTGTAAGTTAGGTTTAATTGGTTGGGGATTGTTGGTTCTGCCCTCTGGTGAGCGGAGAAATCTGCGGTGAGCTCTGTGAAGGAGATAAGGGGTGTCGGTGGCATTTCTGCTTAGCAAATTAAATGACATTGTTGGAATGAAGCTCAAAGTTCAAGAGGCAGTGTTAGATGCTATTCACATATTTTTGAGGAAATAAGTTTGGATGAGCACATTTGGATAAAAGGCATCCTTTAACATGACCTCCTTTACTGACCATGACCTCCTGAAATAGCAGCATGGGCGAGTGGAACCGTGTTGGGTCAGTGGGATGAGATGGGGCAGCAGGGTGGGGCAGTTTCCTCTGTATGTGATGACCGGAGGGGCTCCTCTGCTCAGGACTGTACACTGGCCCCCACACCACCACCCTGCCCCCCCAAAGCTGCCTTACCCACACCCTCACCCCTCTTCGTCAGTATACCCTGCTGCCAGTTTGTCACTCCCACGTACGGGACAGAGTCACAGCGTTCATTTCCAACCTCAACACCGAGTTTAATTTGCTAAAAAGGGAAGCCGCAACAGCAGTAAATTTTCACACAAACAGCGAGGTTGCAAATGCCCTTTTTTTCTCCTTTCCCCCCCCTTTTTATGGCTGGCCTGGCCCAGGCCTGTTTATTTCTTTAGACAGCACCACAGACGTTATGTACAAATCTATAGTACATTCAAGGTCCCCTTTTGATGATGTAAGAAACTGGTCACTAGTGTAAACTCAACTGTCACAAGAACATATTTGACATTTTAGGCTTCAGTACAAGCTGAACGGGCTTCCACCGTGGGGAGTATTTTTTCCCTTGTTTTTTTAACACTTGTCTGGATGGGTGGAACTGAGATGGGTTTACGTTTGGCCATTTTGTGGTGTACTGTAGGTAGCTTCACTGGTATTTTAACATATTGAAGGGAATGGACAACCAAATATGACAGTAGCCCAGGTCAGAGAGAGCCGAGAAGAGCAGAGAAGCACAGGAGCGACTTAAAACAAAGGTACAGTGAGCTCCATAATGTTTGGGACAAAGACTGATTTTTTTTTTTTCTTCTTGATTTGGCTCTGTACTCTGCACACAATTTCAAGATTTGGATTCAGGCTTGGCCAGTCAAGAATCTCCCAGTTTCTGGCTTTGAAAAAATTCTTTGTTACTTTAACAGTTGTTTTTGGGATCATTGTCCTGCTGTAGGATCAAGTGCCATCCAGTAGGTTTGGAGGGATTTGGTTGACCTGTACATGACATAGACATTCACTTAAATGAACTGTGGAAAGATTCCTGATTGGATAACTGATGTGCATGATTTCGAAAGACATGATGTCATAGAGTGTTCTTTACCATGTTTGCACTTGGATTATGTCCCTTATTCTGTGAAAAATAACCAGGTGTTCCCAAAGCTCTTGTGATGTAAAGTTATTTATTCTGTATATTAGTTCGAAAACGCTTTAAAGCCACACTTTTTGGCATTCTGTTAATAAGAACAAACAAACAAACAACAAGAATTGGCTGTGGAAATGTAATGGTTTGATTCCTATTTGTATTTTGGCTGCAAATGTTAGGTGTGCACAGGGCTGAATACCTTACCCTTTTTAGACCACTTTAAAACATTCATAAATAATGTTTGTTTCAAAACAGGAGTGCACAACCCTGAAGAGGATAGAAAAGAAAAGTTTACCACTTAAGAATCTGGCAGAATCTGAATTTAAAAAGCTTAATTTGTACCTGTTTTAGACTGTAAGAGGAGTTTCTCTGAACTGAGTTTGAAGGGTGTTCTATATTTATGGCAGTGACATGAAGATAAAATATTTGATGTAGCCTATAGAAAGTAGGATTCATTTACACATACATCAAATGAACTGTCAATGAGATATGATGACAGTACAAATGAGATTTATCTAATGTACTACGATCAATACAAAATGTTACAATAATAAGAAGTTAATGGTAGCGCTTGGGAGAGGAAGTTAAGTTCAAACTGTTTCCATAAACAAGACACAATAGTATATGTTCAAGGGAATTATGAGCTGAACACTATCCAACTCTTTGGCACCAAGCGGAGCACACATACACAAATATAACAAACATATCAATGCTTCATAACTACAGAGGAATTTCTATGAAAGCAAACATTTCCCTTGTTATTTTCGCAACGGGGTCCTAACTCACAGGCAGAAAGTCTCTTGGCCCATTGAGAAAATGGTTCTCACTGCATTTTGAGTGCAGTTCACAGTTCACAAAAAAACGCTACATCAAAATGCTGTATGACCTAAACACCAACTTAGAGGAGAATCTTATGCGCTCTATTCCGTCCAAAGGCTGAATGAACTAATGTCAACATCCATACTTGACTTACACACGCGTAAATGCATGAAACCCTGCAGATATTAACAAACTTTATAGGCATAAATTATTTCCACCGCACAGTGGAACTGTACTTGCTCAGTGCCACAATCTTCAGAACACCAAAGGCAAATGGAATGCATTGCAAAGTTTGGAGAGAGAAAGGAAGCTATCAGAATCCTAAGCCACACACACACACACACAGCTTCCCTAACGGTAATTAAAACAGAATAATTATTTCTCTGTGGTTCCAGTACACACAAACAGGAAGCTTTGGGTGAAGGCCCATGGTTAATATTTCCCAGAAGGCTTCATTCGGTGCCTCTGTGAAGCTCCCGCTCGGTTCTATTATCTCGGTCCGCAGTCGTGGCCCCCCCCTCCCCACGCCGGTGCCGTTGGCCACCCCAGCCCCGAGCCCCGAGCCCCAAACGACACCCGACTTTCTGCGTAGGGAAGCGCGCCGCCCACCCGAGAGCACTCGGTGACCTGGATGTACCTTCAGCTCTCTAAGTTTCCAGACCTAATTACTGGAGCTCCACATCAAATAGGACTATCCCCGTTATTTATTAATTATAATTAAACAAATAACAGATCTTGAAATCTTTAAATAGGCGTGAAGTAGAGCATATTTTGAGGGAGAGGGAGGGGGAGTGGGGGGGGGGGGGTGGCGGTGCAGGGGAAAGTGGGCTTTTCTGACATTGAAGAGTCTGGCGGCCTTCAATGTACAAGCTGAGCTTCAGGGTGAGTCAGTGATGACTCATATACATGAGTCAATGTACAGAGCTGATAGCTCAGTGCATGGTGTGTCAGGTGACTAGGCATAGGTACTATTCAAATTTTATCGATACCATTATCGACACTGATACTGTTTATCGAACACCGATACTTATTGGTACTCGTATTGATACTGCTCTCCGTTTTTTTGTGCAAAAAAGAGTCACGTTGTGAAAAAACCTAAAAGTTATTTTATTATTATTTTTGGCAGAACAAACTATTGTTCTTGAGCTTCTCAGAAAGCTAACAAATGTGCCCCTGGAAGGGGGATAGTAATTGGGGTTTAGGGCACGGTCATCTCCCAACAGTGGAAAAAATTTACAACAGACGTAAGACAAAGTTAGTACTCTGATTTTCAGGACGGGATTGCACCAGCTCATGCTATGTTCAGACTTAGCCTAGCTCATTGTATTCCCTACATAGATGCACCGCTATTGAATTTCTGGTGCTATTGCTAGAATTTCTTTAAGCTATTCTTTGAGGAAAATGGGTGATTTGGCTCAGAATATTTTTGTTGAAACAAGCAAATAAAATTGTGGCCTGCATTATCATATAAAACATTTTTCCTCGACACTACTACGAGTAAACCTTGAATCCATTGCCGTACTGTTCATATTCAAGCATGAGATTTGTGCAAATGGTCGCATTAATTTACTATCGTTTTTAGGACTGCTAGTAATATGCAACATCTTCAACTTTGTTCAATGTTTCAGGGGGCATTATGGGAGTCTCTCATTGTATTGTTTAAATGACTACACCTTTGCTTATCTGTAGTTCTTGTGGTTTTCCCTGACCTTGTGAGCAACGTCAGCTAAATGGGGCTCAAGAACAAGGGATGAGTTTGTTTAGGATGAATTCACATGGGCTGAGTCCATTTCGGATGAGTTCACGTGGGCTGAGTCCGTTTAGGATGAGTGTCAAACAAAACTAGATTCAAGGACTCAGCTTTCTCTCATCATAATTGCTCCAAAACATTAAAAAAAAAAAAAAAAAGAATAAATCCTGGATCAATTTATCTCAGACCACTATAGAACTCCTGCTGTGAAACACCTTGATGATAATTGGGCTGCATTTGGACTGCGGGGAGCTCCATATTAATGTGTAGGGTCTGGCACAGCATGGGTCCTGGAGCCATACTTTTAATGAAATGACATTCATGTACATAAAAGACATGCATTTCTGAATACACATAAGATGGAACAAATTACGTATTTTAAACATGAAAAATTGATAAATAAGTCTGTAAAAAGTAATTTTGCGAAAGCATTGCTACAAGGCCCACTCTGCTGCAAACGCATCGCATTCCAAATGAATTATGAATTCTTTGCTTCTTAAATTAATTACCTGCAAGGATTATTATGTCATCTCTAAGGTTGCCTGAAATAAGATCCAGGGGTTCAGGCTCTCTGAAGATATTGTGGCAGAAAGGATTTCATCAGCTAAATCCACACATTTTACCCACCGCAATTTCTGACTCGCTCGCAGAATGGCATTCGTGTTTGCCTGGCATCAGAACAATGCATGAAAAAATGATTTAAAAAACAATATTTTAGAGCATGCATAATCTGTGATTCATAAAGCGTTAGGCGTACGCTGATATAAACGTAACAATGGAGATATACGCAATATTACAGCAATATTTCCTGTATTGCTGTGTCTGGGTGTGATGTAGTGATGTCATTGTGATTCGAAATGTGGACGATGTAAAGATAGCCGGGCAGGGGGTATTTCTAATACTCACAATGTCATTTTAAAGTAGCGTAAAACTTACATCATTACAAATATTACAAATGGTTACACGGTTACAAATATACTACACACACGTGCATGTGAGCACACACACATACTGTACACACACAGGCACATACACACACCTAAACACATACTGTATACACACGCATGCACGCACGTACGCACACACACATACATGCACCAAATGAAGGTTTCTGCCTTGGGATATCAGTCTCTTAAGAGTCACAATACCCAATCAGCCGGTTTTTTTCCCCCACATATGTGGTCGTTTTCCTTCCAGAAACAGGAAACATGGGTCTTTTCCCAAATTGAAATCCAGTTTCCTGCTTACAAGAATGAAACATCCGGTTAATCATGTTAGCCAGAGGTCACTGAGGCCCTCTAGGCAGTAGTGGCAAGGATACGTTCAAGGCCATTCCCTAATGAGACTGACTATTCAGCACTGAACGGTGGATTTATATGACATGGCTGCATCAGTGTATGTTTCAATGACTGCATTCAGCTAGCGTACATTTTAAACAGTATGTACAGGTACAGTGAAAAACGACACTAGAAAAAGATAATGTTGGCTGATGTCACATGACATTACATATCCATCGAATGGCAGATGCTCCAATCTAAATGACGTACAGTAGTGGAATATCTTTAATGCGATGTCTGAGTATAACTAAGAGGAATAAATTCACACACCCACATGCAAGCACGCACACACATACACACACACAAACACACCCTGGTTCAGCTGGAAATCGGATAGCTGTCCACCGCAGCTGACATCCAAGGCTATGCTCCGGTGTCTGAGAAGAAAAAACTGAAAAATAAAACATTTCTCTGAGATGTGGTGCTCCTGGAACATTTCGGATGTCACCATCTCAGGACCGAACCCAGGGCACAGAATAACTCTTTGTAATATAATGAAAATGTGCTACGAGAGTTGTTTAAAGACAAACCATCATGAACATTTACTCCCTGTAAAGATACATTTCCTCTCCTCTCTAAATAAAACCTTTTTTTTTTTTGGCTTTTGTTTTTGGTTTGGCCACTTCGTAACTGACTGCAGGTACCTTAATGCTTGATTCTGATTTGTTGCTCTGTCCTGATGTTGTAAACTGATTTCTGTTCATTTTATAATGTAACCTAGCAGTACCACCAGAGCAGAATTATGATGACATTAACCTGTCGCACTGGAGAGTTTTCTGCCATTCACAAAGTCCTGAAAACATTCGGACTGTCACACCTCTGGGAACCAAAAAAATGAATGAAAAAGGAACTGGGCTATAGTCTGAATGTACTGGAGCCTATGACTTAATAGCTGTAGCCTGAACATAGCCTGCTCCAAAATATGTGCTTTTACCTGTAACCTGAACATAGCCTACAATATAACTGAATGAGCCACCCACAGCCACTGTTACATTTTCAAACTAGTGAAAGCCACTACTTCGATATTTTGGCCAATCAAAAGATCCGAATGACCCCAGTAAGGATCTCTGTGTTGTGATTTTCCAGTTTGTCCATCTAGTTTATTTGCATGCATATATATCCTATCAAGCTGGGCAGCTACAGAATCTATGATTGACAATTAAAATATTGAAAGCATTGGCATATCCAACCAAGTTCTTGCTTGCAGTTTTTAATTGCATTGAATTAGATAAAATGTCACCCAGAGAAGTTGTTTTGGTTTGGTGGGGATTCCCCACTTAATTGCTCAATAGTGACCTCTCTGGTCAGTGAGGTAATGGAAGGTACCCAGTGACTGCAGGTGCCTAGTGACTACAGGTACCCAGAGACTACAGGCATTCAGTGACTGCAGGTATCCAGATACTGCAGGTACCCAGAGACTACATGTACCCATTCACTCCAGGTACCCAGAGCAACCTTAGCTAGCTAGTCAAAGTTAAATTAATTACCCAGAGAGCTAATGTTAGCTAGTTTGTATGTAGCTATTTAAAGTAGGTCCAAACAAGAAATTGTCATTGCTTAGTAACTAAATAATATTCAGCAGAAGGACACTGCACAATTTATTAAAAACATTACTTGTAAAGTTGTTGTGTTTTTATTTGGTGAATTATTATACGATATTGTCACACGCCACCATGACACCCCTGGGAGGGAGATGCGGCAGTGCCGGAGAACGTTGGTTGCCACATGGAGAGAGAGAGAGCGCACCCACGCAAACATTAAATAAAATAAATGCCATCTTCACCCTTCCCCTTCACGGGTTCCAGGCAAAAACAATTAACTAAAACAACAAACTAAAATAACAAAGACAAGAGAAAGCAAAACCGAGTGGAAGCTTTTCAGTTCCCTTCTCTGGGCTGGCCAGATTTTCACCTGGCCAGCTCCTCTCTCTTTGCAGCAGGCGATTACTTTTCTCCGTCTTTTTTTAAAAAAAAAACCCAAAAAAACTAAACAAACCAAACCAAACCTGAAATTAAATACAACTCAAATAAAGAAACTCGCTCTTGGTGTGTGCTCCCTGTCTCGGCCCCGAACTGTGCAGAGAAGCACACCTTTAAGCACCTGGGCTGATTAGCTAACGCAACCCAGGTGCGTGTGCTCCCAGTCTCGGCCCCCGGACTGTGGAGAGAAACACACCTTTAAGCACCTGGGCTGATTAGCTAACGCAACCCAGGTGCGTGTGCTCTCTCCACCAGCCGGCGCAGCTGAGACCAATCCGCTTCTCCGGTGAACCGAATGCTACAGATATGTAGATGCTGTTTTCTAAAAGCGCTAGCCCTTGAACTTGTGGTCTGTCATGAATATTGGCCTGGCTTCGCATTGTGCCTAACAACCCACCCAAGCTGTGCCAATATTCATGATATACCACAGGTTCTTGTGCCATATCACTAAAATTTTCATTTAAGCGAGCAAAAGGTAGCTGGCATTAGATTCAAATTTTCATGGTAAGTTTAATCAGTCATTTGCTCTTCATGCCTGTTGGGACAGAACAAAAAAAAAACAAGGCCCGTTGACGGAATCTACCATTATCAGTTTCGGCGCACGGCAGACTTGCATCTGACCTGCGCAGAGAAAACAATTCCTCTCAAAAATGTGGGCGCGCTACCGAATTCGTGATGCAGAGAGTTCCTTTTGGAGAACGCTCTTAAAGAGCAAGACGGAGCAGGGCTAGCAGCAGCAGAGGAGAGATCAACCGTGCAGTCATGTTTTAGCCTGAGGGCGGGAGCGGAGAGAGCAGCAGAGACGGCAGGCCGGATCGTCAGGAGGCATGAATAATGGTAGCTTTGCATACGAGCGCGAGACGAACATGAAGGGCATGATGGGATAGGGCTCAGAGGAGGCCGCTGAGTGGGAGGGGGGCAGAGAGTGCGATCCCGTGGCCCTGCTCCCTCCCCCCCCGCCCCCTGCCCCCTGCCCCCCCGCTGCCGGGGCAGGTAACCTGGAACGAAACCAGTTAGGTAGCCAGCTTCTGTCTGGGTCTTACGGAATGTTCCGGCTAAACTGCTTTCCGATCCCCCCTGCCCGGGTGAGCACGAGCTGGGGGCTGTCTGAGAGACGGGGTCTGAGACCTGACCTAAAAACATGGCCACACACATGCACGCGTGCGCACACACACACACACACACACACGCAGAGGCACTCACACACACACGCACGCACACACAGTTATTATTGTTTCATTTGATATTGCATGGTCATCATGGTGAAGAAGGCAGAAGTAGGTGCTGCCAGATAGAGGGAGTTCGGTGGAAGGGTTGGGTGCTGGCTTTGCACAACCATCCCCGGGCAAAGAGAGCACAGATTCGGAATTTAACAGCAATAACGACGAGGTGATTCAAAATCCATTTCTCTGCATCTTCTGGGTCAGTTTGTGTACTAATGTAGATTTAATTTTCTTTGAATGAACATATTCATGGTACATTAATGTGTGCAACCTATCTGGTATGATAAACACCCTATTAGATAGAATTTCTTGACACTTCTGAAAATTCTGTATTTTTTAGGTGTAATATAGAATGCATCAGTTCAGTCCTCATTGCCTGCCATAGGTTTCTTGCGTACATTTTACCCATCCATTACACAATGAATGCCTGGTGCCCATGCAGATTTTACATTTGCATACATTAGCGCCTGTTGTTCTGTGTACCACTCTCAAATTGCAAAATGTTCGTCATTACCCTTTCCACAGTAATCAGAAAGAGAATCGTCAAATGAAATTAATAGTTGAAATATTATTGTTATTGTTATTTTTTTATAGCGGTTGACTTCCTTGGTATGCCATATATTTTACATTCTTCAAACTGCATTAACTGTTGTCGCTAACTGTATGTAAGACCTTTATGTTTTGTACGTAACAGAAAATTGTGACATTCGAGAAGGGTAGAGAGTCATTGGTAACACAATGGCTTAATTCATTTTGTACTATGGATACTAATTGCAAACAAAAAGTGAAGACGCGATGTTCACTAAATCGCGGTCTTGTTGTTGGGGGCATTTTCTAATTAATTTTACACGAGGCTTAACTTTTGCTGCTGTCCAAACACGCCCTGTCTTGAGACAGTTGACATTATACAAGTTAATAACACACAGCACACAAATTTGAACACAGTTGAAACAGTGCTGCTGCTGCATTAGCATTTCCAAGCTCTACTGTGGGTTGGCAGACAGCTCGGATGAAGCTGTCTTTTAAATAATTGCTCCACTGGGCTCCTGGTTTACCTACAGAGAAAAATGATCTACTTGACTTCCACAAATTGCCGTATATGTGTAATTTGTATGTGCCGGATTAAAACTGGGACACTGACAGCTGTTATGGTGCCATCCCTGGAATATGAACTATGAAATTCAGATCAAGCCCATTAAATATCTTCGGGGCACAATGAAATGTACGGAAATATGGATATGATAATGGCATATCATGAATCGAAATGACCAAAAATGATTCATGCAGGTCATGGTCTTCCTGGTGGCGCAGGACAGAATATAATTTTACTTTCAGTTTAACACCTGCTGTATTCGTAAAATGGGAAACCACCACCTGTCCAGACACATTAGGTTTAGAGATACTGTGACCAGATGTTCAGGTTTGACCAGGAAAGACCAGGAGTTCCCCCACGCCCAAAAAAATAAGAAAAATGTCAGATTTTCACCATGTCCAAATAATGCTTTTATTATTGCGTATGAGAATTGCCCATATTAAGGCTACATATTTTTCATATGATAATAAATAATGTTTATCAATTTGAATGCTAAAACAAACAAGCACGCATTCATGCGCACACACACACAAATATAAATGATTGAATATAAATCACTGAAAAGTTTGCTGTCAGAACCGATGTTGCACCCAGGAGTCACTGACACGCAAATTCATTACAAACTACCAGTAAATTTCTGCAATCGATTACTCAGACCAGACATTACAAGACCATAGCATGCTAACTAAACTTACACAGATAAATAGCAAACTGAACATACCTTTACAATTGAACATAATACTGAACATTACCTACACTATGCTGTATCTACATTCAAAAAAAGAAATTGCTGGACAGTGGTTTCATACAATTTTTTGTACAGATGCTCGTGGTGCCTTCAGTTGTTTCGAAATTGCTCCTAAGAAGGAACCGGACTAATGGAGATACACAATTTCTTTTCTGTGGTCTTGGCTGAGTTGCTGGGATTTTCCCACAGTATCCAACGCAAAATGCAGTGGCTCTAAATGTAGGCCCTTAAATACAGCCACATGTGCCAATTAACTCCTAATTATGACTATTGACCAATCAGAAGCTTCTAAAAAGTCATTACATCAATTGCTGGAATCTTCCAGACTGTTTAAAGAGACAGTCAACTCGGTGTATGTACCCACTGCAATTCTGATATAGTGAATTAAAGCTGAAATAAATCTGTCTCTAATCGATTGCTTTAAAATTACCTCTGATGTGAACAAAGTAGATGCCCTAATTGACTTGAAAAAAGAAATGTATGGTAACATGAAATGTGCGGAGTTTGAATATCTTTAGCCTAGGTGTATGTAAACTTTTGGCCTCAATTGTATCTGTCTGTCAGGTAGAAGCCATAAGGAAGGGGGATGAAAACAGTAATAATTAGAATTTTCACTGATGCATTTTTAAAAATCAGCTCAGTATGCAGAGATAGGTTAACTTGTGTATACCTGTTAACTTGTGTGGTTTAGAATGACAAAATACTCTTTTATGCGTGCTCCCATGTAAACATGGGGTGTTAATAGCACTGTTCAAAGCATAACAAAGGGCTGGAAAATAAATTTAAAATACTGTGTTAGAGAAAGCCAGTCTTACTCTTTGGGAAGGCTGTACAAATCAGGAGAGATCAGAAATTAGACTCCTTTGTTTTAGCAAGGTGTCTAAATATTGTACATATTCTGAAATTTATATGAAAAACATTTCTGATAAATTTTCCATTCAAATCAATGGCTCAACATTTCGCTCCTGAAATACAGTAGATTGTCTACAATAAAGTGTTTCAGGCCATCAAAAAAATCTTACACTATACAGGCAGGCATATGTACTTCATAAGGAGATTAGAGAAAAAAAAGCGTAAAACTATATTTAAAACAGAGATGCCCTATATTCACATAATCTCTGACATTGAAGTGAAGGTGGGGAACCTAAAGAGAATATCTCCGATGTAAGGGAAGTTAAATACGATGTTTGCTCATTTCGAGGCCCCCCCCCCCTCTCATGCCCATTTCGAGCCCCCCCCCCCCGGCCCAATCCGAAGAACTCCCCATTTCGACAGACAGGGGGGCTCTGCTGTCTTAATCAGACACTTCCTCTCCAAAAATGTATCAAACCTCCAATTATCCCAACAGAGTCTTACAGACAGCATTTCTCTCAGTGAAATCTTTCCAACACAGTCTCAAAGACAGGATGTCTCCTGGTGAAATCATTCCTACAAAGTCTTACAGACAGGATTTCTCCCGGTGAAATGGCACATAAAATAATGTGACGCATCTTCTCTGCTGGCAGTTGTGGGGAACGTGAAAAAATAATAAAAAAACATAGCGGACGGCGAGAAATAACTTTTTTTTGTTCGCAATTCGTTTATTTACTCTGTGGATCACGTCGCCTTAACGGCAAATCGCGGGATGAGGAGCGCGAGGCTGAATCACAGCCATTATTTAGTCGGCAACGTGTAATTTCGCCTGTCACAACCGAGTTTACACGACACCGTCGCTACCTAACCACGGCTCGCTCGCTACGTTTAACCCGAGAAATTACACATTTTGTATGGATGATTTTCCAATGCGTGATTTGTAAATGCAGCTTAGCAGAATGAATGACTTAGACGCTGCACCCTTGGACGGAAAACACTGAACATTTCCCAAATGCGCTTAAACCGAGGAGTGTTTCCCACCGAATGTGCTCGGCGCTGAACGGTAGGGACCACGGGGTGGTCGAAGCTGGGCGTTACTGCAGTCACGGTCACACATCGCCGCATCTGTGCAACGCCACACCTACCTAAATCACTGCTGTCTCACAATCACATCTAAATCACTCGGTATCAAACTCAGCCAGGGTGTAATCGCCCAACACTGTGTCCACTGTAACTGTAACTCACCACATGCTCTGCATGATAACATTAACAATATTAACATCAGTGTCCAAAACCATGAGGATAATATTATAATATTCTAATAGAATAATATTACAATATTATACAAAAATACTACTTCTCACTGCACTCAGAGGCCCAACTTGATAAAGCAGCCATGCTGTTGCTGCGCAGTGCCCCCGTATATTTGAGAAAAGGGGAGGGTGAATTCACACCACGAGGTAGAGACTGACAGCAAAAAAACTTTCGGTTCTGTCATGAAGAAAAAGGGGTAATAGAATCAGCAGCAGTGGACACGGGGCAAACGCGGGATGTTTTAGCCGGCCCATATTTCCACGGCGACAGACCGGCATGCCGCGTCGCTCACAGCGCCTCCCTTCGGTTACGGCATATGCTTCCTAATGATCCCGGGCCGGGAAGTACCATGTTGCCGATTCCCGGGGGGGGATTGACTCATCTGTCGCACCGCAGAGCCCAGACTGGGCGCGGCGCTCTGAGACATTTCCTGAAATCTTTTATAAAATCTTAACCGTTTCCTGCTTGGGCCCTCCCTCCCTGCCCTCCTAAATCATCCTCCCTTACTCACCGTAATGGGCTCAGGCAAGGGCTCGCTCGTTTATCTGGGCTTCGTCCCGAGTCTCCCGCCTCCTTCTAGAATCTTCTGAACCGAGGGCCTCGTGACAGCTGGTTGGCAGGCCCGGATATTTCTGAAGGACAACTTTGAGTCATCTGATGTTTGTCCTCGCCGTTCCTCGGCCAAAGTCCTCGTCATTTTTGTTTTTCTGTCTAATTTACCCCTCCCACGCTCTAATCTACCTATTACTGTCTTCACTTACATCCCCCCCCCCACCCACCCTCCCCTTTCATCTCAGAATGTGTCATAAACTCAGTTTACTGAAGCTGGTGTAAAAATGGTTTAATTGCCGCAGATTATTGCTGTTATTTCGCTTTTTACTCTCTTGTTAGAGCACGGCTGAATAAATGGCGTTCATCAATAAGGTGACCATAGCCCGTGTGTGGAGAGTTTAATTAGTTTGGGTCTTTCAATTAGGGTGGTAAAAAAACATCTTATGATGATTATCTCATGAGCAAGACTATTATTTTTTAAAGAGGGCTAGATCCAAAAATCCATGGAAAAAGCCCAAATGATCTAAGGTGGTTCATTGCAGCTGTCTTACGCTTTGGTGCTGCAGAGATTTGTTGGAGTTTTTTTTTTCCTCTCTCATTTGAATGGATCGGTTAAATAATTGTGAACTCTGAACAGTCAAACAAAACAGAGCTCTCTTTTTAAACATCCCTTCCTATTTCTGCACATCTCGTTATATTCTTGTTTACAAGTTAGGTCTCCTTAAAATAGTTTTTTCCATCCCTCATTCATGCACTCACAACAGAAATACACCACCTGACATCCAACATCTCATACAAAATTATGGGCATTTAGATGGAGTAGGTCCACCCTTTGCTGCTATAACAACCTCCATTCGTCTTTATACAAGAGGGAAGTCTTTATATAATATGTTGGAGCATTGCTGCAGGGATTTGCTTGCATTCAGCCAGAAGAGCATTAGTTTTGTCATTCGCGACAAAACCATTTCTATATGGACCTCACTGTGTGCCTGGGGGCATTGTCATGCTGAAACAGGAAACGGCCTTCCCCAAACTGTTGGGGAAGCACAGAATCGTATAGAATGTGTTTATATACTGTAGCATTAAGATTTATTTTCACTGGAACTAAGGGGCCTAGCCCAAACCATGAAAAACAGCCCCAGACCAAGGGGTGCCCAGATACTTCTGATCATATAGTGTATATAAAACATCATTTAAAAATCAATTCTGGCTGTGGTCAGGTAATGGCTCCAAACAGTGGAAAGGGACTGTTCTTAACACCTACGCCTGGTTCACTTGGCTTAGCTCATCACAGACTGTCCGGCAGCTGCACGTGCGTGCGGGTAACCATGGAGATGCTAGGTACGGTACCTCAGGTTCCTTCTGATTAATATTCAACCCTGATTGATTCACACCTTTCCGGAAAGGATAATCTTTCATTAGAGGAGTTAAGGAGTGTAGCGCTGCTATAAGTGAAAGTCCTGTCCTGGCACGGGGAAGGGGGGTGTGTGTGGGGGAGTGGGGGGCAGGAGAGTGGGGGGGCGGGGCAGGAGAGGAGGGGGGGGGGACAGGCCTCCATGCCGGAGGGAGCGATGGAAATGAGCCCACCTAAAGCCTGGCTGACTACAGCCCTCCCCAGCCTCTGAGCTTTATTCAAATTATGCAACAGACAGTTGAAATAATCTTCACTGATTCACCAAGGGCTTAAATAAAGTAAATTTGACATTTAGCATAGATTAGAGAATTAAAATGTGCATATTTTATTACCTTTGATATACATTTACACTTTTGTTCAGGCGGGCCACATCAGTCTAGTTCCCCATGTTAAGGAGTATGTGCATCGGAACACCGAATTTTGAAGAAGGGCGCACCTTTGGGGTAAACGGAAGACATTTTGGAAAGAAGGGCATGCCCTAATGCTAAAATGAACAAAAGCTGTTCACATTTGCAATAACAGTACGATTTACAATAAATATGTTGCAATTAAATCTTCAAACTTTATGGCTCTCATGCATGTGGGTTCGACAGCACGTTTAAGTAAAAATGCCTCTGAAACTGTGGAATTTTATTCCGTGGTGCCCTCGTTTATGTATCGAAAAGATCAGCGGTCAATAATTTGGGTTGTCATTCAGCCGACTAGGCCCTCTCACAATGTGCATGCATTTTCCTTCAGGCAAGCACCTCCTATTTCCTCGTGTGGAAATGGAAAATACAGGCTGCATGGTTATTTACATCTTTGATTTACACATGCAAGATTTACATATTACTGTACAGTCATAAAAAAAACAAAACCTTTTGAACGTATGTCATTAAAACGGCAAGCAAGTTTACAGAGGCCTCTCAACGCCGCGGCTTTGCGTACACAATGGTTCTTATTTTTAAAAAGGCGCTCAATTACTTTTCCTCCAAACTCGCAGTAGGCAGTTGGTGACAGCAGCACAGAGAACGCCCGGAGCCAAGCGCTTTTAATTTGATACGGCGAGCCTTATTAAGAGCAGCGGGGAAAGAAAGGGAGCGCACGGCCGTGGCGGGGTGTGGCGGTATGGGACCCTGGCGGTACAGGCCTAGGCGATGAAAGAACCGACGACCCTGGGCGTGCGACAGTCCCCCCCCCCCAAAAAAAAAGGGGGTCCTGTTTGTCAGTTGTTTTGACATCACAGAAACAAGTCGCGTGCTAGCGTAGGAGAGGTCCGTTTCATCCGCCTTCAAAGCGCTCTCCTTCTTTTTTTCGATTCCGGAGCGGAGAAAAAAGTAAAGGTTTTTTTTTTTTGGTAAACATATGCAGAGCGCGTGCTCCTTGAAGAGAGAGAGAGAGAGAGAGAGAGAGAAAGAGAGAGAGAGGGAAAGAGAGAGAGGGAAAGTCTTTTAGGATTCAAGAGCGCGTCTGTTTCTCTGGCCTTTCATGCGCTTTCTTTCTCTCTTTTCTGAAAGGCGCGTCCCCGAAGGCCTGTGTACACGCTGAACAGCCGCCGTGTTTTGACAAACCTGGGCGGAGCGGCGTGTAACAAGCTTGCCGGCCGCGGCGGCGGCGGCGGCGTCCGCCGGCCCCGCGCTCCGGCCTGACAGAGACAGCCCCGCGCCCATTTGATGTCTGGGATAATGGTGCATCATGGGACCGTTGTCATCTTTGTCAATAAAATGACCGCGGGGAGCCCAGTGCAAAGCTACCTTTGTACCCTCTGTTCCCGCTCTTCTTCTCCAGACATTCGCAGGCCCCGTGTCAGCTAGGTCACTTTATTTCAACTTGATGTGTCTTGATAATAGCATCGTGTATAGCCCAAAAAATTCTGACAGGCCACCCTTGACTGGTTCTTATTATTTTATTATTATTTTTCTGAGCCTCAATGTGTGTGCGCGGATTTTTTTTTTCTTTTTCTTCTTCTTCTTCTTCTTCGTTCATGTCTGCTCAATGTCAAACAATGCTCTGAAAACTACTGATCTTTTTTTTTTCTTTTTTTTTTTCTTCTTGTTTGGATTGAATTTAACGAGATTCCTGCTCTTTGATGTAATTAAGCTCCTGAGGGTTGATCTCTGTGCCCGAGTTAATTTTTCGAGCGTTGCGGGGAGCTATCGAAGCACTTCACATGTCAGCCGCTCTTTCAAGCTTCACGGCCCCTCGTCCGGGGCCCGCGCGAACGGAGCAAAACAAGCGGACCGCCTCGCGCCGAGGGCCCCCTCTAATAGACGCGCTTACCCTGACGGAGGGGTCCCCCAAGCCCTTTTAACCGGGTCCTAAAATTGCCCACCTGTAGCCGCCGCGGGGGGGCTTCGCCGCGCTCGCGAGGTCGGCCTCCGTCGAGCGAGCAACCTGTGTCGCTTCCTCTTAACGACGTGTCGGCGATGTTCGCAACGGGCCGTTTACATTCGCTGGGTCCCGGGGTATTCCCCAGCCACTGAAACGTCATGGACGCCGTTCGCATACAGCGTATGGTTCTGGAAGCAGCGTGTTGGAAACTGGCCACCCGGGACGCCCTGTAATGGCCGCTATCGTTAGAGGAGGTTTCTGAACTGTAGCTTTTCGAGCGGGGCCCGGTCCGGCCTGGGAATTGTCACGTTGAGAGAAGTTTTTTACTTCGCTGTATCGTTCGATTCGGCTGACGTACAGCTCCGCAGCGCTGCTTCGATGGTTAAAAAATCCTTCGGAAGTCTTGGGGCAGATGTAAATGCTCGAATCGCATCAGGACACCGCCATGGCGCGTTCCGTCTACGTTTCACGTTTTTAAACTGCAGGCGAAGGTAAACCGGAATCACGTTCTCTGGATACGTGTAACCAACATGTGTTGAAAAGCCCCTCTTGCAGCCGAGGGTGACTTCCTTGTCTATCAAGATTACTGCACATAATACTGGGGGGAGCACCGAATTGTTTTCACCCCAATGCAGCGGGAAACAGCCCCGCTTGGTAATATTTCATGTAATTCTTGAACGGTTGCCAAGAGTAACAGTGCCAGCTTAAAAGTAAGGGCGTCCAGGGCTGAGCTTCACAGGCTGAGAAGCTGAGGTGACTTTGAAAGCCAGAGGCATTGTAAAAGAGTAAAGACTGTCGCTCTCGCTGCGCGCAGAGAACAATAAATAGTATTTATTGGCCATTTGAAAAAAAAGGTTTGACGTGCCATCCAAACACAAGGCTTTCATCCTCGAGCATATTAAACTGTCACAGTGCTTAACTTTAAATGAAGGCGACACGTCGGTGGCTCGAATGTCACTAATAGCACTGTGGCGACCTGCTAATAGAACTAAAGAATGACACGTTTGCTTTAACTAAAACCTCACTGTCAGATTACGTGTGACATCTTCACTTCTTTACATTAATATGACACTTGGAACAAATGTAATGTCGGGAAACAGTCCCAGCTATTCAGGAACGTATGAACAGTTGGCGGCTTTGGGTTATAATGGTTATATTTTGGTTCAACGATGAATGTTATGGAGTTTTTTTTTATTACGGTGCATTAAAAAAGGTATTGAACACTGACAACGATGACACAGGTTACACGCACACAAATGCAGCTGCATTGTTTGCTTGCTTCTAGTTTTATCAGCCAATAAAGCCTTTTGGTTATTTCGAGGGTTTCGGTTCAGCGAACGTGTAAAATCTTCATGGGAAGCAGGCTTTGAATAAGAGGAGCGTGTGAGTCATTTCGCTGCTTTGAACGGTATCTGTTCATTGAGTTATCCACTCGCTCAGTGCCGTTGTTGGAAGCGCTGTAGGATCTGATTGTACCCGTGAGTGAGCAGCACAAAGTGCGGATTAGCAAAGATACCCCACTCCAAGAGTCTCAAAACTATTTTGTTTGCTAAATCCGTCCCATTTAATTCTTCCGACTGGCTCAGCGCAAGTGCGGAACACAGTTGCTCTGCTTCTTTTTTTTAACCACGGTACATTCTACCAGTAGTAATTGAGTCTTTCGTATTATATAACCGAATTCTATTTGAATTAACTGTGACAATGTTCCATAGTTTTCTGTTATGTTTTTTTTTAAATAATTCTTTTATCATAATACACAGAGATGACCGGAATGGGTTCCACAGCTGACATCACGTCATATTTCCCTCCCCCTCCTTTTCTTTTTGTTTTAGTCCACTAACTGCCTACATTTTTTTTGGTTTCTATTCTATTTTGATTGAGGGATCGGTCAATTCCCAAGTCAGACGCTGTTCATATTTGGCAATCAGCCATCCCTCTATGAACACCCCCCTCCCCCGCACACACACACACACACGCACACACACACGCACGCACACACATTCCCCCAAGGTACATATTGTTAGTCACCATTAGAGATCACGATACACAGTTATAAAAAGTGAAGCTGATGTATGGATGTGGTCAAGCTCTCGCTCCTCAGGCCATTATGAGACACCTCCAACCTCCACGGGGGCGTGGTCATTCCGGAAGCCCCCTTGCAGGAAAGAAATGCTAAAACACGGGCTAAAGATGCTCGCTCGTTAGCACTAAAGAGGCATTTACATAAGCCGTGCCTTGCAGGAGTGTGAATGCACTAGCACCGTGACAGCGAAACTCAGCCACGCCCTTAAGGGCCCACTCTTTCCTGTTTCATGGGCACTTCCTGTATGTTCAGACCCATTCCGAATTCCCTGCTTAAGGCCGGATTGTGTTCTCTGCTGAAGATTGGCCCTGAATGCAGTTCCATCCCCGGGATGTCTGATGGTTCGCTCTTTATGAACTCAAAATGAGTGGCAAGTGGTCCTGCCTTTAGCTCACAGCTGTAGAGCCAATTGGCTAAATGCAGGTGGACTGACAGCTGGCACCGATGACTGTCCAATAAGAGTTTGCCTGCTGTGTAGTCATCTAAGGACACAGCCGATGCTCGAGCTTGCTTTTAAAGGACCTTGCCTGTACTGCTGCTTTTATTGTCTTTGTTTCATCTTCATTTTATATAAAAAATGCTGGAACCAACATGCTGATGCCGCTTTTTCACTTGCTCACGCTCATAAGTGACACATTTTGTCACGTTAGTTTTGGAAAACCAAAATGGAAAACCATCCAGATCTAGAGCCAATTACATTCAGCCTCGTCATGGCTTTCTACTGAAAGAACCAGAAATACCAGCTTACTGCAGCCAGATGATTGGTTCACAGCCATGTACTATGATTGGTTCACATCCATTCACAGTGATTGTTACCTCAGTCTTGCACTATGATTGGTTCTCAGGCATTTGCTATGATTGGTTCTCTGCCTTGTACTATGATTGGTTCTTAGGCATTCGCTATTATTGGTTCTCAGGCTTTCGCTATGTCACGTTTTGTGCCTTGCACTGTGTGGGCCTCCACAGGGATGATTAGAGATGGGCTTTCTGAGATGCCACTGGTGACGCTCCTACATTGGCGGCAGTATTTCTCCCATGTTGCACCCTGTCTTCAGTGCTCTCACACAGCTTTCCTCTTCTACAGGTTACTGACTATCCAAAAAATAAAATAAAATAAAGGTGTATCAAGCCCCCACTGGGGTCTGCTTCCGTGAGCGATCTTCATATACAGTAACAATTTTGAGTCTGTGATTAAATATTTTCTTCCGATGAAACACATTTACTTTAAGAAAGACCCGACACTTCGCATTGGCTGAGCTGACAGGGCACGTTTGCAGTGACTTAGTTCTGCGAGGACGTGTGCCGCAATCTCTACTGAGCACGCGGTGGTTCAGCTCCATAACCTTGGCCCGAACCCCCAAACTGCAGTCTGAACTTTCAACAATGCTCAGCCTCTATAAAACAATAATCTATGAAAGCAGCGGAGGCAGAGCGGGGAGTTTACTTTGAGCTGGCAGTACTTTCTGCTCCGCTATTTGTGAAAATAAACAGGAAAACGCTAAAATGCTAACAATTATATCAGACTTTTGATAATCTTGGCATCCAAAGTGGCTCTTCTGTTCAGCCCACAATGTAATGTGTAAATATTTTATGTGAAGTGCGCCACATGCATCTGAACAATTTCTACTTTTCCCATAAAACCTAAAGGAGCAATTTGGCCATTACTTATTAAGCACGAAGAAAGAAGATCATTTAAAATGCTGAAGTTCGAGCACATTTAGACCTGAAGCACTAGTATTACTCAGGTCCCGGTCATCATTTGATCTGCTCCTCTGTCAGGGATCGTTATTAAGACAAAATAAAGGTATCGAGAAAACGCGCATTTTTACAATTCAAATGCGGCTCCAATTTGTATGTTCCCGGGACCCAGTAAAACCTCGGACCCTTCTCTTTGGCATTAATTGCGTTTACTAATTGGAAAAAATAAAACCTAATTCGGGATTGTAATTTAAAATATTCTAAAATGCTAATCAGGGGAATTGCCACCAACAAAAGGCTAACAAGTCGGTCAGCCAATTATGGGCTTTTCCAGTCGCTGAGAGGCTGGAAGACCTGTGGTTGAATGCACTGGACTTTCCTTTGGGCTGGGTTCGAGAGACTCTCCGTTAGCTGTGAACGCAGAGCCGCACTCTAAACTCTGTCTGCCTGTCTCACAAATATGTTAATTAGAGTGCGGACATTCACACACTTAATTAGTGAGAAGCTAGGTTTCATTTGATTGTGGTAACAGAGGAGAAGAGGGGAAAAAAAAATTATTCTATTTCAATAGAAATTTGAATATGGCCTCAAGGTGATTGTGTAAGCGTCGTTGGGATCCTGTTCAGTAACATACTAAAAATCACGCAGACAAGATAACACGGTTATTTGGCGCACGTTATTTCCTTATGCATTTCATAAAGTAATTGAACAACAATGTGTGATTACATGTGCCTATGAAATCAAATGTCAAGGTTTCGCTTGTTGGGTGCGCTGCTTGCGTTACCTAAACATTAAATAACACACTTAATAAGCTTTCGCACTGGAAACAACAGAGACACGCATGTTTATTCAGAAAAAAACTGATAATAATCGAGTTCTCTTCTGTTGGCCTCCTATGTAAATGACTTGGTGAAATATACTGAATTATGATGTTAAAAGAGATTAGCTGAAGGGTGTTTTTTTTAGTGGTTATGTTCACCAAGAGCGTTGCTGTGCTGGTGGAGGCGTTCAGCATGCAGGTAGTTTGTTCTCTCTGTGTGACGCCTTGTCGAGCCGTCATTCTGAATCTGTCACAGGCCCGTCTCCCCAGCGATCCTCCATCAAACATGGAGAAGAGAGTTTCTGAATCTCTCTCTCTCTCTCTTTCTCTCTCCCTCTCTCTCTCTCACGCGCACATACACACGCATGCACGCACGGATGCACGTACGCGCACGCACACTCACACACACACAAACATGCACACACACACACACACGGGGACACATCCGTGCACACACGCGCACGCACGGACGCATGCACACGCACACAAACGCACGCACACGCAGACACACAAACACACACGCACGCAAACGCACAAAGAGCACCCGCGAAACGTCGTCTCACCGCGAGACGGGCAGTCACGGCACCTCTAAGGCCGAGCAGAGCGAAAAAAGGAGGCGAGCGCTCGCGCGCCCTGCCGCTCCCTCACCGCCGCTCGCTTGATGTTTCGCGCAGACTCGCCAAACCGCGGTTTGGCTCCGCTCACGCACGCCGTTCGGAGGGCTGGTGATTTTATCTCTCGCACTGAGGCCGCTGTATTTCTTTCACATTTCCAGCTGAATCAAAAGCAGCCGAACTTCGGTTAGGACCTGCAGTCTGGCCTTCTCTGCCTCTTCGCTCTTCTTCTGTGGTCGCTTTGCTGAGCCCGTCTTAATGCTCGTTGTTGCCGTTAGCATTTCATAGTTACTTCTCAGAGTTTCTGGGCTGTATGTTGTATGGAAAATTATTATTAGCAAGCGCGTAGCATTTTGAAGTTGTAAGAATCGGTTTAGTGACTATTAAACGGACATGGCAGAAATACTTTTCTTTTCTCCCACATAAACAATTTGAATGCAGAGACTAATTCAGCATTTTTGAATACAAACGCCACACCACAATGGGGGGGGAGGGGGGGACTGGTATTAATTCCATTGCCTGAATATAAACTCTCCTCTTCGGGGACAAAAAGCACAAAAAGGGTCCATTTTGGAATATATTTATTGCGCGTGTTAATCTCTCCTTTCTTCTTAAAAAAGCAGCTTGGCATATTTATAGGTGAGCTGCGTTTAGCATTTCCCCACTCCCCTTGAAAGACAGATAGTTCCCTTGATCCCTTAAACAAATACGATGGCCCTAAGTCCGGGCTCCGGGGTTGGCGGAGTGATTTTCTGAAAGAATAGGCCGAACAGCCGCAGCTGCTCCTCCCAGCCGAACTCCCCGGCTTCGGCCTGATTAAATAATAGACGCCATTGTGCGTTCGGCTCATTTAATAAACATCCCCCCGCTATTTATTTGACAGATACCTTCATGGTGTTTTTCTTAACGTGACAAGCAGCAGCGGCACAGTCTGGGGGGGCGGGGGGGGGGGGGGGAGGGAATGCTTCCCTCAGCAAAGTTCTTTATTGGGGCAAGCTCTAGGTCGGGGGTGAAGAATTGAGCGCGCTCCGCGGACGCTCTCTAGATCACGGAAACCTCGGGACGGCCGCGAAGGTAAATATTAATAAACATTTCCTTTCAATTAATTCCTTTTTTTTTTTTTTTTTCCCCCCCCCTCAGGCACGCCGTAAAAATTAAACAGCCCACGGCCTGCGACTAACACAGCTGACAGTTGTGAGACACAGCTGATTTTCTGCGCTCGGCAAGACGTCGAACGCGACGTGCGTTCGATCGTCCGTCCTCGCGAAGGTGAGCCGGTGTTGGAGGCGACAGACGTCCTCTCGTCTAATGTGACGCGCGGGTCTTATTCCCGAAATTCATACGGATGGAGCAATGCTGTGAGCAGGCTGCGGAATCCAGACTTTTGCTTCGTAGTGTATACATCCCTGCATTGCTGATATGATATACAGTATGTGAAGAAAAGTATGTTTATATTCTTATTATGAAAAAGCTATGTATATTTAATCATATTTCACAAAGGTTGTGAGCTGTGTTTTAGAAAAATAATATTAAAAAAATGCACTGCTCATATTATTTGGCAGTCTAATGGAATATTTATCCTATAGTACAGTATATGTTATATAGTTATCTGCTATAGATTTATGTTTTTGCCAACACACGTATATATTTGTATATGTTTCTAAATGTATGAAATTCTCAAATTGGATGGAAGGCTTGACGCGCGTCCAAAAAAAGTCCTAACAAATCTGTAAATGATTCCGTTTTTTGCCGAGCGCTCTCTGCCTCTCTCCGCGCAGATGGAGCCGGGCCAAACGCCGCGAGGCATCGCTCCCCGCGAAACGCCGCCGCAGCCTCAGCTTCCCGCGGCCGGGGGATCTTCATTGTGCGGACAAAACTACCGCAAATCGTATTTGCTGCTTGTCCGGGCTCCCCGAAGGGCCCGCGCTTTCGAGATTAGAGCGATGTGCGCGCGTTCGCACAACGACGCGCCGCAAATAGACCGAGTTATTGCCCTTCCCCGACCGTTTGCGGGTTGAACCTCAGACAAAGACACAATCGCTTTCCGTCTTTTCCGTTATGTTTAGCTTCGCAGGGGCGTGGAGACGCACGCACAGGTACGTGCGAACAAACGCACACGCACACGCGCACACGAGCACACGCACACGCACCCACGCAGCGAAACAAACCATCGGGGTCCGTGAAAAATCGACAGTTTTTTCCCCCCAACACTCGCCGAGGTGGAATTTAACGAATTTAAGGCCGGCGTGACGAATTCAATTCAAATAAAGCAGCACAATAGAATACGGCGAAAGGTGATGCAGGCATTCCAAACTCCCCCCCCCCGCCCCCCCTTCAAATGATGAGGTCATTAGGAAGGGAACGGTACAGTTGCCAGCAGAAGCCAATCAGTTTGCATTAGGGCTGTGGAAGAGATATCCAGATGTGCCGCATAATGAAGTCAGCATGGGCGCGGATAAATCCTAATACCCAGCTTTAATTTAACCTAAGGTGCTCCCAGACTAAATGTTCCATTACAAACCATTAAGTGTACATATGTCGGGTCTTCCACCCCCCCCCCCCCCTCCCGAAACGCGCCTCTCTCGGCTGGGGAGAGGAGGCTCGGAGACGGCGAGAGGCTCCGGGAGTTCTGCTCGGGTAGCGACCGGGCGGCGGCGGCTCGTCGCCGGGGAGCGAGGACGCGCGGCGGAGACGGAGACGCGCGGCGGCTTGCGCCCGCTCCGCAGCGCTCTGTTTCCTTGCAGCGTTGCGTGTAGAGTTGCGCATGTGCGCGTGTGTGCGTACGCGTTTCTGCATGTGTGTGTGTTTATGCGCGTGTGCATGCATGTATGCGTTTCTGCATGTGTGTGTGTGTGTGTGCAGTTGTTAGTAGCAGTACTTAGTTAGTGGTACTTGGTTTATTGACGTATTATTCAATACCTTGGAATAATACGTAATTACAAAATTTTAGACACACATACACACAGACACATACACATATATACGTATATACTGTGTATATATGTATATGTATATACATACACATATATGTGTGTATATGTGTGTTTGCACATGGTATTCACAAATGTGTGAATAAATTCATATTAATAGATGATTTCATATCACGGTATTATAGTAGTTACATTATTAAATGCAATAATGGTACATGTTCCCAATTAGTTTAAATCAAAGTGCTAATTTTCATGTATTAATTTATGCAAACTCTATGAAAAAACTTTGCTCTTCAAAGACCTGTATGTACTATGTATAAACACATTCTTGTTGCCAAGCAACTTACATTGTAATTATAATTACAAGTACTTAGTATGAAACATGCAACTCTTCAGAAGAGTCCATAAACTATAAAATAAGAATATTGTTTATTTTTGAAAACTCCATTTTAATTATGTAATTCTAATACATTTTTCCTTGTACAAAAGACTTTGGTTTCTGTAGTCAGATTTTCCAAAGGCTACGAGCCAGCATTCTATGACCCTATAAAATTAAAACTAGGAAAATAATATTTTTCATTAGCAACTAACTGGCAATACCAGGGTTTGTTACCTCTAGCCTTGGGCATATGTAATTCAATATTATAAATCAACAGAAGTGTAGCGGCCTGAGGTACAAAACTTCTGAGATATATCAGTAAATTTGACTGAAGTCATACCTCTGAAACTTCTGTCCCTTAAAACTCCTCCACAGAAACATCTTCACAGTTATCATATATATCTTATCATATATATATATATATATATATATATATATGTGTGTATATATATACATATACATACACACACACACACACACACACACATATATATATATATAAAAATATTTCCCAAAAGCTTTATTTTCTACAGTATTCAGCACATAATAGAATTGATGGAAGACTGTTTCAGCTGGAAACTGTATATGTGTGATGTGATTGGGTAGGATTTATGTGTCTGTCCAATCTGCTAAGAATACTGCGCAAGTTACATGCACTTGTCGAACTGCGAGGGTATTTTACTTTGACGGGGGGGGGGGAAACAGCACAAAAAAAAAATGTCAGCGATTCTTATATTGAATACTAGAATTCTTATTCTTATGAGGGGTTGTGCTAAGAAACCATAAGCTCCTTGCCTTCTGAATTTTTAAAAAAGTATTTAAAACACTGAGAAGCTTCTTTTTTTTGGGGGGGGTGGGGGGGGGGGGTGGCCTTAATCTTCCGTAGGTCCCTGAGACAGGTGACACGGCGAAGGCGCCGAGGCGACGGCGGCGGAGAAGAATGGCGATTAGGCGTGCTCCCGAGGGGCCCCCGGCGCGCTTATCGTCGGCCGGGAAACGGCACTCGGGCGAGGAGGCGCGGCGCGGGCCCCCGCCGGCCGGGCTAATGCACAGATTATTTTACAAGTTCGGCTTCCCTGCCAATTGGATTAGGCAGCGTCTCGCAGGCCCGGGCCGCATTGTCTGACAGCCTACGCGCGGCCCGCAGCCACAGGAGCGGAGGAAAGGGGGTCCGACCGGCTCATCCGCGGCCCCGCTCCCCTTCGTCCCCCCGGTTCCCCGGGATTCCGTCGACATTTCGCGCTCCGATTCGCGAACGAAACGCGAGCGGCTATTGTCGAAGCACGCGTTCTCCTCGCGCGCTCCCAACTTCATCTGATGACCTCACCGAACTGTGCTCCATAACGACGCTGATTTATCTGTTTACTGGCATATTTACTGAGTAGAGCAGCATAAAGCAAAACAAACAAACAAACAAACAAACAAAATTAAATAAATATGCATCTCTTTTTAGACAATTCTAAAGCCCGATCTACATCATGCAATATTGCACCAGTTCTACTTAAAGGTAGCTCTGCAGTACCAGTATCATGTCTTTTGGGCCGTTCAAGGCATAATTACAGATTTAATATACACGACTGATGGATTATTTACCTGAAAACCACATACAGTATTTTACTATTTGTTCCTGGGAAATTGTACAGTGATCATTTTAAACCTCTTCGACAAATAAAATTACACACAGTCATTTGTAAACAGCATTTGAACTGCGATTGGAAGGACATTTTTGTTACATGTGTTGTGATTCTGTTACATCGTAATTTTGTGTTTTACAGGAAGCACAGCAAATGTGTCATCAATCTGGAGCAGCCCCTCCGAACCCTGGCATCAAATCACACATTTGACAAACGACCTTGCCCAAAATCTATAGTTCAGTCATCCGGCGCCTGTCGGGGTCCCTGACACACCACCTCATTGCCGCATAAAACGAAATAGTAATAATAAAAGTCGCGTTATGACCTTTTAAATTTCGGCCGTATGTCAGAAACACAATTCCGCTCCGGTAATGCGCTCGTTTGTTTATTTTTTTGTTTGGTTTTTTCGATGCGGAGTTTCAGTCCCCTGATTGGCGGGTCCCCCCCGCTCGTCTCCGCCAGGGGGAAGGGGAAGGGGCCCGTCAGGAGAGCGCGGCACGCCCAGACGAGTCGGGACGAGCCCGCCACGCTCTCTCTCTCTCTCGCTCTCTCCGATGCCCGCGCGCACGCGGGGATAATCAGAGCGATCGCGCCGAGACGCGTAATATGCCCCGACCCATCTGCCGCGGCCGAGCCGGAGCCTTCGCCACGCTGGGGCACGCGCCGCGGGGGGGGGGAGGGGGTGGCGGCGGGGGCGCTTGATCAACGGCAAAAAATGAAGCCCAAAAATAACGATACTAATAATTTTTTTTAAAAACCCCGCAAGGACTTTCTGAAGACGCTTTTTATATATCTTAAGTGACTTTCTGTGCGAACGGAATTAGTGCTTTTCTTCTTGACGCCCCCCATTTGAGTCCCCTCCCTCCCGCCAACCTACAGCTGCGCCCGAATTAGCGCCGGGTGAAGCCGACGGAATCTTCCGGAACTCGCGGAGAGGCTCTGTCTTCCGCCCCGCGTGCCGTCAGTCAGACCGCGGGAGAGTTCAGGTCAAGAGCTCCGATGCCGCCCCCAACCCCCCCACCCCCCACCCCCTTGCCCCCCCCCCCCCCGGGGGACGGTTCATACACTCCGCTGAGGGGGCGCCTGCGTAGCTCTTTAATTCTTATTTCGGTATTCCCCTCTGTGTCCAGACGAGCACAATGGCTTGATAGGCCTGTAATGAGTACCCCCGGTCCGAGGGGACCGAGCTCTGACTTCCAAATTCATTGCCCTTGTTAGCCGCGTCTGGCTCAAAGCGCAGTTTTTACAGATGTCAGTAATAGGGCTTTAATAGAGATCCATTACCCTTAGGTTAGGAAAACAAAGCTTCGGCAAAGTATCTCTTAAGATCGTTCTCCCTCCCCGTTCCCACCCGCCCCACGAGCACCACCTCCCGCCCCCCCCCCACGATCCTCGAGGAAGCATCGCGCTCCCTTTCCAAATTGATTATCCCACCAGCATCACGACTTGCGTCGAAACGTATGAGCAAAAAAAAAAAAAGTTGAAACACGTTATTGTTACCGTGTAAAATTGGAATCCAGATCTAGCTTAACCAAGTAATACCAGAATGAGTGAGTGAAAGGGGGTGAGGGGGGGGGGCGGGGGGCAATGCAATCGAATAACAAATCACAAGACGCCCCAGGACAGAAGGTAGAGAAAAATGTCAAATTAATGAGCCTATAAAAACTTGCCGCAAATGAAACGTGTAAATACATTGATCTTTTTTCTTCTTCTTCTTCGTTTAAAAAAAAAATCCACTGCTCTCTCTCTCTGACTCTCTCTCTCCCTCTCTCTCCTGAACCAAATGGCTTCCTTATGATTTTTACATCACAGGAGGAGGAAAAAAAAAAAAAAAAAAACCTGTTCTATTTGCACCAGCACAGCTTCTCAGTAAACACTCTTCCTTCTTATCTTCCCCCTGCCTTCTCCCTGGGCTACGGCAGATTTTTCATTTAGCTAAAAGCCCGGTAAGAGGTCTATGAGAATGATAATCCGACCACGGGCCACATCTGGCACTTTCATGGCGCGGATGATTAGTAGAACGCTTTCTCCATTCGACCTGGAGAAATTCTCTCGGTGGGAAGCTAACATCCGCTTACTGTCTTTAGCGGAGCGGCGCTCATCAGTCCCGCATCTGACACCCGCGAACAGAGGAGGCTGCTTTAATAATGGATGGGGATGGGGGGAGAGGGAGGGGGAAGGGGTGGCGGGGTGGGGACACAGACGGAATTTGGCTCCTCAACGGTACGGGTCGCGGGCGCGCGGGTTGATCCCGTCGACCTTGCGTCTGATTTTTTTAATTGGCCGCGAGCGCGCTCCGGCGCCCCCCGCGCCGAAATCTCCCCGCCGCTAACCGGCGCGGGGAGGCTAGCCGGCGCACAGGTGCGCGGAGAGGGGGTCGCCGTCCAGAATTAAAGCCCGCCGACCGACCGGCGGAACAGGTTCCCGGCGCGTTTATCTCGTTTGTCTGGCGGGTTTAAGCGTTTATTAAGGTCTCAGCCTAATTCCCCCAAGCAGGTGTAAGCTTTGATAGAGGTTTGAATTATCCAACGGAACAGATGTGCTCGTAATAATGAATCCCCGCTAAACTCGCCGAGGAAGGAGCGGGTAGCGCGGCGCGCTAATGTGTCTGCGAGCGCTCCCGCTTTATTTATTCTCCCGTTGCATTACAGACGTACGGACTTTAAACACATTTAAAAGTCACGTTTGCGCGATATAAAATAAAACGGTTTCTGATTCGACGGGTTAAAATCCTTTCGCAGGCTTTTGACAACGATGTGGATACTTCTAATTACTCTATGATATGTAAATATTTCGCTGCGATAAAAGAAATATACAAAATTAAGGAAGTGTTTACCATAAATACGCACGTGTGCATATGAAAAATGTACATCGTGTACACTGCTCTTTAATTTGACTGATGTTGCTGTTTGTTTAGCAATGATTTTGTTTCAATCATTTTAAAGTACAAACATGACGTCTCTTCCCATCCAGGGTAACATTGTCAAATTCTATATAGAGTACCTAATAAACTGACAGCGTTTTTTTTTTGGGGTAGTTTTCCAGTGGCCAAACTGACTAAATGATTGCTTCATAATCAATACATCCACTGTTGTCCTAAACTGGGCACAGTGTTCAGCCTATCCATAACAAATAACTGGACGACAATAAACAATCTTATGATTCTATGATTTAAACAGGACTTGCTTGTACTGGTTCATCATGGATATTTTCCGATGTTAAAAAATCCCAACAGGCCCCTGGCCATTCAAACGAGCGTTGACTTCACGTGATGCTTCTTTCTGAATGACGGCCTTTTTAAAACAGCCCGTGGCAGCCTTGTTTTTGTTCCCAGTCGTGGTCCCAGACAAAGGCCCCCAGGCTCGTGGTACGAAAGGGCAAGTTTGCCAATGGGTGCACTGTAGTCTAGGTTACGGCAGAAGAATGTGAGGACTGAATCATTAACACGGCACGTTCATGGATTCGGTGTTCAACGAATCCAAAAAAAAAAACGGAAAAAAAAACAAAAAAAAAGAACAATGCGGTCACACTACCTTAAATTCTTACACGAAATTTAAATATGTTTTTTCTTTTGTTATTTCACTAGAATTAATTTAAAGCTAAAAAAAAGCTGAAAAACGAAAAACAAGCTGAAAAACTACAAAAAAAATAAATAAAATAAATGAAATACTTGTGACATGACTGAAAACTTGTGACATGACTGGAACGACCGCTTAGAAATAATTTTCAGTCAACTTTTTTTTTTCTCTGGTCAACTTTCCTTATTATTCTCTCCACAATATATGGAGAGGGAAATATTATTCATATATCACATCGACAAATTCTCTGCCATCAGAGGATAAAAGTTTTTTTTTTTTTTTTTTTCCAGAGCGGTACCAGTTTAAAGAGAGTATGACTTCAGATTACACCTCAGCTCCGGGACTGAATCGCTAAGATCCACAGGCTGCGCTGGTCCTCTACAGCAGAATATCACACCTACCAGGCAGATTGAATATTAAACACCAAGTGCCAGATCTTTATATGTATTTTTTTTTTTTCCAGTTCCAAATAGCTTAGGATTATTCCCTGAGTTAATACCTGTGGAGGAAGTAAAGCCTGAAGGATGGGATTAGTCAGGATGGCGTTTTTAATGTGTGACACGCTAATCACCAGAAAGAACAGGAACACGCCGCCATTTTACTCCCGTCAGGAGGACAGAGTGGGATCTCTCTCTCTCTCTCTCTGAGGCTCGCCCACCGTATGACGGAAACCTGCTGAATTGTTAATGACAATGGTACTTTGTTATGACGGAGAGAGAGAGAGAGTGAGAGAGAGAGAGAGAGAAAGAGAGTGATTGCAGCAGGAGAGAAGAGGCCCAAAAAATAAAGATATTCATAAAAATAAACTCCAAAATAAAATAAATATTACTAGTGAAATGAAAGATGAATCTCTCACTTCAAGGTTTTTTGTCTTAATTCATGAACTTTTAAAAAAACTAGTTTATGAAAAAATATTATCTGAAAAATCCAGACCAGGCACCCAGGAAGGGTGTAATGTACACAAAAATCTTGGTTCGGTGCGTACCTAGGGTTTTGACTACATTTTCGACAAAGCATAGGAAAATAAGTTCTTCACATGCGTTTATGAACCGAAAGTCCTTTGCGAAAGAAGAGGAATTTTTCTTCCAGCCTTGACTAAGTAAGCAGTGCTACTTTTCTGATCAGAATCCCATTACTGCTTCCACGGAAACCACGTCTCTCCCACAATTGCGCGTAGGTCGCACGGCAACAACGTCGGCCTACAGGTGACACGGGATGCTGTTTTGGTTACACGGTGGTGGAAGTGAGGGAACAGAGTGGAGCACTGCTTCTGCTACATTCTTTGGGAAGAAGCTCGGGTTTGATCCCCCGGTGGAGTACTGCTGCTGTACCCTTGAGCAAAACACTTGACCTGAATTTCTGCAGTAAATTTCCAGCTTGGTAAATGGATTGTACATTAAACAATGTAAACTGCTCCGAATAAAAGTGTTGGCTAAATGCATTAAAAATAATGTACATTTGCTTGGCATGTGCAGAGACTAATTTATTAACTAAAACTATTTAAAACTAATTATGCAGAAGTATACTACAGGAGCGAATATCTTATTTGATTTTATATTTGCTTCTCTCACTTTAACATTCTCTATCTTTAAAAAAAATAAAATAAAATTGGCATCTCCAGTCCCACCTGAATTTTGAGTATCCAATTCATGAACTATTTAAAAGTGTGCTCGTAGATGCCCCCCCCCCCCCCCCCCCAACCCCCCGCTGCCGGCTCAGGAGAGTACAGACAACTCGCGTTTCTCCTCCGAAACATGTGGTATCAGCCAGATGCTTCTTTTCACACCGCAGCCATAAGCCACGCATGCACAGAGTGGGGGTGGAGGAGACCCAATCATAGGAGTGCACAGAGAGCAGGCCTCAGCTTCACTCGACGAATGGACACTGCTATCTCTGCTGACTACATCCCTCCCGTACATCCTGTGATGCAAAGCCAGTTGCACACTGCCCCACATCGGGCTGCTGGCCACAGTCAGCATTGGCACAGAATGGATTCGGTCCGAGACCGTGGCGCTCACTCATGCAAGTGGTGCTTTTACCGAGCGAGCCACCCAGCATTCCTTGGCATTCACTCTCTCTCTCACACGGTAAATGTATGTATATTTGTTTTGTTTTTTTTTCTCCAAAATTAGTACACTTCGTACACACACGGTAGGTAAAATCCTTTAACGGAAGCACGTGCTATTCTATTAACCTATGCGAGACGAAATGTGCGCCGGTCCTGTGCGTATATGTGTCTCACCGAAAACAGTCGGATGTTTAGCGTGTACGCTACGCTACGTGCGATAGCGAGGCAGTCACATGGGTTCAGCCTGACGGCAAGCAGCTTGGCCAGATCTCCTTCCCAGGGAGTCCCGGGCCCCGGAACGAAGGCGTCGGCCCCCCCCCCCCCCACACGCGCACGCAGGCTTGGCACCGTCGGCACGGATACCTGGCACGGGGGCACGCCGCCGCGGCTGAGAACAAGGGCATTCCGGCGCAGGCCGGGCCAAACACAAATCCGCGGGACGCCGCATTCCGCGATTCCCCCCCCCCCCCCCAGCCGCGGCACGGGCTCCTCGACGTCCCGCAGATTTGTGCCCCCCAGCCGCGTGGCCAGGCCTGATAATCTCACGCGCTCGATGGCGTCGTCCTTCCCTAATTTAAGACGCCCTCACTTCTTTGTGTAAAATTATAATGGAAGCACGGCACTCAGCTAAGCCAAGCCCCACCCCCCAGGTCAGCCCTGAATTAACTCCTCCCCTCTGTAATATCGCACGTGGCTCTTTTTCTGACTTCCTGTATCAGGCTACAGCGCGGCATCCCATCGAAGATCATGACAATACTCATGCCCCACATTACACCTTGTTTGGTGCAAAATATTGCTATCATGCTCATTCAAGCTCACTCATGACCACATGCATTTCAATTAGAATTGCTGGCAAAAGAAAGAATGCTTGTAAAAATGTATCATGTATGCTTTTTCAGCTACAGCAATGTTTCAACAAGTTAAGTATAACGTTCCAGAGGGAAATATGCACGTAGTTCTTGTAATTTCAATGACATGCATCAGTATTCACAAATATGGTAGAAACGGCCTTGAAGATACATGTGTATTGTGTTTCCCAGAATAAAGTACAGGTCACTTGATCCATTGGGTTGTAACACAGCATCGCATCAAAGACTATGAAAATGTTCCTGCCTCACTCACACCTGTACGTAATTTACAACCATAAAGCCATATGAGAGAGGGTGCACATTTTAAAAGGGTATATGCTTTCACCAATTGCCCCTTAGTAAATCAGACAAATTACACGGCTAAAACAAAACAACATCAACAAAGAAACACTTTTTTTTGTTTTCTTTCGACGTAGCCCGCAACGGGTTAAGCGTTTGACGCCTTCGCATTAAAGCACTGTGCAAAGTTATTAAAACACCCCCCCCCCCGCCTCTCTCTCTCCCTCTCTCTCTCCCTCATGCTCCGATAGTCGTGGGGAAATCAATAACAGCCAGAAAGCAGGGGTCTGGCAGAGCTGACACGGAACACGGAAAGGTAAATGATTGGAACTTTAATTACTTTGATCCGTCATGCATTGTAACATTGTGTCAGGGAAGTCAATGGCGTGACAGACGCAGAACAAAGGGCAGCGCGCATTTTCATAACATCCTCACTCCTTCCTAATGGCTGATTAAGAGGCTACTGAACAAGCGCGCGCTAGCCAGAGTGCCACCTCACGCCGGTGTTTTTTTTTCCCCCTCTCTCTCTCTTTCCGGAGTGATCCGGAAACCCGTTTCGTACGCGGAGCGAACTTCGCGCGCGCCCGTCGTCGCCGAACGCGTCCGTCGGTCCGGGACGTACGGAAAAACCCGCGCGCCGCAGCTAACGAGCAGAAGGAAACGACGAGCGAGCACGTTACCGCGTGCAAAAAAACGTTTTAGTAAAAATAAACGTGCATAAATTATATTTTCTTTCGTTAGACAATTGCTATATGTGGGTGTAAAGAGACTATGGCAATGCAGGGGCAGCATTCATGATAAATAACCATGTTCTGTCCAAATGAATGAATACTACCAGGAATAATATTGCGATTTCTTTAACTTACATCAATATACTGGTGTACAAGATTGTACAGTCGTTTTTATTCCCAAAAATAATATATTGAATAGTCCTAAATGAGTGACGATTGAAGTATGTGACTGTAGCGGTATGCGACGTTTTGGAGAAGACATAAATCTGGACTCAAAAAGGCCGAAAAGGGGATATGGACCCAGTGTAATTGACCCAAACATAAGTACAGCTTTGGATGTATATGTTATATGTGCTGATACAATTTTTCCATTCGATGCATGTTTGACACATGAATAGCATATATTCACTTTAATGCATATAATACATTTATATATATGTGTGTGTGTGTGTGTATAAAAATATGTATAAAATATATTGCATTAAAACATTGGTTTAACATTTGATGGGTTGTTTTATCCTTTGCAGTATACATTGGAGGACAGTGTGACAAGTGTACATGGGAGCACACATACATGCACACACACACACACACACACACGCACGCACGCGTACGCGCATGCACACGCACACACACACACACACACACACACACAAACAAGTACATGTCACATGTCCTTAATTTGAAAAGCCCTTGTTCATGAACACATTGAAAATGGAGCGGTAATGAATTCTCCAGAACTGGGTTTTCATATCAGAAATATCTCTCAGAAAATATTCTCTGAAAAATGAATGTAAGTTACATCGAAACTTTAAAGGTTAGACATGGGGAAATTCATAATATTTTTTCTAATTTGTATTGATGGCCTGGAAGAAACTAGCATGCTATGCAGTTCTACAAGAGATCTGTTTTTTTTTTTTAAATGGAGATTAATTCAAATTTCTGCAAGCTCAGTACTTGTAAAACTAAAGCAATTTATATTCTTTCTCTTAACGATCCCCTTTCTCTGATTGCAGTAATGTAATCTAATTGTAATTATGATAGTATCTGAATCATGCAGACCTTAACATGATTGGAACTACTCTTTGCATTAAAAACTAATTTTTGAATAATGATGAAAGGATGTGTGAAATTGGTAAGTAATAAGTTTTTTTTAAATATCTCTGTTTTTGGGGGAACGCTTTCCACCCTAAAGCCAGGGTTCGGGTTAAGTCTACAGAAAGGGGATCCAAAGGGGGTGGGGTCTACAGGACACCCCAATTAAACATATCAAGCTCATCACTGTCCGCGGGACGCTACATTGCTAAAGCAGGTTCTCCACCAGCAGAAATTCCCTTTGCACATATGGCTGCCTACACATGGCCAGCTATACTCAGGTACAGTAAGAAAATTAGACCAAGAAACAAGGGCTAATGTGTCGTTTCTTATGCAGAGACAAAAGCACACATATACTGGGAACGTGGAAGCAATCCTGAAAGACCAGAATAGTATGCAATTCAACTCTTGAATCCTGAAAGACCAGAATAGCATGCAATTCAACTCTTGCATTGGCACTGATTCTCTCCAAATTCTCAAATTCACCACAGAGTCACTCATTTCGTGGATGAAAATTAAATAATTTGTAGAGAAATTCTCCTCAAGAGTTATTAGCTATTAGTTATTGTAGCTGGTACCATGATATGTACCCTTTATTATGTACCCTTTATAAAACCTGAGTGTACAGTTGATCCACATGCAAATTACAAATATACAAATGTAAAATTGCAGAGTGCAGAGCCAAATTACAAAAAATAAATATCTTTGGCCCACGTTGCATCGACTGAACATTAGGGATGTCACACTCGGCAAAATGCCCGGCAATCCAGGAGTTAAAAGTATGTGTCTGAGATTTATTTGTACTCTCTCCGAGTTGAATTAACAGCGGTAATTTCGCTGCGTAGACATGTCTCCACAAACTATCCCAGCGGTGCGCCCAGACATAAAAGCTCCCTGGCCTTTCTGACCCTCCATGATGGATCCTGTCGAAAGAGTTTATACTCGTGTGTCGGCGGACTCCGTTCCCTGCCAACAGCGATGAAAGGGAAGCTGGGAGGAGGTGAGAGAGTAAAGCCCAAGTAGCTTTCACAGCGTGGTCCGGGAGGTAAAGCACTTAATGTATGAAATGAGTCGGCAATGCAGAAAGAGCTAACCTAGCGCCGCCCGCTAAATGGGCATCGCATCATCTCAAAGTCTCTTCCGGAGAAGAAGCCGGGCTCCGGAGCGATGGTTCGCTAATGCCCCCCCGCCCCATCCCCCCCGTCACGGAAAACCATTTACCTGCCCCGGCAGCTCATCTCTGGAGCCCCTATAACAGGTAGCACAGCCCCCCCCCCCCCAATAAAGTAAATCTGCATCTCACAGCCCAGGATGGGGATTGGCCGCTTCCTGAGAATCTTTCTATTTATAGGGGGGTGAAACGCACCCCAGCAACAGCCCCCGTCTCCCTGGCTTTAGCTGGAGGGGTAATGCGTTTCCAAGGGGAATTTTAGGGTCTGGGGCAGCAGCAAACTGCAGACTTACACCAGGAAAATAAACACTGCATGGTTTACACACACCAGGACAATAAACACTGCATGATTTACACACACCAGGGCAATAAACACTGCATGTACAACACACACCAGGGCAATAAACACTGCATGTACAATACACACCAGGGCAATAAACACTGCATGTACAACACACACCAGGGCAATAAACACTGCATGTACAACACACACCAGGGCAATAAACACTGCATGTACAACACACACCAGGGCAATAAACACTGCATGTACAACACACACCAGGGCAATAAACACTGCATGTACAACACACACCAGGGCAATAAACACTGCATGATTTACACACACCAGGGCAATAAACACTGCATGTACAACACACACCAGGGCAATAAACACTACATGGTTTACACACACCAGGGCAATAAACACTGCATGATTTACACCCACCAGGGCAATAAACACTGCATGATTTACACCCACCAGGGCAATAAACACTGCATGTACAATACACACCAGGGCAATAAACACTGCATGTACAACACACACCAGGGCAATAAACACTGCATGTACAACACACACCAGGGCAATAAACACTGCATGTACAACACACACCAGGGCAATAAACACTGCATGTACAACACACACCAGGGCAATAAACACTGCATGTACAACACATACCAGGGCAATAAACACTGCATGATTTACACACACCAGGGCAATAAACACTGCATGTACAACACACACCAGGGCAATAAACACTACATGGTTTACACACACCAGGGCAATAAACACTGCATGATTTACACCCACCAGGGCAATAAACACTGCATGTACAACACACACCAGGGCAATAAACACTGCATGTACAACACACACCAGGGCAATAAACACTGCATGATTTACACCCACCAGGGCAATAAACACTGCATGTACAACAACAGGGCAATAAACACTGCATGTACAACACACACCAGGGCAATAAACACTGCATGTACAACACACACCAGGGCAATAAACACTGCATGATTTACACCCACCAGGGCAATAAACACTGCATGATTTACACCCACCAGGGCAATAAACACTGCATGTACAACAACAGGGCAATAAACACTGCATGTACAATACACACCAGGGCAATAAACACTGCATGATTTACACCCACCAGGGCAATAAACACTGCATGTACAACAACAGGGCAATAAACACTGCATGTACAACACACACCAGGGCAATAAACACTGCATGTACAATACATATCAGGGCAATAACGTCTATTATTATGATGACTGAGTTTTACTTCTAAATCAGTTACAGATTTATTTGTAATCAACCCTTTTTTATCTTGCGAGAGGGTAAGATCTATATATATATATTTGACTTCTACTCTCAGTTCAATATTTATTTCACTCATTTTTATTCATCATTCAGTCAAATTTATGATTTACAATGGTTTAATAATTTAATTGCCGTTTGAATGCAATAGTTTTAGTTCTGTTGAGCTGTAAAAGCCCTGCGATAGGATAGGCTAGGGAAGGTATTGATGATCTGTTGAGGGTCCAGTGCATATGAATAAGTTATTGATTTCAGCAGAACCTCTGTAACTGGATGGCTGGCAGACATTTCACCAATGGCTTTTTTCACAGCTTTTGTTCCCATAGCAACATTATGCGATGGTAGCCCAATTTTATCATTCAGTGGCTCGCTTACTGATAAATATGTCATCAGCAACATTACAGTAAAAGTCAAAAGTACATTTTTTTTCTGTCATCTGGAACACACTTTTTCCACAATGCAAACTGTGTGTGTTTTTTTTTAACCTACAGAGCACTTTAGTGGTTTTACTCAAATTGAGTTTGGTTAGTATAAATCTTACATTCATGAACTTGCACTGATCCTGAGGTCCTCAATGTCAACACAAGAAGTACCATATCCCCAGAATATTACCATTACCGAATAAATAAATGAAAAAATAAATTTGCTGAATGGCAATTAAAAACATATAATTGCCGCAATCCTCATTTGATGAAAACTACCTGAATGTAGTTTCACTCTAATTGTAGTCAAACCTTATTTTTATTATTTTGCCGAATGATGGTAATTTGTAACCCCCTCCCCCCCCCCCCCCCCAAGCCCATCTGCACATGGTGCTTGTCCCTAACGCTCAGCACACATGACTTACTCACACACAGTGACTTCTGAAGCTACAGCACTGCCCCCCCCCCCCCATTCATTGCCTTTTCAGTGCCACCTGGGTGCATTCTGTCTGCAAGGCAGGAGTGTGCAAGATGTGGCAATTGTGTGTGTGTGTGTGTGTCTGTGGGGTGGTGAGTGTGTGTGTCGGGGAGGGTGTGCGTGTGTGTGGTGGAGTGTCTGCATGGGTGTGTGTGAGCATGTGTGTGTGTCTGTGTGGGAGGTGAGCATGTGCGTGGATGTGTGTGTGAGTGTGTGTGTGTCTGTGTGGGGGGTGAGCATGTGCGTGGGTCTGTGTGAGTGTGTGTGTGTCTGTGTGGGGGGTGAGCATGTGCGTGGGTGTGTGTGAGTGTGTGTGTGTGTCTGTGTGGGGGGTGAGCATGTGCGTGGGTGTGTGTGAGTGTGTGTGTGTGTCTGTGTGGGGGGTGAGCATGTGCGTGGGTGTGTGTGAGTGTGTGTGTTTGTCTGTGTGGGGGGTGAGCATGTGCGTGGGTGTGTGTGAGTATGTGTGTGTGCACGTACATGTGGCAGAGGGGGGCAGCTTCCTGAGGTCAGGAACAGTTTTTTTTTTTTTTTTCAGTTGAAGAACCAAACTAAGGAAGAATGAATAGATGTGACACTGATCATCTTTCCTTACACTCCAGGTATGTGTGAGCCACAGAGTGCTTCAGGGCCTGCAGTTATACCTGTTACTGAAAAAATACACAAAGCATAAATATTCAGTTATATCACTGATTAAATATTATATCACTTAAATATTAGTACAAATGTGATCATTCACTATTCTTTGTCATCATGACGTGCGGTTGATGCTATTGAAGCCCTCTGATTGGACATCGGACACCTACCGGGTCCAGCTGGTGGAGAGCAGAACATATAAATGGCGTGGGGTCCAGCAACCCGAGCCAACGGCTTCGCATCGTCCTTAAAACAGAAATCACATCGTTTCTGTTCCTGTCCCGAATTCTCCTAAACGGCCAGTGATTAAAAAGGGGACCGAAACAGCGAGCGAGTGAACAGCGAACCCTCGGATCGGGACCGAGGGGGAAGTAGAGTGTTTCTAAAAAGAGGCAGGGAGAAGGCCGAGGGGGCCGCATCTCTCCCCCCCCCCCCCCCCCCCCCCCTTGGCGTTTGGACTCTCGCACAGGAAGCCGCCATGAAACGAAACACAATTAAAAGTGAGTTTGGGGGCCCTTGAGTCAATTAATTTTCGTCTGCCAGATCAGTCAAGAGGCGGAGAGCGGGCCGGGGAAGGGGCTCCGGCGGCAAAGGCCAGTATCTTAGCAACAGCACCCCTTCTCTCTCTCTCTCTCTCTCGCTCCCTCTCTCTCTCTCTCTTGCTCCCTCTCTCACTCCCTCTCTCTCTCTCTCCCTCTCGTTCCCTCTCTCTCTCGCTCCCTCTCTCACTCCCTCTCTCTCTCTTTTTCTCTCTCTCTTTCTCCCTCTCTCACTCCCTCTCTCTCTCTCTCTCTCGCTCCCTCTCTCTCTCTCTCTCTCTTGCTCCCTCTCTCTCTCTCTCTCTCTCCCTCTCTCTCTCTCTCTCCCTCTCTCCCTCTCGCTCCCTCTCTCTCTCTCTCTCTCTCTCTCTCTCTCCCTCTCTCCCTCTCGCTCCCTCTCTCTCTCTCTCTCTCTCTCTCCCTCTCTCCCTCTCGCTCCCTCTCTCTCTCTCTCTCTCTCTCTCTCCGCGAGTCGGAAGCCGGCGGACCCTCCGGCCTCTCGGAGAAAAAAAAAAAAAAAAGCGCAGGAAGTTCCCTAGGTGTCTTTCCTTCACGCGCTGCGACGCCATAGGCCGAGGGCCTGGCGGCTGTCAGCCGCGTCCCTTAAGGAAACCTGACAGATCCAGAAGGGGGGGGGGGGGGGGGGTCGGGGGGTGGGGGGGGGGGGGGGAGAAAAAAAAATCAATTTTGAGTTCGCACGGCCCGCTGGGCGCCAAAGCCACTTCGGGGATCCCGCGCGGCGCCCGAACCGACAGGATGTGACTTCCAGAGGTAGAAAGGTGACAAACTCTATCACGAGAGAGAGAGAGAGGGGGCCGGCGAGCGGCGGGCGAGCGGCGGGCGGGGCCTGGGAGGGGGCTTCGGATCCGCGGCCCGCCGCAGTATTGAACCTATTTATCTCTTTCACCAGCGCGAGGTACCACAGGGAGCGGGAGAGACGGAAAGGGGAGGGAGAAAAAAAAAGTTTCAAAAAAAAAAAAAAAAAAAATTTATATATATATATATATATATATATATATAAAAGGGCTGGCAGGATTCAGGGGTGTAAATGATGAATTACTTTTCATCAACTGAAAGGAAACATACTCCGGAACAATACTGGAGCAGAGCAGGGAAGTCCGACCTCCCGCTTCACAGCAGCCAATATCTTCATTCAAGAAGACAACCATGAAATTACACAGAAAATGGGATTGTCATGAACAGGCCCTTGAAATCTCGGTATACAGTCATTACCGCATGGGAAAGAAACCTTCATCCACACATCATAACTCCTAACACACGGAAAGGAGGGTGTGTTTCTGGGGCAGGGGGTGGGTGGGGGGGTACGGACGGATGGATGGGGGTGGGGGGGGGGGGAGGGCGAGAAAACAAACTATTTTTTCCCCTTCTCGGGCGTTCCTAGCACTGAAAAACGCTCATTTTCGGTTCGCATTTGCAAACTTTGAAGCTGAGGTTTTCGCGGGAATGACTTAGCTGCAAAAATGGGAAAATTTTTTATGTAAAAATCTTACCTTCCCACATCCAGTGCGTTTTTAAAGGAAGCATACATCATATCCATAAAGTTTCATTTGAATAGATATGGAGATGTGATTTTTAATTTGAATATTCTTAATTCCTAAATGATTAATCATATGGGATGTCTATATTCCCACGTGATTTTAATAGTTTTGCTTAAACACTTTTAAGCTTTTGAATGTTTACCCCAGCGTAAATCTTTTATGGATGGATGCTTTAATATGTTTACATGTGCTATGTACATGTAGTATACATTTGCATAATGCGAAGTAAATCTTTGCATTGCTGACACAAACATAATGCACTTAAACAAGTGTTCAAATATGAAAACGTTTTGTTATTCGTTATTTCCCTTCACGTAAATACTTAAAATTAATAATACTTTCAGTAAAATCCACATTTTATAGATATCATATTTTAACCAAACTTTTTTTTCTGATTGCATACCATTAATGAAAGTTTGTTTTGCAGATTATACAGACTCTCACAGTAGCAGCTCAATATTAAAGTCTCACTACTGTAACTCATGCCTGACTAGGTGGGAAGAATTTCAGTTGGGTGACATTTGTTATCGCTGTGACCTGATTGGTTTCCTCAAAATTGAAAATCTAAAATGTTTGAGGACCAGATTTACAAACGTCTTGTTTACAGAATGACACAGCAAACACAAAACCTAATGAGCAATCAATTAATAATTAGAAAGCAGAAAGAGAGAGAGAGAGAGAGAGAGTAAGATCGAGTCTGTGAATACTAATCATTCTGGTCAATTTAACGTGTACAACACCAGGAACACTTCTCAGAAGTAACTTCAGAGAAACAGCCAGATGAAAAGATTCAGTTCAGCAATGGGCCCCAGACCTCAATCACGCAAGTGGACAAGGACATTTCAGAAACCGCTGGGCTGCCTGTTGGACGTATTGCATGTGTTACCTTTATCTGTGTCCCTTCAGAATGTCCCAGCACAAAAAAAAACAAAAAACAAATTCACACCAGTGTCACAAGTCGTTGTTCGGTTAATAAAAAAGCGATGTTCTTTGGAATACTGTACACACACACACACACACACACAGAGCATATTTCCTTCATCGCATTTTTGCTAAAGGGGCGCTCAGCGTCGCTGGAGCCCAAATGAACAGCACAGCAGGTTGGGGAAGGGACCGGGGGTAACATGTCTTAAGTCTCCGTTCCCACATTGTGCTCCACAAAAGGCAGGAAGCCATCCGCTCGGCGTTGACACCAGCTTTATGCAAATGGCCGCCGCTGAATGACCGGCCTTCATACTCTCGCCCGTTTCTTTTTTCGGGAAAATTTGACCCAATAAAGCGGGACAGACTCCCATAAGCCTTCGGCCCTTTGTAGCATTTTAGTACAACAGCGGTTCTGTTTCAGATCCCAATATTACTTAACGTGTCTTGTATTTAAAAAAAAAAAGTCTGTTTATGAGCAAAATGAGGGCACTCATTTTTTTTTCTTTTCTTTCTCAAGATAAGACTCAACAGGCTTGAGTTGCATTCATAGCATGAAATTAACATAATGAGTTATATCGAAAGGATGGCATAAGCCAGACAGAAATAAAATAAAAAAAAGTGTCCGTGGAAGGTATTTTGAAAGATCTGTAATTTTCAAAGAGCTCTGCATTTAAATGTCCCTTTTATTCCTAAACAGCCTTAAGACACTTTTCAAATTGCACGATTCACATAATTAGATGTAGCAGACAGATGACATTCTCTGTGTGCCATTAGAGAGAGGTCATTCTCTCTCTGTAAAGCGGTCACTGTTCTCGCCCATCATTAATTTGCGGCTTCAAAGCAATAAGCATGTGACAGCCTAGCAAGTTAAATAAGTTACACTTATCTTAAACGGACATGTTTTCAGATACAAACTTTTTCAGCTCCGGCAAAGATATCGCCGTAAACGTGGCCCACAAAGGATACTTTTATTCCTCATTAAAAATGTCTTATTGGGCTAAATTGTGCCGTAAAAAGTCGCCTTGAAAACAAACCGGCGTCACCTATAATGGACTGTGAAGGACCATCTTTCACAGAGCAGAGAAATGCTGTCTCTGAGGCTTCTATGGGCTGCCTTCATTAGTGGAATCTTTCTTTTTTATTTATTTATTTTTTTCTATACACACACACACACACCCACACGCACACACACCCACATGCACGCACACACACACACACCCACACACACACACACCCACACGCACACACACCCACATGCACGCACACACACACACACCCACACGCACACACACACACACCCACATGCACGCACACACGCAAACACAATCTTATGGAAGTCCATTGAAACAAAGATGATGTTGCCATTGATTACATATGGTGAAAGCTCTGGCTCACGTCTGTTTGCCACTGCATGTGGATATGGAGACCAATCCTAGAGTCCCAGATCTTGCCACAGACGGAGTGAGCGGCGGGGCATTAGTGATGGGGCATTAGCGGCGGGGCATTAGTGATGGGGCATTAGTGGTGGGGCATTAGGGCTACGCCTCTGGGGTCTCCGTTGGTTGGTCCGCAGGGTTTTAATGTGGGAAACTCCCGAAGAACACACTGAGCTCCATAATGACTAGTCCATGGCAATCATTTCTTGATTGTTGGACTTGACGTCACATTTCTTTAGTGGGTCTTCATCTGGTCTTTGTAGCAGAGTTGTTGCCCACCTGGCTTTCTCCAGGGAGTCAGGCTGAGAAAGCCAGGTGGGCAACTACCAGCAAACTCATTGACCCACCAAAAACATACGTCTGCTGTTGCTTATCATATAGCTAGCTAGCTGTCAAACAAACCTAAAGCTGTAGCCATACGTATTCGCTAACCCTAGCCAAACATGCCACGATTCTATAAAGGAAATACATTCACATACATTCCAGAATGCAGTTACAATTTCCACCAATAAACGCATAAACCAAAATTATTTTGCAACAATGCCTGACTGACAGCGTCTAAGTCTTTTAAAATCAATTGCATCACAAGTATGTTAAGCAGTTAACACAGAAGTTTTGAACAAAGTACAGCAATACAGCCACTACATTTCTTTGCATGGATCAAACATTTAAAGTAATCAGCTAGTTGCCGGTAATTGTCAATAAAAAGTGCTTACCTATACTTTAAAAATGGGCTGTTTTTTTCAATTCGCTTGAGAAAATGAACTATTTCATCCTTAAACAAATGTTAGTCAACTGCATTTGATCCATCATGTTGGCAGACACCTGTACCTATGACTGACAACTTATAAATTTCATTATTGTTTCATTATCATGATCAAATTTGTGTGTGTATGCGTGTGTGTGTGCGCGTGTGGACAGCCTCTGACTTACTAAAAAAGGTAAATTCTGCACAAATAAAAAGGAAGTATCTTTACACAGAGAGCTGTAACAGTATGGAATGTCTTGTAGCAGAAGCAGAGAAGGGGTTTTTCCAGGTTTTCTCAAGCTAAACGGTGAGTGGTAGATGGTCTGAAGGATCTGTCCTTGTCATCGTGTGTTCTTGTCCGCGTGGATACTGCAATGCATGGCATCAATATGTCCCAATCTATCACAGACGGATGGGTGCTCCTGGGCTAGTGCTTGGGTCAGAGACTTGTGCATGGGTCAGTCCACTCTACACGCATGTCCCACCCATGACTCTTTGTGAATGCTAGGGCCTTAAAATGTGCGGGCTGTGCATTCAATTCAGGAACCGTGCAACAAAAAATAAATGAATAAATAAATTCTTTAATCGAAGACTGTCTGTTTTTAAAATTCCTTAACTTACCTCAAAAAAGGACTGTTTTGTTCTCTTTTGTCTGGTAAGGCCCATTAATGAAGTGAAGGTAAATAACATGCCAAATGGCACGCGCGTTCGCCCTTTCTTCCTGTTTCCTGCGTCCCATGTGTTCACCTCACCGGCTGAGCAGTTTTCCTTCCCCCGATTTCTCACCGCTTATCCCTTGCTGCATACCACACTGCAAAAAAATAAATAAATATGAACAAGTCAGCCTTAATGAGCATGATATTCTTATATATGGACTCACTGTATATTCTTATTTATATTACATTTTAGCTAAATATGGCAAAGATTGCCAGTGAGGTGACAGTTTGACTCATTTCAAGATTATGCCGACTTGTCAACAAGCAAAAATTAACTTAAAGAAAGCTCATATTATTCTCTATTGAGTGGAATAAATAATATTTCAAGTCTCATTAAAGACTGAAACACTTGTTAAGGTACGCATTTTCACAGTGTGGTTAAAGAGCCAGAATGGGTCCTGTGAATTAGAGCCCTTACGGCATAGCCACTTCCTGTCCATCTGCCATTCATTGTAGGTGTTGGAAACCCCCACAGGAGATCAAATAGGGGAGACATTTTATTCTGTGAAAAAAGTGCAGTAGCTCTTCGATGGAATGCTGATTATACACTCTTAGTTTGAAATTTGATGATAATTGTTTGGGGCCCGGTATAAGTGCAGACTGAGAGATGCTAAACACAAAGAGCTTCGTTACTAAGCCTGAGAAGAGCAGTGCTGGGGGTTCTGCCACAACATCCCGTTCAAAAGATGGCGTCTCTGGCAAACCAGGTCGGTCGAAAGAGGACACAGAAACATACAGCTGGATGTCATGTGAGCAAACGAGCTGCTCTCCCTGTGTACTGACGGACCACCGGTATGTACAGTGTCCGTTTCAGCACAGACTCAGGCCTTAGGGCTCAGCAAAAAGAGCCTAAGAGGGAATTTTATTCAGGATTTTAAATGCATAGGTACTGAAGGTACATTCTGATTGGATATCAGGAAGTACACTTCTACACAGAGAGCTATCACTGGGTCACATTGCTTATTCTTATATTCTCCAACATCTTCCTAAATGTTGTCAGCCAAACTGTCACCCTTCTTCATCCACTGGAGCCTCACCCAAAATCCCCTTGTTCCAGCTCTCAGGGAAGGGGTCTGCAAACGAAAGGACCCGGAGAGCCACAGGGCCTGATGGTCTCTGCCTTCCCCTTCAAATCAGCAGCCAGTTCAGACCCCAGAATCCAGGGGCGGTGAGTTAACCGTTTAAAAATCTATTTAGATTTTTAAAAATATTTTAGCCGATTGATTAAATGCTGAGTAACAACGGAAACCGGCAGACCCTGCTGATCTCCAGGATCAGGGCTGCAGATCCCTTATTTCAAGGCCTTATTTTTGAGGGACCCCTGATAAATAGCTCTATCCAAATGTGTGTCACCACAAGTTCTAGTCAGGGTGATTCTAGTCAGGGTAATTCATAATGCATTCATGCATTACATCATATATCAGTAAGTAAAGCAAATAGTTTATGTAGCTGATTAGCTATTTGCTGTACATCTGATTAGATGATAGATGTATGTACCTCATCTAAACCTTGTTTAATGCTCTGTCAAATATAGCTGTCTAGCATTACTGTATATGTGCTCAGCAGGAGACATCAGGACTGCGACATCAGGATGTCCTGAATTAGACACCCTAGGTGTCATTTCACAGCTGCAAATGAAGAGCTTTTTACAGGATGGGAGGTGTCAACCTTCAACTCGCTCCTTTGTGACGTTTAAAAAAAGGAACGAAAAACGTTTTTGTCACCAAAAATCGGTGTACATGGATGCAGTTTGCCAGAGTGATGAACCTATAAATACTGCTGAACAAACAAACGAGGCTACGTGGCAAACCGACACATAAAAGGCTGTGAACTGAGCGCGTTCGTACAGAGTCTCAGATGAACGCGCGGGCCTGTGGCGAGGACTCTGCAGTTCATTCTCCCTAACAAAGCCAGGGCTGCCTTTCAAAAAAATAAACATCCACCCACAGCTGTGGTGACAGTAGGCCTGCAGCTAGCGAGCTAATTAGCTATATCAAACGTCTACCTCTTCAGTGACACCAACTCCCACCGACTTTCTGCTGTCAATGTCAAACCATACATTAGAAGGAAAAATAACTTTTAAAAAGGAAGAAATTATACCATTTAGCTACCTTTAATGCCCTCAGAAAACTTATGAACTGCCTTGTAAAAATGGTTCTTTACTTGAATGCCCAACTCTTTCACAAACCGTGCAGGTTCCAGTCTGGATAGCACACTTCTGGACAGTCAAGTCTTGTGCAGTAGAGGAGACAAATTGGACGTAATAACATTTGACTTTTAAAAACTGGTAACAGTTTTGAATTTTTAATTTAAATTAAAAAAAAGTGTTTTTTGGTGAGATATCGTGGCCCAGGCATGCTCTAGATGTGTAGACCTGTCTGCTGCATGTATATGGGTCGATGTGTTTACATTTATGCTTACCCTCCACACAGCAATACGAAGCATTCGGGAAAAATATTATTTAGCATTTCTCTTTGAATGCTCCTATCAATGCCAGCAGAACCCATTTCACAGCATTTAGCCGAATTGTACTTGATAGAAAGAGCAACCTTGCAACCATGATACTAAAATCCTCCTTGACAATACGCATTCGCGCCAGTTTCCATGAACAACACGGCTGCCTAAACTGTTTGAAATTTTCTGACTGTTGGCAAACGCAAACGAAGATGCCTGCTCTGGGCCCGGGCTTGGCAAGAGACTACTAGCTGTTTTGTTTACCTTCCACACAAAATGTCCAAGAGACATTTTGTCAGCGCTTTACAGAAACAATCTTCTAATGCTACTGGTGCTTCAGTTTTTTGGCATGCGCATCGCAGCTGGGACTGTATCTAAATAACTCCAGACAGCGGGAACGTTTGAAGGGCAGGAGTTATGTTTCGCGGCGGCTGACGCTGAGAAGCGCGCGGTCGTCGAGCGGCGCTGATAAGGCCGCGCTGCAGTACCCGGGTCCGCCGCGGGGGACGGTTCGACCTGTTAGCGGGAAAAGCGTCGAGTCGTGAAGACGCGAGATTGCCGGGGCCCGTGGTGCTTCTGTAATCGCAGCCGTGCGGCGTTCGATAGTTAAATATATTTAATTTGGGGGGGGGGGGGGGGGGTGCCGTTTCTTTGAAGCTGGAAGTCCACTTCATAGTGGCTTTGTTTCCTGTGTATTTTACATACTGCCCTGTAACCACATAGCTGCGGAGGGATTACATAACTGGATCCATCGGTGTGCTTTTGTTTGTACTTATTTATATACAATCAACAACAACAACAACATCATTTAAAAATACATATTGAACACTTAAAAAAATTAAGAAAGTGGTACACGCATTCATGCTTGCGCTGATAACTTTGAACTAAACCGACACATTGTGAGGGTTAAAAATGAATGTTGTCATAACCTGGCTCAATGGCCATGACAAAAACGGAGAGCACACTGACACATTTAAAAATCCACATTTATTTAAAATAACCTAATTATACCCAAAGCAAGACAAACACGGGGTGTGAAAGTCAGCATTATTGGTAGTGTAGGTGAGTGGATGTATCAAAGGTATGCTGAAGCAATGTCGTATGGTGTAAAACCAAAACCACAGCCAACACCAAGACAGAAACCAAACGGTGGGGAGAGAGCTCTCCCTCAAACTGGAGACGGCATCTTATAATCTCTCTAGGAGCCCTGAGCACAGGTGCTCCCAATTGCCCAAACGACCCTCTGCTCCGCCCTTCAGGCACCTGTGAACAATAGCACAACGAGCAGCACGGGCAGCAGAGTAGGGGATCGTCGCAATGTCGATGAAAAACCAAAATAATGACAAATTATCAACGAATGCTCCCGAGCCAAGTTATGAGCATTAAAATAAGCTAGACCCTTTAAAAACTGTCTGAAGGATGGAATACAGACTCCAATAGTCCAGCTTAATGCAGAGCACTGAGGCCATTATCACTATTTTACTGACAACAACGGATATCAAGGGCTACAGACTCAAGACAAAATTAATTATCTTGAGCCGAAGGCCACACTGGAGGTTCCTGATCTCATTAAAGACCCTTACGTGTGTGTCTGTCGTGCTCCGGAAGGAGCAGCCGCTGCCTGGGCTCGGGTGAGGTTCAGGGGGATTTAGCCGATTGAGCCCTGATCACATGACGCACCGGTGTTAAGCCGGGTTTCTGCACGGACGGGTCGGCTCACTTAGCGACGCGCCCCGCCGTGCGGCCCGGAGCCTCGCCGTGCCTGTGGCCGCTGTGGTTCTGAGACCCCGCGGACATCGTGATTAATTGGCAGTTGATCATCAGCGAGGGAGGGGGGATTCAGATCCAGGATGCTCCTCTGCCTCCTCGCCCAACGGAGACTCCTCTGATCAATTTGTTTCCTTTGCCGGCTGCAACGAACGCGCGCGAATGTCACAAGCGTCAGTGTCGGGACCCAGTCAGGCAGAAGCTGTGAAATCCCAGTGCACTCTGGTCCTACCACCTGGAACAGCACTGACTGGTGCAGGAAGGGGCGAGTCAGCCCAGCCATTGGTTAGCGTCTCAGATAGGGGTGTTCCAGCTCAGCCATTGATTAGCGTCTCAGATAGGGGTGTTCCAGCTCAGCCATTGGTTAGCGTCTCAGATAGGGGCGAGCCAGCTCAGCCATTGGCTAGCATTGTTGAAAACATTTAAATTGTTCATTTAAAAATGGATTAAAATGTCAACTAAGTCTTCAAATAACAGTGAAATGTACAGTCCTCTGCAAAAGTCTGAGGCCAACCTTTATTTACTTTCCAGTGGAAACAGCCATTATGTGCAAGTTATTTCTTTTTCAGTATCAGAAAATAATGCTGCAAACATATGTTTAACACAAAATTACACACACACACACACACAAAAACACCCACAACAAGTATCAAATCTTTCAGTATTGAGTGTGTCCACCCTTTGTCTTTATTACAGCTTCCATTCAGTTTGGGAGACTCGCTTTCAGTTTTTCAAAGATATCTGCAGGGATATGTTTCTATGCTTCTTGTAAACACCTCTAAAGTTCAGTCTTAGAATTTGGTTTGCGTTTTTCGCTTGTTTCCAAGTAATCCCACATTCCAGTAATGTTGAGGTCTGGACTCTGGGGTGGCCATTACTCTGAGAACACCAGCAGCTTGATCTTAGCACTGTGCCTGAGGTCATTATCTTGGTGTAGAAAGAATTTGCTCCCAACCAAACATTATCCAGAGGGTATTGTATGATATGGTGAGATTTGTTTATATTTATCAGCATTCATGATGCCTTCAATCAAAGCCAAATCGCCAACTTCAGTTGCTGGTATATAACCCCAAACTTGCACTGATCCACCACCATGCTTGGCTGATGGTTGTAGACATGGGTCCAAGAGTCTTAATGGCTTTGGCAGTGTTCTCTTCCGAAAATCTCAAATTTGGACTCATCGGTCCATAAAACCTTCCTCCACACCTCAGGTGTACACAGTGTTCTCTTTTTTTTTCCTTTTCTCAGTAGGGGCTTTGACAGCTTTGACAGGATCCTTTCAGATCCACAACATTAAGTTATCTTCTCATAGTAGAAGAATTGACTTGAGTGGAGCTTAATTCTTTCCCTATTTCTCAAAGATAATATCTTCAAGTGCTGTCATTGTGATGGTTATAGTTCTGGTGGTCAGCCAGTTATTGAATGGTTGTTATGAGTCCCATTTTTTCTATACCATGAAAAAATCATTTGAAGCTCAGTTTTGAAAACGCCTGTTTTTTCCACATATTTTACTTTGACTTTCACCTTTATTATGCAGTTGAATTATTTTATATCTTAATCTCATCAGAACTCTCATCTCCCTTAGCCATTTTAGATGCACATGACAAAGAAATCTGCAAGGCAGCCAAAGTGTGTTTGGGTAGTTCTATGTTTGAATGTTAGAGTCACTTTTAAAGGCAAAGGGTTCTAACAATGTCATTGACACTTTTGCTATCATCTTTTGTTGGGAGGACACAGCTGTAATATTTATGTTCATTGGAAGGATGGAAGACTTAAAGTGATTTTAGGGTTCACAAAAGAATGAGACAAATATTGAATTGATACTATAGTGGTGGAGGCTTTTCTGTATTTTTCTGTTAAATATATGTTACCTGTATTATTGTCTGACACTGAAAAAAATTGTACTGAATAGCTGATGTACTGGAAATTGAATAAACGAAAGGGTGCTCTGACTTTTGCACTGTGCTGTACATTTCTTGTAAACTCCAGGAGAAATCAAAATACTACAGAATACCAAAACCATAATACCATAGATTATCTTTGTTGACTGAGATCCTCTTTGTTTTCTCAGCTTGGGGTTGAGGACAGCCTGCATGTTTGTAAGTGAGTGGGGTAACAGTTTGTAATTGCCGTACGCTAAAAGTACCCGTTTTAATTTTGCGTGTGCAGCTATGTGTACAGAATAGATTCATATTCACACCTATGTTTACATTTTATCTGAAAGGTGAGGGACAAAGTACTTCACATTTGCTATCGTTATTGTTTTTTTTAATGAATTATTTTATATAATTTATTGGGAGAAGCCATAGTGTTGTTTTGCTGTATTATGGTCCATCAGCTAAGAGGAGAATAAGCCTTTTTCTGTAAACATTACTTGCCACAAGACACATGACCACGTTTCTGTGAACCTCAGGCAGAACTTTCTAGACTTCGGCCTTTCACAGAAAACTCATTGCATTGTATCTTCTACGACTCCAACAGTATTTTCTCACAATTTTACAATTTGACTCCAAAAACTACATTTTGAGTGATAGTCGCAGTTAATAGCGCTGACAAAAAACGGGACGATACTAATAAGGGTCCTTAAAATGCTCACCCCTTGGGCATCATTGGGGTGGATTTTTGAGAATTCAGTCATCAAACAGATAATAATGATTTCTGGGAAGCCAGATGATAATGAGTGTGGAGTAGCTAGCTAGCATGGAAAGTTACAACAGTTGCTGGAAACAATAGCACACAGCAGCCTAGCCGGTAGAATATAGGGACGACATAGCTCAGGAGGTAAGAGCGGTTGTCTGGCAGTCGGAGGGTTGCCGGTTAGATCCTCCGCCCTGGGCGTGTCGAAGTGTCCCTGAGCAAGACACCTAACCCCTAATTGCTCCCAACGAGCTTACTGGTACCTTGCATGGCAGCCTTTCACCGTTGGTGTGTGAGTGTGTGTGTGAATGTGTGAATGAGGCATCAATTGTAAAGCGCTTTGGATAAAAGCGCTATATAAATGCAGCCCATTTACCATTTACACGTAAAACACTTCACTGGCTGTTGATGGGTTTTGTCTTAATATGTGAAGGTTTTACTGACACTGCTTTGTCGGCACTACAGTGAAATTTAGCTATCACACAAGTTAGGCAAGTAAACAACATCACCAACATGCGTATATCCTGTCTATTATATTTATACGCAAAGTTCCAGCCCTAACAGAGGCTTATAATATCTGAGACCCAAGAAAACAGCTGATTTGTATTATATTTTGGTGAATGATCTGATTATCTTATTATGAGACTAGGGATGTAGCTGTTTGAACTCTGATATTTCTACTTCACTTTATCACATACAATTTTTTGCCCCTTAAATTATTTAAATGTAATTTTTTTTTGTCTGTACAGTATGTCAGCTCTCAAAGTATTCTTTCTGTTTTTTATTTTTTGTATAGTTCTTTCTCTTGAAAATTGATACGTTTTGTACAGGTGCCAAGGGCACAAAACGACATCGCGATGGTCAGACTTGCTTTAAACACCAGTGGTGATCTGACGGAACAGAAGCGATGCTAATTTGTACTAGCATCTGTTGAGCAGAAGCGCCGGGCCGCTGCGTGGATGTCACGGCGACGCGGTCCGCGAGAGCAGGGGAGGTGGGTAAACGGGCCCTTTGGCTACGCGCGGAGCGTCGGAGAGAGCGCGCAGCGGCCTCCTCCCGCTTTTGGAAGCCCACCTCAGCACCGAGACCTCGTACCTTACGAGCTTGGCAGGCCTTCGCAGACATATGGCGCGGCTAAACGTGGATTATTACCCGATCTCATATATCACAGGCACGCTTGATAAGCGAGGACATTCATCACTCACGCGGTCCAGACAAAAGTTCTGCTTTTGATTCTCCGCTAAGTGGAACCGTATGATTCCTACCTACGCTTTTTTCATTTGTTTTTTCTTTTTTTTTTTTGCGTCAACGCCAGCGAACCCAATTAGATCAGCCCGCATGGAAAAATGTTTGATTGCCAGTAGTTTTTAGGGTTTGCCCTTGACTTAAATACGTTTATCCCTCAGCGAAGTTTGCCCGGCTCGTTTGATTTACCCACTCTGATGCCCCAGGAGGCCCCCTTTATCGGTACAGTTTATACTGTATCTCTGCAGCCCAAACGAACGCCGATCTCGTTTTTTTTAAAAAGAAATTCAGAGGTGCGTAATCTAGTATTTTGTTCAAAGTGGTTGTTAACAGTTACATTTACGCTGACCTGGATTATTCCTTTTTCAATATATGTGAAGTGTGCTTAATTTGGAGCATCCCTCAATGAATGTGCATTTAAAGCCTGCTGTACGCGGATTTTAATTCACGTTTTCATATTGTGTTGTATAATTTGATGCAACAATGGCTGTCTCTTGCCAGTAGTTTTTAGATTGCATAATTAATTGTGCTTAGCTATTCATTAACATTGCAAAATAAGATATAATTAGAAATCTTAAACAGGAACCCAGTGTTAAAGATGTTTGTACCTAATTTAATTGATCATACTGCAAAGGTTTGTGCAAAGTAATGATCACTTAGGCACCGCTTAATTAGTCATAATTTAACATAGATAATTGACCTAATTTATTCAAGACATTAAACATTAGCATATTGCGCTAATTATAAAATGTGGTAAAGATGATCCTTGCTGGATTTCTTTGTACACCGTTCTCAGATGATCTCTTTGTAATATTAATAGTTATGTTTATCATCTGTGCATGGCATAAGCGCTGCAGTGTTACATGTTGCTGTGCAAAACTGTGAATCTTCATGTCATTCGTTTTCAGAAAGTTATTTTTTCTTAGTTTACAGTCAAGAACTGCAGGCCAATCTTGATTGAAATCAAATTTTCAAGGAAAGATCGAGTCATGTACTGTATATGTGCATCTTGGACAAGGTGTGATATAAAACATAAAGTACCTATAGGCCTATGGGTCTCTCCAAATCAATATTTCAGTGTTTCATATCGTCTGAATGCTATAAAGGGTGAAATACACCCTGTACTGAATTGGAACAGATTCAAACCAGATGGACCAAAAAGGCAAATGACTACATAATGAATACCCACATGCATGCACTTGCACACACACACACACACACACACCCATACACTTGCGCACACCCTCATGAACGCATGCGAATGCATGAATACATGTGCACACACACACACACACGTACATTCACATGCACATACCCACGCGTACACACACACACGCACACACACACAGATGCACATGCACATGCCCACGCGTTCGCACGTGCACACACACACACACGCACACACAAAGATGCGCATTCACATACCCACGCGTGCGCACGTGCACACGCTCACACATACACACGCATCTCTGTAGATTGTTTGTCATTTACTGCCCTAACATAAATCCCGCTAAAGACTCCACCTTAACTGGCGGCTTGTTCCGGAGCCCCATTCATCAGGAGCTGCAGGCAGCTAGCGGGCTAGCGGTGGGCCAGTGCATTAATGAAATGTTAATGACTGATTTAAGCCTGAAATAACCATTCTAGCCTGGACTGCTGTGAGTTCATTAGCATTGGCGGCGCACGCTGGGGGGGGGGGGGAGGGGGGGGGGGCAGCAGAGCACTCTCGGAGAAGGACACTCTCCCCCCTCGTTCAGGGCCGTGCGGGGAGCATCGCAGAGACGGACAGCTGCCCGTTAAGCCCCCCCTCCGGCTCTGATGCTTCCCCAGAACCATCGGACCAGCCGAGAGGGGAGAGAAATGACTCGATCGCGCGGGCGGTCCCGGGTTCAAGGGCGCGGCGCGAGGAGCGGTCGCCCGTGGGCTGCGGGACGACGTCGGAGCCGCACGAGGCTCGGGTTCGAGTTCGGGTTCGAACGGTTCCAAACGGGCTCGGCTGCGGCGCTTCGTCTGACCTCCCGGTGCTCCGATTAACCGAGGAAAACGCCGACAAAAAAACGGCTCAGTTCTGCATAACGGCGACTGAACCTTCCGTACGCGGCGGCAGATAAAAGCTCCAGTTACTGCATAAAATTAGCGTCCCCCTGCTTCGACCGTCAGGCTGGGCTGTGGAGCGGTCTGTAATGTTCACTGGGAGGTGCTCTGTCCCCAGGGCAGACCCCACAACGTATTTACAAGACGATTTCCTTTCCCCCCCCCCCCTTTTTTTTTTGTTACACTCACGTTCGTTTTCCACAATCAGCTAAACCGACATTGACTTCCTGTGCTCCGCAACAGACAGTAAATTCAGATTAGTCAGGATCTGGAACCTGCGATGACCCCCCCCAGGTCAATTACGGCTTTACAAATACATCGTCGGCCACAGTAATTCTGTTACTGCTTTAAGTGTACGTCATTAAAACACCCGTTTCAATCACAGGGGACATTACAGTAAAACACGTTTTAGGAAGAAGAGAAAAAAAAAATGGCCGCGTCCTCGAACACTTTGGCGTTACGAGACGAGCCTGAGTGCTCGGTAATTCTCAATTAGGATCGCGGCCTGCGTACACCCGGGGACCGAAATAAAATACTACCCTGGATCTGGGGCCCGGTCCCGGCCGCCCCCCTCTCAGACACGGTGATGGAGCTCCGCACATATGCTCATAGCCTCACACGCGCTCGCGCGCACATCGCTCACGTGGAAACCAGACAAAGTGCGCTTTTACTCGGGCGATGTTCTTTAATTGAGAACGCGGTAATCGGTTTAAACGTTGATTAAATCTCGTCTGGGAAGGACGGAGCCGAAGAGAAGGGGGAGGAGGCCTGGGCGAGGGCTCGAGTTTTAGCGAGAAAAGAGAGCGTTTTCCGCAAATAAATAAGTGTTTGTCCCTCTCGGAAGCATCCGGCGCTGCGGTGCATCATTATAACTGACCGGGCGCTGTACACTGCGCACGGGCAAAATATCTGCTTGTGGGGTTGTTAAGCACAAGCGATGTGATTTTCCTGCTTGCCCGACAGTGTCCTGGGTTCGTACACTGATTTTCCATTTTGTCAGGAACTTCAGCGTTTTATAAGCAATGCTGTTCAGTGGCAGCCTATAACAGGGAGTTAAATTTGAAGTTCCAAATTTCTCACGGCGAAATGGCTGATGCTTGACGGTCACGGAGATTGATGCATTTAAAATCTAGCATTGGAAACCTAGCAATGCAATGAGTTATGCACTGAATTCTACTTTCAGGAAAACAATAAAACCATAAATAAATACAGTCATAAATCAGTTTATTATACAACAAGGAATGACTTCATAAACAGCAGTGACTCATCGCTGTTGACAGTGAGTACATTTGATCTGTACAGTCAACCACAGTTACTGGAGGCCAAAATGGCCGTACATCAAGTTCAAAGAATGAAAGGACTCCACTATTCAGTATATTTAGGTTAATGCATTGTAAACTGAATACAGTAAAACAATCACAAGCGATTCTCATGATTAACTGCAGAAACCAAATTCCTTTGACTGGGATTCTACTCACGACAATTTTTATTTCTTCTAAGAACAGAGCGCACTCAGTTGTTTACCAGGCTGTAGTTACCGCCTCGCTACATGACGTCACGCTGAAACCCAAGCTCTCTGCACAGCACGGTCAAAATGGTGCATTCTGGGATTGTGGCTCTGTGCGTCAGGACGCTACCGCTAACGGGCTGCGAGGTTCGTTGGGATGAAGGTCGCGGGCGGTGGCGGGCGGGTCGGACGGGAGAGACGTTGAGCCGAAGCCCGAATGCCTCGTTTCCCTCTGGTTCGGTGACTCTGTGGTGTTGGACGTCCAGCTCATGATATGCAAATGGCCGCCGGCGAGCTCTGACGCGCCGCTTAGCGCTTTGCGTGCGTCGCGCACGGCGTAGCCGCACACGGCGTAGCCTCGGCGCTCCTCTCCCTCCGACGGGTCCTCTCTCTCCTCTAAACCTCGCCTCCGAGCGTAATGCTAACGCGATTCGCCGCACTCGTCCGGGGGACAAAGTCACGGGCGCCGTTCGACCGCGCGCGCGGGGGACGGAACGGGGAGATACGCGCGCGCGCGAGGCTCGGACGGCGGCGGGTTAGCGCTTCGCGGCCGGCCTCGGGGAGAGGCGGTCGTCCCGCGCGTCGAGCCGCTCTCCTAAATGTCTCGCAGAGACAGGTCTCCGGCCTCCCCCCCCCCCGTTCCCTGAATAATGCATTCCAGATGAATAACGCTCGGGCTTCGGTTTCAGAACGACAACAAAAACAACAACAACCACCGAGAAAAAAAAAGCACATAAAAAGGATAAAAAAGGTTGCCACCTTCACCTTGCATTCTTGTCATTTGCACTCTATCAGCTCATTAAATTCACATTAGGATACTCTGAGGGCTTTAAGAAGCTATTAGTGCACCTAAAATGGCATGGCGAAATCTCGGCTCCCTCTCCGGAAAGGGGGAGAAAAAAAAAAGGCAATGCAGCATTTTGTATTTCATCACTGTATTATTACGGTCTCTGATGTATTCCTCCGGAGCCGTAATGGAGGACAGGAACATTACCGCGGCGCGGCTGTCCATTTCGCCCCCTCTCCCCGGAGGACGGAGCCCGAGAAAAGTCAAAGTTTGTGAAGCAAGGCTGCCGGAATGGCATCGCCTCCGCGGTCCCGCGGCGGGGGCCCGTGAATCATTTATTAAAAACCTGCGACGACCGTTCCCCGCGTCACATCGCGTTAGGCCTCTCCCCGACGACCTCAGGCGAAAGGTATCGCAGTCGTACACCCCCCTCCCCCTCCCCAGCCCCCCCCCCCCTTTCACATGGGGGGAGGGCGGTCCCGGATCCAGCCGTCGTCGCCCCACGCGGCGCGGTTTCTTTTTGCGCGCGGCGCACGGGATTGTGGGACGCGACCTCCGGGGTCGGGTGCGTGGGCGCGCGCTTGTTTGCTCGCCGTTTGCGTTCGTGTTATTGTTTGCGCGTTCGGGGGGTTTCCGCGGGTTGCGTTGAGGAGACAGCTGGCGCGCTTTGGCTCTTCCCCAGGACCAGCGCCGCGAGTGGCGCCGCCGGCGGGGCCTCTACCTGGGAGCAGATGTCCCCCCCCCCACCCCCCTCCAGCCGCATGCCGGCCCGCCGTCGGCCGTTTGAACCCGGGGGCCGCGTGGGGCGCCGGTTTGATCCGCGCTCCGAACGCGCGTCCGCTCTCGCCATCGCAAAGCCGAGCCGTGTTTGCGGAGGGACTAAAATGGTGGGGGAGGTGCGGGGGGGGGGAGTTGGGGTCCAAAGCAAGCCCGGCCGAACATTCGACGGCAAAAGACTAGCCCCCCGGCCGCAGAATTTTTTATTCGAACGCAAGTTTGCAGCGTTTCAAATTGTGTTTTTTTTTTAAACTGCGAAAATATGGCAGACATTTTGTTTTCCTTTGATATCCTGGTCTCGTGTTTACACGAGTTGATCACAGCAGTTTTTTTTTTTGTTCCTCACCGTACCCCCCTCCCTCCACCCCCCCCCCCCCCCCCCAACTCGTGTCTGAGACAGCTGTGAAAGCAGTGTGGAGTCACTCCGAGACCGACTGAAGCAACAACACGTCGCGTCTCCCCCAGGTTTCCCTGGGACCCCCCCCGAGGAAAGGCGGGAGGGGACGCACCCCAAAGTCATACTGTTCCCAACACTTTAGCACTTTGATGCAAGATGGTGCCTGGAACCCCGGGGTGTTCAGAAGAATCTCTTTTGGAAAGGAAAGTGTCTCCTTTGATTTGCACATTTGCATTTGTTTTCTTTCTCTTGCTTATCCTTTGACAGACTTGCCGCAGATGCTGTGAGGAAGCGTTTCAGACACCCTCATCAAAAGTTTTTTTTTTTTTTTAACTTTAATTTTTTATTTTCTTGACTTGACTTTCTTGAATTTATTTACGTGTTGTGCAGTCAAACAGCGAACCGAAATTAGCCGTGATTAGCCTTTTTCTCCTATCATTTTCTTACCCAACTGTGACCTGACGTTGGGTACGTTGCAGACTATTCACCCATATTGTGTCCAAGCAACGGTTAACGTCCGAACACAAGTGTCACACGCCGTGACTACCCTGATTGGGACAGAAGGGCTGGACACAGGGAGAAGCGAAAATTCCGGAAAAATCTCTGGCGTTTTATTGGGAGTAGTGAGAGAGAGCATATCGGCAGCAAACACAAACGAGAAAACCCTTCGCCCGTCACCCTCGCCTGATCTGGGCAAAAACTATAAACTAAAATAACAAAGACAAAATAAATGAAATCATACAGGCGCTTTTCGGCCTTTTCTCTGGTCTGTACGAGCTCTCTCCTGGGGGATCCCGGTCTCAGACGCCTACTGTGGAAAGAAGCACACTTTTAAACCCTGGACTGATTCGTAACATCATCCAGGTGTGTGCCTACTTAACCACAGTGGGCGTGGTCCTCTAATCGCCCTGAATTCCTCCCGCAAACCGAGCCCTGTCACAACGAGGCGGTCACGTGTCCTCCAGGAACACAGCCCTCGCATTTTTTTTGCGCTTCGAGTAGCTCGTAACGTGTAAGGACCAGGAGGTCACGCACGCAAACGGTCCGTCGAGCCAAACCCCCGGTACCGGGGACCGCCAACGCACGTGAAAACTCTGGGCGTCGCAATTAGCGACCTCTTCATCGAGAAATCTCTTGATTTTCTGCATATACCTCAGCAACCTATTTCCATTAGCCGGCATGTATAATTAATTCCGTGTGCATTTTTCATACTGTCACGGATAGGTTTAGGGCTAGGTGTAAAGGCGCCTCATTCCTTCAGGTTGGGGGAGTAAGGTTATTCTTCCAGAGTTTCACTGGCTGAACCCCTTGGCCAGTAAAAACACACATTCCCCTGTTTAATTATTAGAATCAGGCATTTTAAAATGGATCATTTTTGTTAATTTATGATGTTTAGTATTAATATTGGTAACGGGAAGAAAAATACTGTGTTCTGTAGTTGGATTATTTATTAATTTTGTTTTAACTATGAGAGGCCAGAGGGTTTGTACTCCAGACACGGAGTAATGCAGTGAAAATCCATTTTAAACACCTCGGTTCTACAGCTAAGGAAAAATGCGGCGGAGGGGAACTTCTGGCTTTGTTTTCCAGTAACTCCGTGAAATTTGGAATCTTCCTAAAAAAATAGGCGTGTAATTTAATCAGTGGAATGGCCTTCCTGGAGCATGTGACTGCCCCTCCCTGCAGTGATGCAGTAGCTTTCAGCTGTGCTATTCGTCAGCCTCGGACACTTCTGGAAGCTTCCGGATCCTGGTTCCAGATGATGGCTGACTGTGGCCGCCCAGTGCAGGAAACAAAAGTTTTTGTCCACTGGCCGCAGTGGTTGGTCCATCCCAAAATTCACCAGCCAGTTTCACTCCTTTACCAGACAACTAGATGTTTTTAATAGAACAGGATCATCGAATGATGGCTGTTTATCTGCCAAAGTGGCTGGGGGAGTAGACAAACTTACCAGTCACAGATAAAATTTACCAGCATTTGGCTGGTGGCTGGTGCTAATTTTTTCCACCCTGTGACCTCTGAAAAGTTCCCAGGCTGTGTTTGGTTTCAGTCTGGCGATGCTGATAGCTCACAGTTGAGGTCCTCAAACTGAAGATCGCAGGTCACAGTTTTCGACCTGTGGCACACCGCAGCTCAAACGATCATCTTCTAACGTTGAGCAAGATTACGGTGCTCTCTGCCAATTTTATTTTTCCCCCCGTAAAGGACTAGCCGAATGAATCATTTTTCAAAGATCAGCAGATTTTTGTTGGCTTATCACACTGTCAAATTTAGCTAAACTTTGCAAAATACCTTAATTTCTTTGTATGTTGTAGTAGGCATGGTGATCAAAATTTTCATTTCACATGCACCATATGTGAACTTAACATTTTACTGATGGTGTAAGGTATTTAGGATGTTTTCATCTAAGAGGCTACAATACAGTCCCTGTACTGCCCAGCAAAAACATTTGCTTGGATAGAGGTGGTCAGTTGGAAAAGAACCCCTTAAATTAACATGAGGAGCTACTAGAGATTATGCCATCTGAAGACTACGTGAGGACCTCTAAGGGCTCAGAGTGTCCGTGGCCTCCAGGAGACGGTGTTTGAGGAGTTCTGTACCCAGAGCAGAGGGTCAGAATGAGAAAGCTGTGAGGACCTGCGCTAGTCCTTGTGCTTTCCTTCCAGAAAAAGGGCCACTTCAGAATAAACGACTCTCTCCGCAGTAGGTGGAGCGGTGCTGAGGTCATCTGGCCCCGCCCCTTCTCCCCCCATCCCCCCCCCCCAGGCTGCGGCCCGTCTCTTTTCCGGAGCCTTCCGGCTGGCCCCGGGGCAGGCGGGGCCAGGAGTAATGACTCCCCGACATCTGGCTCTGACGGGCCGTCCTGACAGGCCGGTTCCCGCGGCGACCCCGAAAACGCGGCGGCGGTCAGCGGCCCGCGGCCCGGCGTCTCCGGAGCCCGGGCGCATCGCTTAACCGCCGCCCCGGCGCCGCCCAATCACCGTCCATCTTCCCCGCCGCGGACAGCTGACTGTCATCTCGCTGACATCGCCCGCGGCGACTCTCCGCAGGACGGGCCTGGAAGACGATGAACGAGGGGCCGAGGCTGACGTGCTGTCCTTCTGCGCACGAAAACGCGCTCGGGAGTCAACAGTAAATAATTAATTTACATTCACCGCGCGGTGTTGAGAATCAGGCTCAGAATTAGCATATTGGGACAGAAACTCGGCTTGAGTAGCCATGACGGGACATAATGGCTCTCTGCTGACAATGCGCTTACATGTTTTGAGTTAAAGATCTGCCTTTTATGGTGTTTGTGTATGGTATGGTTTTTTTGTTGTGTGCATGTGTGTGTATGTGTGTTTTTTTTTGTTGTTCTTTTTTTTTTACAGAAATATTTTTAATGTTATCTTTGTGTTTCACAGCGTAGGAGAGCAGCACGCGTAAAATAGCGAGGGCTCCATGTTTAAACCCGAATCAATCCTGCGCTTATTTTCATAAAGCTCTTTCCATCCCTCCCGAAGATAACCGTGTATTCCATCTCGAATCAAACGAGGCTTTTTCCAGGCAGAGAAAAGTAGGACTGGTGTAGCACCCCCCCCCCCCCCCCCCGCTCCCCCCCATCCCCCCCCATCCCCCCTCGCTAGATGGGCATCAGTCCTCTCATTTTATTCCTCCCCATGTATAAAACACAATGTGGGAATAGGTTTGACGGATCTAACCCATCAAATATGCCACTCTTTTTTTGCTCATAAGTTGCAAATGGCTTCATTAAAACAAAAGCATCACCACAGGGACCCAATAAAACATGCGGGCTGCTACCTAATATGGTATTTATGACCCGGCTAAATGTAGAGTGAATTAAAGTTTAAAGGATTGCAGTCAGGTAGACGGGCAGACGTTTGTAAAGGAATGTCCATTAACAAGATGAAAGAAGGGCATTTCCCCGGCGACCGAGGGACGTCGAGCTGGCTGACATGCGCACCTAGGCACCTACTGCCACATTCAATCAGGGCCGGGCCGTCGGGGCCGGCCCTGGGGGAGGCGTCCTGATATTTACCGAAAGAAATAAAAATATCACGGCATCCGATGCGATTTCTCTCTCCTCCTCCACCCCCCCCCCTCTTTTTTTTTGCAGAAAGTTTTTTTTTTCTCCCCCCCTTTTTTTTTTGAAGGAAAATAAATCAATTAGCGTGCGACGCGGCGAGAGGGAGACAGGAAGTGCGCGCGGACGGAGGCGTGACGAGGAATACATCAGGCCGGGCCCGGGTTCGGGTGATCGCGAGGCATGCTGGGAAACGCTTTGACATTAATCAGCCTCGTATTTCCCAACGGGGAGCGCGAGGGAGCGGGGGCGGGCCGGCGCTCCCGCCGCGGGCCCCGAGCTCCAGGTCCAGACAGCCTGGAACGCACGTATTTATCTGTGTATATATTTATTTCCTTCATTTTATTTTATTATTTTTTTTAAGCAGGCATGACGCAGGCCAGCTCTATTACACAGCACTCGTGTGTGATCCTTTTTAAAGCATAAACAGTTACAGTTTTATTCAGAAAGCCCGCGCGCCGCTCGTGCCGAAGGTACGAACGTCGGCACGTTGGCGGTATTCGCCTTTATCGCAGTCCCCGGCAGGAAGCTTCCAGAAGCGTAGCGCGGCATCGCGTTCTCACCGGGTATTGCTTCCCCGAACTGTTGAATTAACATTTTAACATCGATGTCAGGTGTGTGTGTGTGGAAGAGATCTCTTTAATGGCTGAACGGTAGCTGACACCAGAGCTGTTTGCAGACCTGTTCACAGTTGACTGAGAGCGGTTTTTTTTTTTCTTTTTTTTTTGACAGGCAGTTTCTCAGACACTTCCACTTGAAAGGTGTTTAGTAATTGACAGATGCTTTGGGCGAAGAGCAGAAGAACCTGTCAGGAGAAAGGGGAAGGTATTTTCCTTTCATCATGTCTTTATTCACTATAAATCACAGGGCAACAAAAGCCTGTCACGGCTTGCTCCCAAAATTCACTTTGACTCGGTCTGAAAAGGAGTGTGCGTGCGTGTGTGTGTGTGCGCGTGTGCGTGTGTCCATGTGAATGTAGGTAAAAAAAAAAAATCGATATATATATTTGTGTGTGTGGGTGTATGTATGTAAAAAAGTAAAAAATATCTATATATACATATGCGTGTGTGTGTATGTATGTGTGTTTGAGTGTGTGTGTATGTATGTGTGTGTGTATTTATACATTTTACTACATCCCTATATTGTTCTCGATTGTTTTTTTTCTCAGGCCCAAGTATTTACCTTACATTAGGACTGCACATATGGCGACATTAGAGTGCGTCCGCCTGGCCTCTGTAGAACGTGAAACTCTGTGACACAAAGTGGTCGCGTTTCAGATTTGTTTAGCGTCGCCGGAGCTTCCCTGCCGCCTGATGGCACGGCCGCGGGCACCAGAGGCCCCGCGTCAGAGCCAACCTGAGATCGGCGTTCCTCCTGGCTAATGCACGAGCCGTGTGCCGCCACGCCGAGACGGACAGGCAGCGCTAGCCGAGAGGACAGGCAGCGCTAGCCGAGAGGAGGGGTGATGAAAAGGATCTGATTCTCTTCGATGGTTAAGTACGACTCGGAGAAAGTGGAGGGTGCCCACTTTGAGGGTTTCCGCAGTTGTTCAGCTTCGTCTGAGAAGCTATTCAGCGATTGGAGTATGTCTAATAGCATCTGTGTATTAAGATTGGAAACGCGTGTTTAAGAGATATCGCCGGTGGCCCTGACACTGTAGTCTGCCACAGTCGCCATGTCAATAGAGCCATTCCGTTGTTTCAGAACAAAGTGCATCCCGTCTTCTTCAGAATCACGGTCTCTTGGATGATAGAACCAATCAAAAGTGAAAGATAGATGCCCGTGTCTTAATATACACATATTTGAGGTTAATAAAAATAATCTAATGTGTGATTGAATGGCAGCACTTATTCAAAGTTGCTGGCGTGTAAATGCATAAACCTTGCCCTCTGTGATCTTTGCAGTCTGGATAGAGACTGGGTAAAGTTCTCCCTGGTTACCTATTTCATTGTTATTTCCCAAATTTACATTTCTGGTCTTAATTTGCAGAAATTACCTAAAATATTAATACTTGTTAATTTTTTATATAGTGAATATTCATATTAAGTGCTGCTTGTATAGCAAATATGTACATTATGTTGAGTATTTATTCGTAATTTTAATGTGTCCATACGGTACTATACAGTATCATGGAAAAGTATTTCCCGATTTCCACTATTATTGCATATTTGTCACACTGAATAGTTTCAGACAAAATATTAGACAAAGGGAAACTTGAGTAAACATGAAACACAGTTTAAAAATGATTTCATTTATTTAATGAAAAAAGATCAAACACCCACGTCATCCATGTGAAAAAGTAATTGCCTGCTTGCTTACTTACTCAATGAACCAATTAACCAAACTTAACTGATAATATAGGCTTTATTGCAGACAGCCCTGTTGAATCTAAAGTTCAGTCATATTTAACCTTACCATCAGAATGAAGTAGTCACCACAAAGTTTATACAAGCTTGCCAGGCCATGCCATGATCAAAGGAAATTCCAGAAGAGATGAGAAAAAAAGTTGTTGAAATATACCTGTCTGGAAAGGGTTACAAAGCCATTTCTAAGACTCTGGAAACACAGTGAGAGCCATTATCTCCAAATGGAGAACACTTAGAACAGTGGTGAATCTTCCCAGTATTTCTCCAAGGGCTTTGCAACAACTCATTGAGGAAGTCACAAAAGATTCAAAGAACTGGAGGCCTCTCTAACCTCAGCCATGGTCAGTGTTCATGTCTCCATAATAAGAAAGATACTGGGAAAAAATCGGATTCGTGGGAAACTTCAGCAAGACACAAACCACAAAACCAAGTTTTTATTCTCTATTGCTGAAAAGAAACAAAATTAAAGTTTTGGAGTGGCCTAATCAAAGTCCTGACTTGAACCCAATAGAGATTCTGTGGCAGGACCTGAAATGAGCAGTTCATGCTCAAACACCTGCCAATTTGTCTGAAATAAAGCAGTTCTGGAAAGAAGGTAGGGCTAAAATTTCTCCACAGCAATGTGAAAGACTGATATCAAATTATAGGGAGCATTTAGTTGAAGTTATTGCTGCTAAAGGTGGTGCAGCCAGTTTTTTCACATGGGTGATATAGGTGTTTGATAACTATTTCATTGAATAAATGAAATAATTTAAAAACATGTATCATGTTTACTCAGGTTCCCTTTGTCTAATATTACATTTTGTCAAAAAAACCTGAAACCATTCAGTATGACAAATATTCAATAACAGAGGTACGTTTCCAGGGCACTGTAGCTGGGTATTTGCAGGAGCTATATAGTAGGAGTACAGATTGTGCATTAAGAGCATGCACTTGCTGTCTCTCTTGTGACTTTACTCACTCCTCTAGGGAATTACTGCACTTTGAACCCTGAGTTTTGTACCTGTTTTTCTATTGTAAGTGGCTGTGGATAAATGTCAGTAAAGTTAAATCTCCAGAAAGCACCACCAGTGCTACCTGGGAATCAAATCTGACAGACTTTCCTCAGGAGATTACCCCAAGCTGCCCTTTAAAGATATAACACATACTGCAGCACATTAACAGGGCAGGTGATGCTGCATGTAGTATATTTTAAACAAATTGTTTTAAAAAAAATTGCTTGCATGTACTTTGGCTGTTTCTACCATTATGTGAATTATAATTTTTTTCTTTCTCATATCCCTCCGACAAAGGGGCCATGCATTTTTGAAGACTCCGGCGGCTACATAGGTAAAGACGAGAACGCGTAGTGACAAGGGGAGGCATCGACACGGCAACCGTACCACAGAGAAGACGGGCTCTCCGCGCTGAAGCAAATGGCGCTTGTCAGGCAGCAGTTGGTGCAGTAATTATAGTGGGTGCGCTGGAATACCCTGGGACCACAGAGAAAACGCATAATGGAGAGCGCACTCAGACTTTCATAAGCCAAGCTGGAAAAGAGAGGGGGGAAGACACCTTTGTCGGTTTTTGCAAAGTGAGAGTTGGTTTGATTTTCTTTCATTTTTTTTTGAGTACATTTTGATTTTTTTCAGTATTTACCAAAAGAAGCTTGTGCTCTCATTTTGAAGCCTGCAGCATTTTGCTACAGGGCAGTCAGTGAGTGTGCGTCAGTCAGAGTGAAGCAGAGCTGTAATGGATGCTGGTATGAAGCAGAGCCATAATGGATGCCGGTCTCTCATTAAGGCGGAGCTGTAATGGATGCCGGTCTCTCATTAAAGCAGAGCCATAATGGATGCCGGTCTCTCATTAAAGCAGAGCCATAATGGATGCCGGTCTCTCATTAAATCAGAGCCGTAATGGATGCCGGTCTCTCATTAAAGCAGAGCCGTAATGGATGCCGGTCTCTCCCATTAACGGCCCCGCTTAGCGGATGAGGAAGGTGCGGAATCGGGCCTCAGTATCTGCAGCTCGGTGGCCTTAATCCCCCTCTGATCCTCCTCTGATCACTGGATTATCCCGGAGCACTTACGACTGTCGCCAACGGTGTTTCGCCGCTCGCGAATTTCCGAAAGATCCGGGCCCTGCCCTCCCCTCACGAGCGGGGCCGGGTTGAAAGGAGCTCCAAACGCAGTTGTGCACCACCGTTAAATATTTCCAGTTAGCCGCGCTGCTTCTAGCAGAACCGACGCAACGGCGGCAAACTGGACAAACTCCGTTAAGAGGTTCTCAGTGCCGCAGCGGGAGACCCGACGCTGCGGTCGTTTAATTCGCTGGAGTTCGCCGGAGAATGTGCCGGATGGATTCCGTCGCCGTCGAGCCTCGCGAACGCGGTCTGTGGAGAGGAGCCGTTAGCGTAGCTACGGGTTAAAGCCACCCTCGGAGCGCCTAAGCGTGTTTGCATGCGCGTTTTACGGCCCGTTACCAGGCCTCACAGCTCACTTTGAACTTCCCCCAAGGATTAGTGCAGGATTTTGACCGGGAGCCTAACTGGGTTAGTTAGACTGGTTTAAGGGGAACAGACACGTGTAGCGTGTAGCATCGCTCGTGCCCAGGTGTACCTTCATGCCTGGCAGAGCTCCACCATGTTCACCGCGCTCTTTTAGCATGCCACGGAAACGATGATGTGGTGAACAAGGAAAGGACCACACAAGCAACACTGCACCCATTCATTCATTCATTCATTCATTCATTCATTCATTCATTCTTTCAGTCAGTCCTCTCACGCCGCGCAATTTCCACTAAAGATCCAACAAAGCCGCGGCAAGATCCTCCACTCGACAGGACCAACTGTGTACCGCAGGCCTTTGAACCCCATCGCTGGCATGTTTATCCTTTTAAAATAACACCACCCCCATGCTAGCAGACTGCTGCGGTCCCTCCTGCCATGAAGCTGGCACTGGAAGCGGAGGAGAACCGCAGGAGTGTGAGCTGTGGTCAAAAGGGCGCTGGTCTGTATCCCGCTCAACTGTGGACTGCATTATTAGCGCTGAAAATGCAGCAGCATTGCACAGATTTGAATTGGGTACATGTTGGAGTACTGCAGCGCTCAACCACACGAGCTCCAGCCATTCCAGACACGGGCAATGACATACTGACCAGTAGATGTTTAGATCGACTTTAAAAGTGAACGGGTAATGAGTAATGAGATATGGGTAAGGGTTCTCTGCAGTACACACTAACACATGCACGCATGCACACGCACATGCACACAAGCGTGCATGCATGCACACACGGAAGCATGTGCATGTATATGCACACGCACGCACAGGCACATACACGTGCACACGCATATGCACACACGCACATATGCATATACACACGCGCACATACACACACGCATGAACACACACACACATTCACACGTTCTCACATGCACACGAAATTGAAAATGAAGGTTTAGGGATCTAGCATTACCCACATTATGGACAGTGCATTTCTGAAGATTCCGCACTGCATTTTTGACCAGCCAGCTCGAGCGGGCACCTTCATGCGCTAGCAGCAGACTCAGGGCTGTGCTGACCGCACACATGGCTGTGAGGAACACTTCCCACTTACCCTGCCAGGTGGCGTGGATGTGGTAGGAGCCCGCTAAATAAATGTCCAGTTTTAAACTTCATAACAGGAAGCGGCGAAGATCAAACGCCAGGATGTATGAACTCGGTGCCGATCGTAATAAAAGTACGGTTCGCGTTCAAATATTTGGAATAACGTAAACCCGACTCCGTATCAATTGCGCGCTGGAGACAGAGTTATGATCAGGCTGACAGTTTCCTATACACGCCGGTGCGTGTAGCCAGCACGGGACGGCTCCAGGGAGCGCACACGTGCGGGCAATTATGAGCAAAGTTTACGGGACATCTCGACGAATTTAACGGGGTTCGCTGCGGCCCCGGGCCGGACGGCTCGCGCCTCTACCCCCGGTCCCTCTCGGTGACAAACCGGCGAGAGGAACTACCCGGCGTCCCCCTCCTGAAATTCGAGAAGGGCCCCCCTGCCGACGCCCGGGCTCACGGCGCGTCCCTCGGACGCGGCCCCCCTTAAATCCGCTCGGCTTTTTACGGGCGCGCCGACGGCGGGCGGCCCGCGCGATTTCGGGGGGTCTTTTTTTCTCCAAACGTAACAGTCTGGAGCGATTATTGGCGGCTCAGGGTGGTCCCGGCGGCGCGTCCGGCTGAAGGGCGGCCGACTGTGATTTTGAACAGGCCCCCGCTCTCAGACCTGCGCTCGCATCAAAGGAGGAGGAGGAGGAGGAGGAGGAGGAGGAGGGCAGCTCAAGGTGGAGAGGGAAGCCGAGCGGGCGGAAGCGCGGGGGCGGGCGATGCGTGATCGCTCGCGACGCTCCCCGACAACTGAGAGGCTTCCGCGCGCCGGCGAAAAAAAGCCACCTGCGCGGTTTTCCGAGCCGCTAGCCGCCGTTTCCTCTCGCTCTGGACTTTTTTATTTATTTTATTTATTTTTTGGCAGATGTTGCGACTGCGGAGATCGATGAGGGCCGCGTCGGAGCCTGCGCTGCCTTCTGTTCTTCGACGCAGCGGTGAACTGCGCAGTCGTTCGCCGAAGGAGCGCAAATTACCTGGAAACGGGCGCAGAGCTCCTCAGCGTGCCCACTGCCACAGGTGAGCGGGGGGGGGGGGAGTGAGACTGAGAGAGAGAGAGAGAGAGAGAGAGACTGAGAGAGGCAGGGAAGAAGGGGAGAGAGAAGGGAGAAAGAGGGAGAGGGGGAGATTGAGGAAAAAAGGGAGAGAAAGAAGAGGAAAAAAGAGAGGGAGAGGGAGGGAAAGAATATGGAAAGAGGGAGAATGAGGGAGAAAGGGAGTGAGATGAAGGAAAGTGGGGGAGAGAGAGGGAGAAGGAGGGAAAGAGAGAGAGAGAGAGGGGCTGGATTAAACCCTCGACTCCAACAGGAGGGGAGTCCCTGCCACATCAGTCATCTCGCTTCCTTTACGGGCTCCAGACTCGGGCCTCTTTGATCTGGCCTGGCACCGCACCAAGTGCCCCCCACATGAAAGGCTAACGCGCTAATCCGGTCCGCCGTCTCAAATCTATCACCGCAAAGTATCTCAATTCTCCCCGTAATCTGCGGCTTTTATCAGATTAAGCGCGTTTCCTCAGCTCTGCGGGCCGGTGTCAGCGAACCCGCCGATACAAGGGCCGGTGTAGCACAGCCTATCAGCTTCAGCTCAGCTTCCGGAAGGTTCTCTCCCTCCGCTTTCAGGATCACAGGCCTTTCTGCTTCAGCTGAGCTTCCGGAAGGTTCTCTCCCTCCGCTTTCAGGATCACGGGCCTTTCTGCTTCAGCTGAGCTTCCGGAAGGTTCTCTCCCTCTGCTTTCAGGATCATGGGCCTTTCTGCTTCAGCTCAGCTTCCGGAAAGTTCTCTCCCTCCGCTTTCAGGATCACGGGCCTTTCAGCTTCAGCTGAGCTTCTGGAAGGTTCTCTCCCTCTGCTTTCAGGATCACAGGCCTTTCTGCTTCAGCTCAGCTTCTGGAAGGTTCTCTCCCTCCACTTCCAGGATCTCAGGCCTTTCTGCTTCAGCTGAGCTTCTGGAAAGTTCTCTCCTCCACTTCCAGGATCACAGGCCTTTCTGCTTCAGCTGAGCTTCTGGAAGGTTCTCTCCCTCTGCTTTCAGGATCACGGGCCTTTCTGCTTCAGCTGAGCTTCTGGAAGGTTCTCTCCCTCTGCTTTCAGGATCACGGGCCTTTCTGCTTCAGCTCAGCTTCCAGAAAGTTCTCTCCCTCTGCTTTCAGGATCACGGGCCTTTCTGCTTCAGCTCAGCTTCCAGAAAGTTCTCTCCCTCCGATTTCAGGATCATGCACAGCAGCCATCTTGATTTGTATCGTGTTTTGCCCCCGCCCCCATAGTTTGATGCTGGTTTATTGTTCATTTAGTGGTAATCTGATGGGGAGAATAGAGACCGCATGCGTAGGACTGGCAGTCGTGCATTGCAGTCACACACGGCTGCAGTGATGCCTCGCCAACTCACTGCACAATGCAGGTGAATTGAGGTGGCGCCCAAACTCACTGCACTGAGATGAATCGTCTCAAAGTGCAGTGAAAATGTGTGAGTTCTCTTTTTTTACAAGTGACCAGAGCAAACAGATGTTTAATAAAATATATTACGTCATCTCTGTATTTACGATCCGTCGTCAGAAAACGAAAACGCGATTTTTGAATCCTTTATGAAAAAAAACCCCGGAATGTTAGGCTGCCAGAAATCCATTTCTGTGTCCCCTGTTCATTTATTTGTTTGTTTTTTTGCCGTGTTGGAGATTGCCTCGGGTTAGTGACCCACGACGCCGATCCCTGATCCTGAACGCGGAGGCCGTGAGGAAACAGGCAGGACCCAAACGATGTGCCGGGTCCGACGCCGAGCCCGGACAGAGACGGGGGAGAGCTGTGAGCTGCGCCGCTGCTAACACGGACATTCGGCTCTCTCTTTCAGCCAAGCAGTTATGAATACACACACACACACGCGCGTGCACACACACATGTACACGAACACACGCGCATACACACTCGCACTCACACACACACACGCTCAAACACACACATGCGCACACGCTCACTCACACACACACACACACACACACACACACATACTTGCACTTACTCAAACACACACACACACACACACACACACGCGTGCACACACACACACACACTCAAACACACACATGCGCACACACTCACTCACACACACACACACACACACACACACTCACACACACACACATGCGCACACGCTCACTCACACACACACACACACACACACATCCTTGCGCTTACTCAAACACACACACACACACACTCACTCACACACACACACACACACATACTTGCGCTTACTCAAACACACACACACACACACACACACACACACGCGCACAGTGAGGGGATTTGCTTTGGCAGCCCTTTCCATCTTGCGGAGTCCCCCCCTGTCAGGCCTGCTGATCCTGAACTGAGCGTGGGTCCCAGTGGAGCCGTCTCCCGTCCCGCAGCCCGGCACCGGGGCCATCTGCGTACGGCGTCCCATCAGATGCATATGTACACGCCGGCCTACGCACATGTATATATTCATCGATTCGCACCCCCCCCCCACCCGAGCGGTTAGAACTATTTGCTCCGGCGCGGAGAGGATACGCTCCGCTTGGGTTCGGGTCCGAACCGCGCGCTGCGAGGGGCCCTTGATATTCATGTTCGAAAAGCCGCTTCGCTCCGACGTCTCGGAAATCGGAGAATTCGCAAAACCTCCGTGTCCCGCGATCACGCGACGCGCTCGCCCGGCTCGTCCCGTTTGAAATGTCCCAGAGGGCCGAGGGTGCCGCGCATGGCGGTCGTGGTAGCGGCAGCGCGACGGTCTGCTGTCTTTCTGAACGGCCGCTCCACCGCTTTTGGGACCGCTTTGAAATTCTGCCGCGTGGAAGGAAAGCCGGCGAGATGGGAGAGGAAGTACGTTCTGGATTTTATTTATTCATTTATTAACCTTTATTTATACAGAGTAGGTTGTCAGAGCACGCGTGCGTCCTGTCAATGCTCCCCCAAGTTGCCTAACCTGCATGCCTTTGGACTGTGGGAGGAAATGCAAACTCCACATAGAAAGGTCCAGGCCGGGATTCGAACCCACAACCTCCTCGCTGTGAGGCGACGGCGCTACCCACCGCACTGCGCCGCACGTATACCGTCACGGGACAGGCCGGCGTGTGTCGGCGGGCAGATTTTCTGAACCCGGCGGCGGCGGCGGCGGAGAAGGCGTAGCCCAATGGGAGAGGAATGTGCGCGCGCGGGGCCGGCCGGGCCAGGGAACGCCGCGGCGAACGCGCGGGGGGTAAATATTTGCGTCTCGGCGGCGGACTCACGCGGCCGAGGCCGGGCGTCCGCGAGCGCTCGCTGCTCAGAGACCCGTGTCGTTACAGTCGGGCTTCTGGCGGGAGGGGTACAGAAAGAGCGCCCGGCTCCCCCCCCCCCCGAAGGGACGCGCGGTCCGACGGGAGGGCCGACGTCGCCGTTACGTGCGCCTAGGTCCGCGAAAAAGTAAAACCCGTACCCTAACCCGACCCTTCGTGTGACAGAAACAAAACCGTCGCCAGACGTGTTTTTACCGACACTCGCTCACAAACACTCTGAAAACAGATAAAAAAATAAATCCTGTGTTTGTGTGGCCTTCCGTCTCTTCTTCTTCTCATCCCCCCGTTCATTGTTTTCTCATTTTTACGGGAATGCAAATCGGGGCGACGTTCAGAGCGTTATTAATTGTCATGTTTAATCGCAGGCCGCTGCCTGCATTGTTCCTGTTTGTAAACAGGCTAGCAGGTACAGCGCTCTGAATGGCTCCGGATGCTTCCACTGCCACTGGGGGCCTCGCGTCAGATACATGTACCCAGGTGATCATGGGAAGCCGGAGGGTAAACCTCTCGCCTTAATTCACCTGTAATCCCCCCCCTCCCCCAACCACCCACCCCCCCACCCCACCCCCAGTCACCTGCCCGGCTGTTCAGCTGATTTAACAGCTCAAAGCTTCCATTCTTAAATACGCTCATGTGCTTGAACCCTGTGGCTTGGCTAAGCCAGAACTGCTAACCTAATAAACAAGCCAAGAAGTATAGTTTTACTCTCTGGGTGATTGAAAACCCACTTTAGAACAGAACTACCCATTATATTGGACGCCTTCCAATATTTTGTTGTTTGATGGTCGGGATGTGTCAAAGGGGGTCCGTTCTTTTTCGGCATGACTGTTTTTGAGAGGCAATTCTCCACGCTTGTAATTACAAGTCATTAATTGATAACGTGGAAAAGCTGCATTGATCTGGTGTCAACCATAAGAGAACACTACCTCAACCTTAATTACTCTTCAGTTCTGCAATGTCAAGTTTGGTTTCAGCATACGTCTGGGCCCGGTACACAGCCAATGCGTCCTCCCCTTCAATTACTCGGCAACAAACTGACCAATAGCTGTGCGCGAGGCACACACACACACACAAAAAAAAAAAATGCAAAAGAAATTTCTCTCGAGTTAAAATGCAGACAATAACATAAATTAAAATCGAAAAAAGTTTATTAACTATACATATTATGGCGGTATAATTACATAAAACAATAAGTCAGTGGAAAGGAAATTCAGAATTAAAAGTAGTCACCGATAAAAAATGTGGAAAATGTAAAAAAAAAAAAGAAAAAAAAGCTATGTACTTGAACAATGTGAAATATTTTCTTGTGTGGAAGGGGTGGAATTCTTGGGAAAAAAGGAAAGGGGAAAGAGATTGTGGGAATGTTGACTTTACTACGGGGCCTTTTCGCGAGGCCATCGTGGTGAATTTCCTGAGCGGCTAAATCATGTAAGCGTAGCCGGGGAAGGCGGCCGGAGCCGGAGCCGGAGCCGGGGAGCGCCGCGGTCCTTCGCCGTAACTTACTCAGTTAATTTATGAAAACGCGCCGAGCGGCCTGTCGGAGGAGCGATGACAGGGCCGACTTAACGCGGCCACAATAGAAGGTCCCAGAACAGAAGAGTGGGGTGGGGTGGGGGGGGGGGAACGCCGCCCCTCGAACCCGCGGCGCGCAGAAAGGGAACGACAGGCCGAAACGCGCGAGCCGGGCCACAATAGCGCCGCGAATTACATCGCGTTACAATACCCAGCTCGCCGGAATCCACTCCTGTTATTTTAGCGTCGGTTCAGATACTGTAATGTACCCAAAACATTACAGTTTGAACTCAAACTGTAATGTACCTAAAAAATTTGTCTTGTTATTTTCCTCTGTTATTTTGTTGCAGTAAGATTTTTTTTTTGTTTGTTTAATGTTTGTTTTTGGATATTGGTTTTTTGCCAGCTTCATAAATTCATAGATTCACATACAAAAGGGTGAGTACAAATCTGATTGTGGAGGAGCAATTCAAAGTGAAAAAAAAATTGTGTGTGATAGTCACAATAAAGATAATAACTGTAATCTGAGCTGCTAAAAAAAATACAGTATCGCAGTCCGTCAGTTAACATAGTGGAATTCCGGGGAAGAACAACAATGGGAGGAAATGAACTTTCCCATGTAATAGGTCTTACATCTTGGTAAAAGTATGATCTCTGTGTTTGGCTGAATGTGAGTGGTAACTGTAGGATGCAGTTGGAAGCGGGCTTGCAGCGTGAGCACAGAGTATGGGCATTTGGGCTGCTGGCCTGTAGATGGCGCTGCTACCTGCAGTTCTTTCCTCGGGTCCTCGGCTTCACAATGATCCCATTGTTCCCTGACCCCTCTTTTCACTGAGTTCCCTCCTCCTACGGTCTCTCTCTCTCTGTCTCTCACTCTCTCTCTCTCTCTCTGTCTTTCTCTCTCTCACTCTCCCCCCGCATGTCGCATGTTCTATTTATGTTAATGTATACCTCTGTGGAACTCCTGTCTCCAAGTGGTGAGATGCCCTGTTGATATGTGGCCTGGGACAGGAGGGGGTGGGAGCGGGGGGTTGGGGGGGTTTGAGGGAGGGGGGGCAGGAAGGTGGGGGGCACCGTGCTATTCCCATGGCATTCCCCGGCTTTGTAGAGCCAAGAAAACTTTCTTCTCAGGAACACCTAATCCCTGGGTTTGGGCCAAGTACCACAATCGCTAAGCACAACTGACACGGGCCACTGGGGACTCTTAAGAGCTTTAGGTGTGTCTCTCTCTAAGCCCGACCACAGCCAAGCATGAGGCAAGAGCGCCCAGACCAAAGAAAATAAATTATGTGGCCTACAATTTCAGGCAATTATAAGGTATTCTGTTGCGTATTTGAAGAATTCGACAGCTTTAACTCATTGCGTCCTGTATTTTTGGGGTTGGAAAAAAAGAAAGAAAAAAAAACCCTCTTCCTTTCCCCTTCCCGCTCAAAAAGGGCTGTCCTCACTACGGACTTAATTTAACCTGTTAAACGTGGCGCTTCCCCCATTGCAGTGGACTCGCATTGTTCCCATAGTTTTCGTCTGACACTGCCACGGCTTTGTGTCATCTTTAGCCAAGGCCACGATAATACAGTTTTAGAAATCCCCTTATTTAGCTTTTTTTTTTTTTTTTAAATGATTCCATAATCTTTAAATTCTCTAATTGTGCATTTGGTAAAACAGGGAAATGAATAAATAGGCTTCAGTTAACTTGTGGCTTTGAAGGGACAGATATTATTATGAAGGTGCGTTAATAAGATTCTCTGCTTTTAGAAGGCCTTAGTAGATCATTCTGCTATTAGTCTCAAATGCTATGCAATTGGTCTGTGCAACAATAATGCCTTATGAATTTTTTGTTCCATTAAAAAAAAATATATATAGATATAGGCAAGATATGTTTTAGATATGCATGATCTTGAAGCCTGGATCCACAGAATTTCAAATGCTCTTCTGATCTTGACTGTATTCTGTCTGTTAAAAATGATACTTCATGTATTTAGAGGTAATAGCAGTCAGCACAGGTGGAAGACTGCTATGGTGAATGTAATCACTTCAGCGTGGATTCTTTTCCTGAAGTTGCTGTTGTCACAAAGTGTGCAAAATAATGGTATCTTTCCAGTTTGTGAATCACATATTCATTTCATATACGATGCACACAAATCTGAACCGAAGGATTAACGGTATCTAGTTATACGCTTTCGATAATTCTTATCTTTCCCCAAAGCACTTTGGTTCACATTGACCCGTTTTTTTTTTTTCTTCTTTCAGACTTCATAACCGTACCTCTGCGATTTAATCATTTAACCGTGTATAATCTTGCCCCTTTCGAATTCACCGAAGCTCCCTTTTCTTTAACCCGCAAATTTCGGCGCTGAGAAACGGCTCGTTTCGACTATTAGATCAGGGCTTGTTTATCCAGTGCCGATGAAGCGCGGAGGAAAAGTTAGTTTACCAACGCGGAGAGTGGAAGAGAGAAAACGGATGTCAGGAGGCGAAGTTACGATCGGGAGCTAAATAGTTTACGTCCGGGTCCTCCGGCGCGACGCCGCGGCGGGGCAGAGAGCGGGCCGGACTGAGGCGGAACAGGTACGTCTTGCGATCGGTTAGTTCACATCTGGACGGCCCTGCCGGGCGGGATGAAGGAGCCCGGGTTTACATCGAGCAGGTAAACTCCGAGCAGCTGCCGCATCCTGTGCGCGCCGGAGGTTTACACAGGGTAAACGCAGCGCTTCCCCCTCGCCTAACGTCGTGTAAACCGAAGGGCCCGGCCAGGATACCGCGAGAGAAAAACAGGAAGCGCAGGTTGTTACCTTTGCCCCTTCGAAGGTTAACATCACTCAGAAACCTAAAACATTTAGAAATACGTGTTCTTTATGACGCCAAGAAAAATGAACGGGCGAAGGACCAAACATCCGACCGAATCAGAGGTGACTCTAAAAATATGTTTACTTAGGCAATGCTCTTACAGTGAAATGAACCCAAATAAAGCCTCAAAGGAAGGATATCTAGATACGTGATATGCTTTGATTGGTTGGTACAGTATGTCTCTTTTGGATCACCTGGGGCGTGGGCTGTGATAAGGTACTTATCACTGCAACAAGGACAGAAGCATCCGGAATCAGAGGGAACACAGAAGACTGCAAAGTGATAAATCTGGACAGGATGTCATCAGAGGGGCTCCAGTCTAGGTGGCTATGTTAGCCTCTGTAACACCAGTGAGAGCTTGTAGATGTCCCTTTTTCATTTATGCTACTAATGTGGCACTAAATGCGTGTGGGATACTATTTATACTCTAAGAAAATTATTTGCTCAGTGTGATTGTGCTTTGGTGGCTTCATCTGTTAATATTTTTTTCTGATGTGTTGACTGCACAGTGCGGTAGAGAATAAAAGCATAACCCTAAAGAGTTAAACGTTTGTTCAACGAGAGCTCGCTGACGTACTGTTAAGTGTTTGCGATGAGGAGTGCATGTTTCTCTGCTGAACACCAGACACTTCCAGTACGCAGAAATATTATTACACAGACGCCGTTAGGGGCAAATTCTGCAGTTTTCCAAGACGCAGCTACACAGCCACACATGAAAATTAAGAGCATGGGACTGTTATTGACAAGAGAATGCATTACATTAAGATTTCCAGTTCATAGCTGTCAAAAAATTAGTTCACATTTATGCATAAATTAACAGCAAGACTGCAGAAAATCAGTAGCTCAAGGCCATGGCGCTTATGACAGAAGCCAGTTAGTGACATCAGATTGGTGCTTACATTCGTGCAGCACCACATTATTTCATAATTTGCAGTCGCCAGTTTAAACCTTTTAAACGAAACCAACCATCGGGGAATGACCTGAAATTGAACTGTAATCATGTATTGTTTTATCATTTGTGATCATTACACACGCACACACACACACACACACACACACACACACACACACACATGTATATGGTCTCGGAATTTTTTCATAGTACAAACAAACAAAGCAATTGTAATATAATTTATTTTCCACTTTCATTTTACAGATAAGAGAGAAAATTCTCTTCAGGTTTTTAAGGAAGTTGTGGCTGCTCCCTCTTCAGTCAAAAGGACAGCAAATATTCATTTTCTGATTCCCTCCCATGAACCCTCTCTCTATCTGTCTCACGTGCACGTACATTCACGCGCGCACACCCGCATGCGCATACGCAGACGGACGCACGGAACCCTGCCCGATGCAGCGCTCTCAGATTGTTTCGCCACGCCATCGTTGGGAGTCAGCGTTTGGTGACCGTGCGGCTTTGCCCTCCTTCGCCACGCGAGAAAGAGACACGTCACGCGGGCCGGGGCCGTAGAAAAGTTTTTGAAAAGTCCTGCCCCGGGTCCTGCTTTATGCTACGCCCTGCGTCAGATTGGGGGTAGTCTGCGTCTTATGAAGACGTAAAACACCTTCGTGGGACGGGCTGCGTTTCGCCTGGCTGTCCTGGCACCCACCTTTGGTCTTCGGTTAAGAGTGACAGGGGCCCTGGCTTTCCCAAACTCACAGCCTGACACAGAACATCCCTCTGGATCGTTGGGATTGGGTGAGACTTCCCAGACAACCTCTTTCAGTTTTCTTATTCTTTTCTATCTAATGTCATTTGATGCGTTCCGATGTTGGTTTCAGACTTCCTCCTGCAAAGGTTGGTGAAGGTCTTATGCACTTCCTCTATCTCGGCCACAGGAAGCGTCCAGACTGAACGATGCACCAGCTCCACTTCCTGTGCAGGCCGAAACAGGCCCTGGCATTAACATTGCTTTTATGTGAAGGAGTCGTGACCCCTTTCCTTAGAAGCTGGACAGAACCGTGATAATGATCTTCCTTAGTCAGTCATTTGAGCTGTGAGTCAGACCCACTCTGGAGGTCATTGAACTGATGACAGTAAAGACCATAGATACTCTGAATGGCCTTTAGGATTTAAACATTAGAGCACAGAACAGTGTAGCAATATTTGGAATAGCAATGCAGTAATGCAATTCCGATGATATGTTCAGAATCAGAAAGGAAAACATTTCCCAGATACTTTAGTGAACATGCTGCTTTCAGTGTACACACACACACAAATACACAGAAGCATCTAGCACACACACACACACAGATGCATGCATACACAAACACTCACGTTCACACACACATAGACACACATGCGCACGCACACATTCACATTCACATACACATAGACACACATGCGCACACACACACTCACGTTCACACACACATAGACACACATGCGCACACACACACTCACGTTCACACACACATAGACACACATGCGCACACACACACACACACACACACAGACTGAATTCAGCAAACGATTAAACTAGTATTTTTAACTGATTACATAAGGCTGGCTTGTGACACAATTCCACATAAGTGCAGCGGCAGTTATGACATCATCAGGCCTCTCCTCTCAGAATGCTTCGTTTTTCCATGGAAACGGAAGGCCAATCGTGCGCACCGCTCACGCGCTCCATCGGAACCGCGGTCACGGGGCGTTTTCCTGAGCACGCGCTACGGGTTTCTCAACGCGACGGCGCAGGAAGTGAGGCCGCCCGTCCCTGCCGCCGCCGCCGCCGCCGCGCGCTATCCTCCGCGGGAGGGAGCCGCGCCGCGCCGCGCGCCGCCCCCCCGGCTGACGCGCTGAGCATCGGGGGCCAGAGTGTCAGGTGCTGTTACATCACCCCGGCCCCGTGGCCCCGTGGAGGAACAGGTAATCAGACGCGGGCCTGATTGCCCGGCCGCAGACGCTCGCCGCCGACCAGACGCTTCGCGTCGGGCTGCCGGACGCCGTCCCCGTCAGAGAGGTGCGGGGGCGGGGCCCGCGGACAGAGCCCGTGAGCCGTCCCATCCCCCCCCCGGGGCCTACGGGCAAAAATAAAACAGACCAATGCAGCTGTGAATGGTGGAATCACAGAAAGGTTACCTTGCTATGAGGCTGGGGCTTTGGGAAAGAGGTTGTACTGTTAGGCCCGAATCACTGTTTTTGAAACCGTTTAATTTCTGGATGAAATGCGAACGCGCTGCTCATTTCCGCGAACGCTGTTTGATCTGAAAGATTTGCCCGTTTAATAAAGGAAGTACAAAGTGAAAACAAAAGACCGGACAATAAATCTGGGCAAGAAACCAAAGAAATATTTAAAAAATAATAAACAATTGAATATGAAACGATTGAATAGGAAGAGTGAAAAGAAGACTGCAATAATGCATATAATGAGCTTCTTTCACAAACATTCAGCAAAACCATAAAAACTGGCCTCTTAAGTGACAGATGATGTTGCTTAATTCCATATATGTAAAATATATAATGGACATTCTGAATAGATAATTGGCCTTATGGTTGTCCACATATCACCATCAGTGTGTCCATGACAACCGCATCATGTTTTGTCTTCATTCTATCCTGAAAATAAAATAAAATATGAAAAATACATTTTCTTCCCATTCACATTCATTTATCTCGATGCCACCTTTCTGCAAAACACCGCCATTTTTCACCCACAACATAATAATCCTTAAAGTACTGAAAATTACTATTTGGGGATTAGGAGCTGGACTGAGGCCCTGTGTACCGGATTTATTTCTCCTGCCGGAAAGCGTGCGCTCACCTTAGTTCCACACACGACGCCCGCCCCCCCACGTCTGAGCAGGTTTCCCCAAATTAAAAAGCCGCCTAATCCCAAGTTTCAGCCGCACAAACCGCTCTGCCCTGGGACTGTTCTCGTTGTGTTCGTTTCGTCATCGGCGTTATTTATTCACGTGTCCGCGGAATGACGCCTCCGAAAGTACTCTGGCGTTTCGAGCGCGACGCGGGCCTGCGGGCTTCCTCATCGGCATTCAGCCGCGCGGCGCGATCGTACGCGCGCGGTTCGGTGCGCGGAAGTCGGAAGCCAGCGTTTTGATTACGTAATGGCATCGTTCCCCCCCGGTTGAGGGAGGGGTGTGGCGGGAGGGTGCGGGAGAACGTGCTTCCGGTACATCGCACTGCACCGCGGTGGCTGCTTGCGGCAGTGTAACATAATGGGTAAGGAACTGGGCTTCTAACGTAAAGGTCACAGGTTTGAGTCCCAGGTAGGACATTGCTGTTGTACCCTTGAGCATGGTACTTAACCTGCATTGCTTCAGTATATATCCAGCTGCATAAATGGATGCAATGTAAATGCTGTGTAAAAAGTTGTGCAAGCTGCTCTAGATAAGATCGTCTGCTGAATGCCTGTAATGTAACGTAACGCGCAAAAGTGCTTCTGGGGTTCTGCTTTTTTAACTTTTTTTTTTTCCCGAATCACCAAAATTACAGATCATAAAGTTTGAAACTCGCCAGTTATGAGAGACCTGGCTTCCGAGATAACAGCATTTTTCTATCTGCTGCGCGTAGCCGTGTAAAAGAGGAAGAAGGGTGGTGTCGTTACACGTCTAATGACAGGGTCTCAGCCGAGTTGTAGCTAAGCGAACGCCTTGCCAGAGTTCTCAGGAAAATGGCTGCACATTCTGCGTTAAAGACAGAAGAAGCGTAAGTGTTTGGCTGGCAGGGATAGCGTAGCGTTAGCCCGCTGTGTGCAGTCCGGCCTTGAGGTTTCTCAGCTGAGAATGCTCTGGGTGCTCAGCCCTACTCCGTGGCCTTTTTGCCTTTTCCTGTGTGAGTGGTAGTGCTTTTCGCCCCTGCTTTACTCAGTCTCTTTGGGCCTGGTAGAGAATGTTCCGGGTGCTCAGTCCTGCTCTGTGGCCTTGTTCCTGTGTGAGCGGTAATACTTCCTGCCCCTGCTTTGCTCAGTCTCTTTGGGCCCGGCTCTTTTGTTCCAGGCGCTGAATAGGCCTCGCCTCTCTTCCATCTGTCAGAGATGCTGCTCGACCACGCTCCGGTGCACACGCATCCCTGTGCACATGCGTGCGGCTCGGTCAAGGCCCCCAAAGCGTGACAGGTTATTGTTTTAACCCCTCCCCCGAACCCCACCCCCCAACCCTACAATACCCCCCTTCCAGACGTCCCCTCCATTCCTGTCCACCCCCTCCATACCCCCGTGAGCGCACACACACACCCGCACACACACACATACACCCACACACCCGCACACACACACATACACCCACACACGCGCACACACACATATACACCCACACACCCGCACACACACACATACACCCGCACACACACATATACACCCGCACACCCACACACATGCACCCACGTACTCATGTACACACACGCACACATACGCGCGCACGCACACACGCACACACACACACATATACTCACGCACACACACACACACACACACATACAAATACTCACGCACACACACACACACACACACACACACACTGAACTCCACACTGTCTTGCATCAGAGCTTCAGCGATTAGCCTGAGCGACTTCAGCGAAGCAAACTGCGCACAGTTAGCAGCAGCGAAGGTGAGCCCGGACGCGCATTAAAAGTCTCTCAGCGGCACGCTCATCTCCTGCCCGGCGTTCACACGAGACCTCCCCGTACTGCGGTACTGAAAAACGCCGCCCGGCGCGGAGACGCCGCCCGGCTAACCTCCGCTCGCCGCGCGCCTCGGATTTTAATCCCGCGCGGCTCCGGCGCCGGCGGGTCGTCAACGCCGCCCGCGTTTACGAATCTCAGTTTGGGGCGCGAGAGGCAAACGCGCGGCGGGGGAAAATTCGAGGAGAGGAGCGACGGTCGAAACGGGCCGGATTCCTCGCTTCCGCCGTCACGTCAAATAAACCTGTCTTCTGCTGCGCGAAGGAACGCCCCCTCACCCCCCCCTTCACCCCCCCTCCCCACCCCCTCCGCTGTTACCTTACACGTGTTCCTCAAGAGTTCGAGGTGTAAGGAGGAGGGGGGCTTTGGAGTGGCGGGGGGGGGGTGTCCTTTCCGCGGAGCGGACAGGTTTTATGTGACATCATCTCCGCCCCTCTCGCTCCCCCGGCTTAGCTGGGAGTTCCATCGGCTTTTTGTCACGGGGAAATTATGGAAGTGTCACCGGATCGTCGCGGCTCATTCAGGAGTGATCCTCAATTTGAGCGGGGCACATTCTCATGCAAATACGGCGGCACAATTTCCAGCCCCCCTAATAGCTTCTTACAAATGATGTGCCATCACAACGCGGTTTATTTAAACAAATTTAATACGTCTTTAATCAAGCTGCAGAACGCCTTCAAAAGGTCACACACCAAATCAGGCTGGCCCGGATATAGCCTATCAGAGTATTAGCTTAAGGGGGAGGGAGAATTATTTCTTAGACAAGTCATTTTAAGCAAATCTTTATTTACATTTTTATTCAGTTATTAAATTTTATTTCATCACAAATAGGCAAAGCTTCCCCCCGCCGACCCCACCCCCCCCTCCCTCCTCCCTGCACACACACACACACACACACATTTGCTTATGAAGTCATCTCGCCTAGCGCTAAATGTGAATGGAGGATATAAGGCTGCCGGCAGCGCAGACCTTGATCCGTCGTTGAGGACACAGGCGGCTACGCGCTAGGCCGCTAACAAATAAACCCGTCAGGTTTTACTGTGCATTTATTAGCAATTCGATGCTTCCCTCTGAACAATTCGTGCATGCTCCTGCAACCTAATAGAGGGGCCGGCCCGTTGTCTGTGTTTTGGGCTGTTCTTTACACCTGTAAGACTGGAGAGAGGTGGTTTAGCTTAGCATGGATACCCACCACGTAGAAGACACTTCCACTCTGGCTCTAGACAAACAGGAAGTGCATTCTGATAGGATGTTCCCATTGATAATTTAATCTGAACAAATGGTTTTACACCGCTTTATTTATTAATTCATTCACACATTCAAATATCATCTTTACAGCTGCTGAGCTTTCTGTTTCTTTTCAGGTCATTGCTCTTGTTTATAAAAAAAAGCAAGAAATCTCACTTTTAAAAAGATTATGTTTGATTCATTTTTAGACTAGAAAAAATGCAAGGCACTGCTAGACTGTATGTTTGAGGGAAAATACAATACATTCATTATTTTTATTAACGTAGTTCAACTGTACATAAAAGTAACACATAATATGTATGGGATAGCAGTTGACATGCCGTTCGAATGCAGATCGATTTAATCTCTCGATAGTTGCAGTGATACTCTTATCGGAAGTGCGAACAACGAGGGTCATTCTGGTTTCATGACTGTGCAATTCTGAAACAAAATGAATTTTTTAATAATTTAGTCATCATTTGCTACTAGTAAGAGCAAAGTCCAGAAGAGACATAAGACAGAGAGTAATGTGTTCATTTAATGTATCCTATGAATCATAATTGCTCAGGTTAACACTTGTAAACTTAACAGTGATCAAAACTGATTTTAAGGTCTTGGCATAATTAATTATTTTAGTATGATTATTGTTAAAGACAGGAACTTTCAAATGTAGTGCTTTTGGTGTGTTTACTGTAAGGTGAAGAATGTTTAAGATAATTATTCTTTAATATATACAGAAAAATAAGGTCAACCCCTCAGGGAGCGCAACCTCATATGTACACTTTGAATTTCGAGGTCTCCAGAGAGCATGGTTGTTTCTGTAGAGGGATTATCAATGTAGTTTATCAGCGTAATCTCTGTTATCAAAACATCCAACGGTAATTCAAGCATTCTAATTGCAAGTAATCGAAATATGTTATAGTATATGCTGCTATAACTGCACAAATGCGGAAGTTAAGGCAACCCCACGAGTGCAAGCATGCACGCAGGCGCAGGCACACACACACACACACACACACACACACACTGCAAAGGTGTTCAAATTGCAGTGACTAAGTTAGACACAGAAAGCTAGACGCTAGCTGTAATACCTTTTAAACATGCTGTTTATCTGTCTTTTTATTATAAATATTGTTTATTGAGTGTTAAATCACAGGAAAAGACTCTTAAAAATGATGAATAAATATACAAACTTAATGGGTTATTTGGTTTGTACATGTATGTTCCCTCTGTGGATGGAGGCTATTTTGTGAAGACAGACAAACCCACTAAAATACAAATTCACCTTGAATTCATGCACTGAATTCATGTCTGATTTTCAGTACAAATACAGTCAGATTCATGACAAGAATGTGGGCGTGGATTTTAATTAGTTTTCATTACACGTACTATTCTTGATAACACTGAAAACCAAATGAGGAATTACACTTTTTTATAAGCCCAAACCAGAAGATAATTTGTAGACAGTGTACCCAGGTTATTATTTTATTGTCATTTTAAATTAATATATTTTTTTAAACATTTGTCCTCACGCTCACATTGCGTTTGAGGAAAAGTTTCCCAGGACAGGAGCTTCTCCTTAAATGAGCCCCCGTGTCCCGCGCCGATCTTGGGGGGGGCGGCTGAGGGTAGCGTAATTCCAGGTTAACCCTTTCAGCGCTAATGCCTTTCTTGGGGTGGCATTTGCGCAAAATGAATTGCTTGCTTAGACACAGTTAACTAAATAAAAGGCAGCGGGAGCTGATGGTATGAAAAATGGATTTTCATTACGGCTTCATTGATTCTGGTAAATAAGCGCCTCGAGCTTTAGGCCGCAAAGCCAGCAGAACGCTAATAATTTAATCTGAGGTGACACAGACCAAAATGTATGTGGACAAAAATCATCCTTGAATATTAAACAAGGGCCCGGAGACAAGGGAGGAGGGAGGAGGGGAAAAAAAAAAAAAAAAAAAAAAAGTGTTTGCGGGCGCATTTAAATGTATGCAGATTGCTGTCTAACCTATTTAAAAACAGAAATTAAAGATTCTTGTCGTAAATCACGTTCGCCGCCACAGATATGCCTTGTTATGCTGGCGTTTAGCAGCAACCTGAAAGGTTAAAGCACGCGGAGCATTAAACTGCACCGGGATAATTAATACTTTTCTCGTGGCTATTTATTAAAAAAAAAAAAAAAAAAGAAGAGAAAAAAAAGGGGAATGGAGTCGGCCGAACTGTGACAACACAGTAATTTCGGAAGGGCGAAACCAAACGGGAGAGAGAGCTGAGGAAACACAGGGGGGCAGGTTTAATGTAACGCACCGGGCCGATAGCGGAAAGGCAATCAGGAGACTCACCGTGCAGCCGGTGTGTTTAACGTGACGCTGACACCGGTGAACGGAGCTTTGTCTTAATTTCCCTGGGCTATGAAACTGTGATCCTCCGTGACTAACGCAGGGGAAGGTGGAGAGGGGAGGGGTTTAAGGGTTTAGGGGTGGATGGGTGGGTACGGAACAAATCGGCAGAGAGGTTTCGGGGGTTCACCGTACCTGTGACGGGGGACAGGGGTCTCCTCCCCCATAAACGAAGGGGGGTTGTACTCTCTGCCACCCCCCCTTCCACGGTTCTGCCTAACCACAGTATCCAAGCGTGGAACCACCCAGGATTAAAACACTACACAGGCAGCGTATTAGCTCTTTACCGTTGGGTTTGGAGTTTCTTCTGTCCGAAGTGCAGCCCCACCCAGCCACTAAACCTACCGCCTTTTGCGTATTTCCACGTGGGCGGGCAAACGTTGGGCTCCGTCCCGTCCAGACTGTGACTTCAGCCCGCACCTGTCACTGCTTACTAATGAAGCGCCGCCAAGCTGAGCTGGCTGGCCCGTTTCAGAGGTGCTGACCTCCCACCGGTGACCTTTATAAGCGAAACTTTACAAGTTAAACGCGGGCCTTGATTTGTCCGCCGCCCTGCCCTGTCAGCACCGTAGTGAGAGAGACGCTGCCCAAGAAGGTACACGCCCTGCCTGAAGCTGTTTATATGCTCTGTTTCATGTGCGCGCGTGTGTGTGTGCGTGTGCGTGTGTGTGTGTGTGTGTGTGTGTGTGTGTGTGTGTGTGTGTGTTTGTATGTGTGTGTGTGTGTGTGTGTGTGTGGGTGCGTGCAGTATTTCACTCGGTCACGGTACATCAAACGGCCATTTCAAATATTTTCGGTCACATAAACACGATTTTCCGATTCGCGTTCATCCACGGCGTTTTTGCGCATCCGCGCTCGGCCCGGTCAAGCAACAGCTTCAGAGGCGCGGTTAGCAGCCCGCCGCTTCCGGAGAGTTCCGTGACCCCGGCGCAGTTAAAGCGATGAGGAGGCTGACGTTTGAGGGACGGCCCCGCCCTTCCCCCCGGCGCGCTGCCCCCGCTCTTACCGCCGCCGCTCCCGTCCGCGCCGCTGACCCCCCTCGAACGCCTGTCCCGCCGCGCCATTTTAATAAGCGGAGTTCATCGCGCCCCGCGCCGCGGTCTGACCTAGCCTGCGCGACCAGGGCGTTCTTGAGCGGGGGAAAAACAACAACAACAGCGCGGCGAGGTTAAAACCGCGAAATGAACGGCGACGGCGTCAGAAGAGTTCCGGGACTAATCTGTGACCTCCAACGAGGCGGAATCCGGATTCGCCCGCTCGGCATTAATCCAACGCGCACACGCGAGGCTCGGGCTTAAAACCCTTAAAGCCGGGGTCCGGGGGGGATTAGACCTGAAAACCATTCGGCGCTATTTGTCTTCCTATTAGCGGGTCTTCATTCTTCCTGTTTGCTTTTTTTGTTGTTGATACGTGACTTGATGTGCTTGTGATATCGTCGCTATATTGCACACTTTTGAGCTCAGTTTGTGAAGCAGTTCTGCTGGCGGTAATGCCACAACCGCGGTGCTGTCAGGCCCGATTTGGGCAGAGATCCAGTTAGCATCAGGGACGGGCCAAGCAGAAGTTTTGCTCTGCACTGTAACAGCTTCTTCACGCACGGCCTTACAGACAAGGCGATGTAAATGAACTTCCTCTTTACAGTAATAAGAATCGAAGAAAGTAACCACACTTCTGCTTCATGACTAGTTTACTTCATTCTTTGCAGCAATAACGGGATATAATAGCGCACTGTTTATTTCAGGCGTCCGTTGAAATTCCAATTATGAAAGCCGTAACATTAGAGGGGGAAAAATCCTCAGGTGTTCTTTTACTTGTTTTACGTCTTTTTAATGGTCACACCGTGAGGAACATAACCAAGCACTACACTATGACATTTTATCTGGAAGTTATTCATATTCACTGGTCTTTGTCTTCTGTCAGTTATGCTCAACCTGAAGGGTGGTGTGTTAAGCTGATTATTTTATCTACTATAAGCAAAGCGTCGCATTCATACGTATCCCGTCATTAACGTTTTTGAATCCTTGGCCCCTTGTGGTCGGGCACTCTTGGGAGTTCAAAGTGAACCTTCATAAAAGAGTTTCCACATCCGAGTTATGAGACAAATAATTGATGCTTTGCCGCTGAACATCCGCGCGATTCAGTTCTCAGCACGCAGGAATTCGAAGACGTGGAAAAGGCAGGTCCTCTATTTCATCCGCGGCGGCCAATGTTGACAGGTTGTCCTTTCGCTCAGAATCCATTTGTAACAATAAAACTTAAACGTTGATCACATTTGTAAATCAGACTTGAGCGTCCAGCAAATATCTGCCGTCTGCAAAGGGCAGGGATTCCACCGCTATTTTCGCTAGTTTCTTTATGGCCATAGATATTCCGGCCAAAATTGTTCCCTAAATGCCTTTTGAGGTAAGCGAATAACTTTGACGGACGGGGGTGGCAGAAAGCTCGTTCCTCTGTCAGATCTAATCAGGGGTCTGACCAAACCGTGCTGATTTACAGCACTCATAATGAATGTGTTGGACTCCCCCTAAACTCACACAGCCCAAATAACACAGGCACACAGAATTTAAAAAAAAAAATCCAAATAAATTCAAATTCAACAGCAAGGAATACACCCTTCCTACTTCGAGTGAGAGGTCACAGTCACATGTTATTTTTTAAAAAAGTCTTTACTTAAGTGTTTTGCGTAGAACATTTGCAGTTTGTTGATTATTCAGGACGATTAGCAAAGATAAATACTGGCTAAACGTTTTCCGGCTGGAGTGAGTAAAGGTAGCCCCTGGCCATGCTATAATTATTCCTAATAACAAATGAAACTATTACCCGGCTCACTTTCCTCCTCATCAGGATTTGGAAATGACCTGTTAGGCCCGAATGAACTCAAAGCTCGAGCCGTCTCTCTCTCCCCTTCTTTAAATTTTTTTCAAATTAGGCGGTTATTTGTCTTTAGTGCAGCGATATGCTGTAAACTTATTAAAGCCCTAATTCTCTCTACGTAATTTGTTTCTTATTAGGACACGAGTTTAATAACAACTGTGTGTATTTTCCAATAGACAGCTGCATGTAGAGATTACTCTGATATCCGTCGATATGTTTGAATTCGCATCACTTGTGACCCGATGTGGGCTTGACATACATGTTGCACTCTGGATTTTCACGAGAGAGGCTAATAACACTGGAAAATGACTATCCAGTCAAATGGAGTTAATTCCAGGTCGCAAAATATCATATTTATGGCATAAACATCCTGAATATCAAATCTACCAGTCACCTAAATCTAAAAAAATGTTACGTACATCTGTGAAATTTTGTGAAATACAGACACTGGTTGGTCCTCCAGTATCCAACAGGTATGAACAATATCTTAGATTTGTAAAGGTGGAGTCCCTAACAAAATTTTTGCACATTAAAACATTCGTCATTAGTGTGGAAGTCACACTTTTTTGGTCTCTGTGATGAAAAGTTGCAATATATCGTAATACTGGTGCCCTTACGTTATAACTTATTCTTGGTCGATGACAGAAACTTTGTTTTTTCTTCTACTGACCGAAGTGTTTTTTTCTTCTTCTGTGGTTGATGGCTCCATTCATTGGTCAGTGAGGTAAGACACACTATTGTTTCAGTTGTGCTGCTTCCTGAAACAGATAAAAGCCATCGGACTTGGCTAATGACAGTGAGTGGCTAACTAATGTCATTCTATAATTTATGTCAACTAATGTTTATCAGTGGAGCCTCATGTAATATTCGCCTGGCTCCAAAGACCTTCATACTGTATGCTCATTGGACTTGTGTTTGAGTGTCCTGCTGTGCTTTTAATATGTATTGTTGCCCAGTCAACCGGACAGCTGACTGCATGCATGATTAGAATGCAGGTTAAAATATAGGCTAAATAATGAATGGTTTTGGAAAGATTTTTTTTTAAATATCATTGATATGTTTTTATGATGGATGACTGCACAGTGTAGCTACCAAATCAATCTTTTAAATACAGACTGAACTGGGTCCTGTTTTACATCCCAAATAATGACCCGTGTTATTTTCTTACACTGCATGGGCGTAGACACCTTGAATGACCTCCACCAGCATTTGAAATGATATGGTCTTTTGCCATGAGTCCTACTTGACAAATGTGAATAGAAAAACAAGTGTTAAGCAACTTGAAGATGCAGTATATTATCTTTGTCCTCCTAGATTCATCTGCCAATTAGTGTGTGAGCAGACAAAATAAACAGCAGGAAGCCATTTTAAACCAAAAATTCATATGCAAGTTATTGTGAGTTACCTGGCCACAAGTACCTGTTGATGAGGGTTTTCAAAATTTAGGGGCACTCCTTGAAGTGTTATTGATATATTCCAATAGGGACCACAGTTTTCAGTGTTTTCAAGTTGAGGGAGTCATGCCAAAATAATTAAAAACTTGAAGAATGAAAAAGGATAAAGTTTTACAGCATCGTTTTTCATATTTTAAGAATTCAAGCTTTAAACACTATCATAATCAAACCTATTCAAGATCATAGCAAGCACTGGGCTAGGGACTACACAAATATAACAATTTCATGCATGTGATTTGAGGGTGTATTTTATGATGAGAAAGTGAAAAATCCCCTTCCCAAATTCTTTTAAGGTCAACTGTCTCAAAGCTTTTGCAAAAACACAACATTCATACCTCCATAAATATTTAGTCAATCTCATCAAATGATTTTGTAGGTCTGATTCTGTACTTTAAAGTGAGATAAAATAATTTAAAAGTCAAATTTTGAAACAGGTATCCAAAGTATGCATTTGATCGTTTTTTTTGAACAGTACAGTTTTAAGGCTGCGTGCTTCTTAACGCTGAGGTAAAGTCTCACCTTCCTCAATAGCGGAAGATGCGTCTGCCCAACCAGATGAGGAAACACTTGAGTCATCTTTATTTTCTCTTGCCACAGCAATTTTTTTTTTTTTTTTTTACTGAAACCTTTACCAAGAAGTCCAAAAATATGCCACTCCTCAGATTTACTTCTTCCTTTTTCTTCTCTCTGATAACTGCCACAGGGGGGGAACTTCAGGTTCGCAGTTGCTAGCCCGTAAGCGTGTTGCCACACACCCTAACGTGGCCGTTGAAGGCCTCCGGCCTGACCCGTACCTGTCAGTCTCCGCGGAGGGAGGCGGGAGGCCGCCGTTGGCTGGCGACGCGGCGTGGGACGCCGACGCCCGCCGTTTCCTCAGAATCTGAGGTCGCCTCGGCGACTCCTCCGCGCTCGCGCACCTCAGAGTTGCGGCGAGCGCGGGGGTGGGTTCGCCATCCTCTCCCACATCCCCTTTCACCTCCAGTCAGCAGTAATGCAGATGAGGTACCTCGTGCTCTCTCCGGAAACCCGAGGGCTTATTGCAATCGCTCGGCATGTGTACTCAAGCCGCAAGATATCCTCTTTCAATGGCCATTTGGTGAAGGTATCACACTATGGTATCACTTTATATATTTTGCCATAATTCAATAAATAATTTTATTTTTTCACATTATAAAGACTTGATGCACGATGGTAATGCAGAAACTGAGGTTCATTGTATTTACATATTGTAAGCTGTGTCTAAAACAGCTGGTTACAGTAGGAAGGGTTCAGTGCTTTAGAGTGTAATTTTGAATTGGTTTCATTCCATGTTTTTCCAAATTTAAATCATATTTGCATGTGGTGTCAGTGTAACAGGTTTTATGCAGTTGTGAACATGGTTATAGTCAAAAGTATTTTTTGTTGGGGAAGGTATTTTTACAGGATTTCAAACACCTTCTTTGCCAAAATTATGACGTATTGTGCATTTTTTAAAATTATTTTCTGGAAACAGAGACAGTGAGAGTGAGAGAGAAAGGGAGTTAGAGAGAGAGTTAGAGGGAGTGAGAGAGACAGAGATATAGAGGGAGAGAGAAACTAATTTTTCTCGATATCACTCTAGATTTCACAAGATCACTCCAGATCACTCACACATATTGGGCGTCTGGTGCTAGCTTTTTACAAAAATAAGATTTTTGGAGTGCAGATGTGAAACTTTATTGTAACTCCTTTACACGGAAATCTGGGGCACAGACTAAAGAGCAAAGGCAAAGAGAAAGTATGCCGTTTCATCTGCCGAATTCAAAAGATCTGCAATGAAACTTTTAAATGTAATTTCTCATGTACATATTAAAGGCACATCAGCAAAACTCACATCTTCCAAATCGGCCGTGTTTTTCTTTCAGTACATAATAATTAACGGACTTATTTGTGTTTGTGTTTTTATTTTAGCGGGCCGAGTTGCAAGCTCTCAGATGAAGGAAAGCGGAAGTGCTCGTGTATCAGAGGGGGAGCGGAGGAACGCACTTCTGCCGAAGGAGAGAACAAACCTGGGCTGACAGCCCTTCAGGATACTCCTCGGCGAAAACATTAATCGGCTCGGAACGTACACACCTCTTTGATATTCCTAATCAGACAGTGTGTTTCTCTCCTGTCGTCGGAGAGCGGGTTTTGAGCGCTGGATTCACGCGGCAGCTCGGCTGCGGTAAAGTAAACATCCCGGCGTTTGATCTCGCCGGCCCGTTATTCCGTTTAATTTGTCCGCCGACCGCGCGCCGACAAACGAGCCGTCGTGTTCCCGCCGGAGAGCGGCCGCGCAGGGCGCGCGCGTGGCCTCGCCGCGGGACGGGGCCCGAACGCCGGCGCCTCTCGGCCCCGCTGCTGACTCACGGGCCCCGTCTGCGGGGCCCAGGCGGAGGAAGGCGGGCTGTCGTGCAGGTCCCCCGTCACGTGACGGGGGTGTTATGGAGAAAGCTCATTGTCAAAAAAAGCCTATCCCCACAATGCATGCTGGGATAGGCCCCAGCACCACCTGCAACCGGGGCCAGGAGAAGTGGGTCAGATAATCAATGGATATATATATATACTGTACATACATATATACAAATATATACATATACATATATATACATATATACAAATATATACATATACTTATATATACACATATACACATATATATATATATATATATATATATATATATATATATACACACCTATATACAGCAGTCTCCAGTCCATCACTCACACACTCATACCTAGGGGGGATTTGACCCAGCACCTTCTTGCTCTGAGACAACCATGCTACCCTGGGCACCACCATGCCACAAACATGATATTTCAGGGGAAAAAAAAAAACATTCCCTCTTTTGCACGTTTCATTGGAGCCCTATTGCTATTGTCATTCCTGCGATGCCAGTTAGCACAAAACATTGCAGTGCGACGGTGGTGAAAAACAACACCGTCACCGTGGCAGTGCTTTTACAGCGTTTCTCCTTTTTCTAACACCCCAAAAACCACCAACTTTCCTGCGACGTCGCAAATAGGTCCAGATCACACTAGCTTTTTTATTTTTCCCTGCAGGAAAATATTTTAGACGTGTCTGTAACCTGAAAATATCATAAAAGCCTGCTGTTCTCACAATTTCCCACAACCACAAAAAAAAACAAACAAAGCAAAAGAAAAAAACCATGAACAGGCTAATCTGCATGAATACCATTTTCAATGACCAGCAGACAATTAAAATTTATTAATGAGCTAAATCAGTAAAACAGAATCAAAAGTGATCTCATGACCCTTGGTGTAAGTGCAGTTGGGTGAGTGCCCTACAGCAGTGACCTCCACCTGGACCTCCGACTGCACCTCCTCCCCACCTGGACCTCCGACTGCACCTACTCCCCCGGATGAGGGGTGCACCTTTTCGGGGGAGGCGAGTCTGGGTGGGCGGAAGGGGGGGAAAGAAAAAACGGTCTTTTCGGATTTCCGTTCAACCTGCAATTTTCCCGCCAGCTGTTCCCCATTATCCCCAGTGCTTGCGTTTCTCACGTCCGACATCAGCCTCCGACCTCACGGTGGACGTAACGTAAGAGTTGGGAAAGAATAGGATGTGTATTTTCTCTTTTTTTTTCGTACCGACAGGAGAAATTTGGTGGAGCCCGCTTGTTAAAAATTGTGCCGTTGATAAAAACACACGCTTCCTCGTACGGTGCTTCCGGTGAATTCTCAGAGCGCCGCGGCTGGTTTGGGCCCCTGTTTCCCCCTTAATCACGTACCCTCTCGTGCGTGCGGCGGTACCGCGCTGCCTCAGGGCTGCGTGCGTGTGCGCTCGTAAGACCCGGGAAGGCCGGGCCCCGCTTTGGCTCCATGTCTCGGGCTCGTTTGGCTAATCACCGGCTCGGACGCCGCCGCCGCTATCGCTATCGCTAAGATCTAATGCGCAGATCCGCTTTAATCTAGCCGACAGGCCAGACCCATGCGTGCGTGCGTGCGTTTCGCGGGCGGACGCGCGGAGGGGAGGGGCTTGTTGCGGTGCGGCCGGGGCGCGGACGCGTACGCGCACGCCCTCCCTCGGCGGTGAGGAGACGCGGCGCGGGAAACCGAAATGCACCCGCCGGCCAGCGCGTGGTTCGTTTGCATGCGGCGATCTCCGAGCGCGTCTTCTCTCTTTTCGTTTCTGTGCATGCTCTGAGTACCCCTGAGTAAGCACCGTAGAGGTCAGAGCGTCTCCCCTGCCTCGATTCGCCATCGCAGAGACGTTTCCCCTTTCCTTGAAGAGCGTGCGAATGCTTACCAGTTTGAGGAACTTGAACAAACCCTTTGCTGTAAGTCATCTCAGCAGGTGGTGGACCCTTACACAATACCTGTCTGTTAAAAACCACAGCGGCGAATTCAAGTATGGGGTGTTCTAGTCATGCAGTAGAATTATGTTCAGCATAAAAAATATCTTTCAATGTTTGATTCTGCTACTTAAGCACCCAGCAGTTCATCGTTGTCCTCTGTAGGGGACACGAGTCTATGGTCTGAAAGTACCCCTCCAGATGTATATTAAAACCTTAAGAAATATTCTATATCGAATAATAATTTGTTTAATATGATTTTTACACCAAAAAAAATGTTCAATAAACCACTTCAAAATGGCTTAGTAGCATCTCTACACCTTCACCCTTGTTGAGAAAGCCAGAACCTATGAATATGCAAATTGGCAAAGCTTGCTGCTGTGGTCCCGGTTCAAAATCAATTTCTTCGCGAAACCCATCGACTTCTGCATGAGCTTCTGGAAGCAGTCATCTGTAAAATGCGTGCTACAAGCACGGATTCCCTCTATGCTGTCAGATACATACGCACAATTTTTAATAAACAAATTCCACCCATTTTTTTTTATTTTTTTTTTTTTTAAAGGCCCATTTTTATAGCAAGTGTAGTTCAAAGTTACAACCTTCGGATTGCGTCCTAAGACTGCGCAGCCTGCCATGTTCAACACTCCAACTGTCACAACAATGTCACAAACTAGTCAGCTTTCTGTCTGCTAAGGTTTCAGTTTAACACATCAATCTCCTATAAATCTTTGCATAGTGGACCACGATAGGTTAGAAATATTTGTGATGTCACTAATTTTGCTCGTACATGCACGTTTCCAACTGATATTTCAGGGAAGAATGGAGAAGCTCTACAGCGGAAGAATATGAAAAAGGTGCTCTGGTGACAAGTTTTGCATAAATAAAGAAATAAATAAATAAATAAATAAATAAATCGCACAGGCCAGTGTGACACCTCTGGGAGGGAGATGCAGCAGTGCCGGGGAGCACCGTTGTCTGTCGCATGGAGAGAGAGAGAGAGTGCATCCATACAAACATGAAATAAAATAGACGCCATCTTCACCCTTCCCCCTCACGGGTTCCAGGCAAAAACAATAAACTAAAATACCAAACTAAAATAACAAAGACAACAGAAAGCTAAACAGAGCAGCAACTTTTCAGTTGACCAGCTCCAGTGACTTTTCAGTTCACTGTTCTCCCGTCTTATTAAAAGAAACAAAATTGAACTTAAACAAAGCTCAAATAAAGAAACTTGCTCTCTGTGTTAGCACCCGGTCTCGGCCCCGAACTGTGGAGAGCAGCACACCTTTAAGCACCTGGGCTGATTAGCTAACGCAACCCAGGTGCGTGTGCTCTCTCCACCAGCCAGCGCAGCTGAGACCAATCTGCCACTCCGGCAGACTGAAAGCCACAGTATGGTATAGTGAAAGTCATGCTTCTAAAAGGAGTTAACATGCATCCAATACACACCAGCACTTTTCCAAGGGAAGGGCCACTGTGGAACACTTTATCTATGTCTTCAAGCTACTGTTATGAAAAGTTTATTCAACTAAATCAGGAGTTGTGACAAAAAAAAAATCACCTCCCGTTGATTACCTCAAGGAGTCACAAAGAAATATTAGTGGGTTTCTTTGTTACTCACTAATTAGGGATGGCTGTTTGAAAAGTTAGCATTTATCACGAGTTTCTCAATTATTGTGAATTAGCTAAAGGTCAATTATTGTCATGCTTTTTTTTTTTCTTCAGTTCGCTCTGGAATTAAAAGAAAACTGGACAAGATAGTGCTTCAATGTGCATTAATGTATTACAGGAAGCAAACCTAAAAAAAAAAAAAGCACAGCTTTTATCTGTCGGTTTTGTTCATATTAATACACGTATTGTCAACGTCAAACAGCGTTGTTTGGATCAGCCGTCACGGCATTAAAAATGGAGCCTGCGCATCACATCAATAATTAAAACGGATAAAGAACTGAAATCTCAAAGCCAGAGGACGTAACCCTGGGCAGCAGTGACCGGGTGGGAGGGTGGGGGGCTGGTTGTGGGGGGCGGGGGGATTTGGAGGTGGGGGGGCCCGTGGCAGTACTGGGAATGAAGCCTAAGGTTACGAGCGAAACGCCGACAACTGTTGAAATCCCACACAGGTTCGCCGTCTTGCAAACCTGCCAAACTCTCCGAGCCCTTCTGCCTCATCTCTCCCGGCACAAGCGTTGTTTCGGGCGGGCTCCGATTTTCCCTGCGCTTTTCGGGAACCTTGCCAGGTATTTTACGAATTAGCGACTCCGTTCCGCGATGGTAACCCTTGACATTTATCGGCTAGAGTCCCGAGAACATTCCGCCTATCCCAGGCACAGACCTGAGGATATTTTATTTCTGTGAGGGAGGAGGATTCGGGGGGAACGAGAGCTCTGCTCGGCAGCAGCCACGGCCGTGCTCAGTAATAGCGTCGGCACGATCTCACAGCGCGTGAAAGAGCTCGGCTCTAGTCAGATATTATTGATACATCCCCAGACACGTCCTTTTCAATGCTGGAAATATGACTGAAAACAGATTGGTTTCACCAGACTGGAAAGCCACAGAGCATCCTCCGCTGCCATTGGTCAAGTGAAATAGGGACATCGAGTGAATCAGTGAACCAATGAAATGACAGGGCTTGCTGCCCCATCGTATGTCAATGCTGTAGTGCAGTGAGAAACTTAGACCACTCAGAGTTTCCGCAGAGCGGAGTGACTGCAGTCACATGATGCACAGATGCACTTTTATGTGCAGTTTACACAAATCATAAATGCGGATGTTAATCAGCGTCGGTTAATTGGATTAATTGCGCTTAATTGACTGTTTACATTTTGTTGCGATTTTTAACGAGGCGGCTTTGCTGGGAAAATAGCTGCCTGAGCGATCGGCTCGCACGGGCCCGGTTCAGCCCGTCTCCTATTGGGCCGAGCGGAAGATTCTGCCTGCGTCTGATTGGCGGAGAAAGGCGGAGATCGTGCTCCCGGATCGGGGGACTGAGCGCACGAGGCCGACGCTGGCGGACGAGCGGCCCGCCCAGGTAACGAACGCTCAAACGCGGCGTATTTGCTTGTCCGCGTCGGTTTCTGGCGTCGAGCTTTCCAGTCGAGCGTTTCCCGCTCCCCCCCCCCCCGTTCTCGTTCTTCTGAGACGGCCCAGAACCCAGCAGCCGCCGCAAAGCAGAAGCGCGGGCGAGAGGCAGCCAGGGACGGGGGCGGGAGAAAAAGAGAAAAAGAGAAAAAGAAGAAGAAGAAGAAGGAGAAAAAAAAAGTGGGCTCTGGAAAGGTTCTGGAGGTTTCCCTCGCAGCTGTGAAAACACAGGCCCGCCGGCTGCGAGGAGGGCCGGCTTCAAACGGCCGCGTCAGGTGACCGAACACCTTGAGTCCCATTCATCAAGCGCTGTTTACTCTGGCCGGCGAACTCTCTGCTCGCCGGGAGGGGGTGGTGGGGTCGGGGTGGGGGGGTATGGGGGGCTGGGACGCGGCCCGGGCGTCCGCTGCGAGAGCCGGCCTCGACCAATCGGGCGCGAGCGTGCCGTGGCGGAGTCGGTGCGTGTGTAGTGTGTGTGTGTGTGTGTGTGTGTGTGTGTGTAGGGGGGTGGGGGGTCTCCCGCAGCGAGCCCCCCTCCGGTGAGGGGAGTGCACTGGGGGAGACGGGATTAGCTCGCCCAGGTAGGGATTTCTTTTCGTTTCCCGCCGCCTTTGGGAACGCCGTGCCCTGCGGAATCCCGGGGATGCCGGGCCTCGCGCTGAACGCTCCGCACTGGCGGCTGTGGCGCAAGAACGAGAAGCGTGTTCTCTCAGCGTGTGTGTGTGTGTGTGTGTGTGTGCGTGCGTGTGTGTATGTGTGTGTGTGTGTGTGTGCGTGTGTGTGCGTGTGTGTGCGTGTGTGTGTGCGTGTGCGTGTGTGTGCGTGTGTGTGTGTGTGTGCGTGTGTGTGCGTGCGTGTGTGTGCATGTGTGTATGTGCGTGTGTGTGTGTGTGTGTGCGCGCCGTGGTTTAGCGCAACATGGAGCATGTTCTCTCAGCGTGTGTGTGTGTGTGTGACGCAGGGAGTCAGGAACAGCCTGCTATGGTCAGCAGACATTCTTAAGCTCTTAACAACATAGACCTCTCTGCTGAAGGTGTAAGACGCTACAGTGGGGCAGCTGGACCCTGCTGAGACCCTACTCTGAGCTGCTGAGAAGGCCTCTGCAGAGCGCAAGAGAAGGCCGACCGTTTCCGGAACGTTCCTGGCTGGAGTCACGGCGGCCAGAGGCCGGACACGGGATGGGAACTCCAAACAGGTCGCCGGCGTGAGCGTTCTGTCACGCCCCGCCCCCCCCCCCCGTACCCCTCACCCATCCCGGGAAGCCAGGGCTTCGGCTCCTGGGTTTATTTTCGCCAGGCTTTGAGGCCTGTGTTCCCGTGCGCTAATCCCCGACTGGCATTAGGGCGAGCCAGGCAACGTACGCAGTGGAGAGAGAGAGAGAGAGAGAGAGAGAGAGAGAGAGAGAGAGAGAGAATGGCACGGGAGGAACCCTACACCTACCCTGAACTTTTGACCCGGCGCCCGGCCCGGCTCTGGGATCCGAGAAGGCGCCGCGGGCCGCCGGCGCAGTCAGGACGCGCGCCCTCGCTGCCGCCGAGTGCCTGATTACCCGCCACTTCAGCCGGAATTACCGCCACACTTCATTTCCAGCAATTTCCAGGTTTTTAACACCAAAAATATTTTGCTCCTCAGATCTGCCCCCCACCCCCCACACACCCCCCAGCCTCCACTTCCCAAAATGTTGTTAAGAAATTTCTAGAAACTGTACACAACGACGTGACTTGTAAACAGTACATAAAACAATACAAAAAGTACATCCGTAATGTAAACATTACATTACATTACAGGCATTTGGCAGACGCTCTTATCCAGAGCGACGTACAACAAAGTGTATAACCATAACCAGGAACAAGTATGACGAAAACAGTACATAAACAGTACATAAAAATAAGAGTGAAAATTGAAATAACAGAGCATCTCATTAGGGATTAGGATCTTTCTGTTTTTAAGAGCTCACGACAGTGTCTAATTTGTAATAACCTGCGTTCCCGCGGTGCGTAATTCCGTGTCCGAGCGTGCAGGTGGGGACCCCCGCTCCGGGGTGTGAATAGAGCGGTGCAGAGCGACGCTGCTCTTCCCCGCGGCCTTCACCCGCACGCTCCGGCCCCTCACCCGCGTCTGTGATAACGCCGGCTCATTCGCCGTGATTACGGCCTTCCGCTTCACCTCCGACCCGCGTCCCGTTTCCCAAACGTCGACGCCGCTGCCTTCCTTTGCGCGCGTCCCCCTGAACCCCGACCCCCCCACCGCCTCCCGCCTCGAAGTTTACGTTCCACTCGCCGCCGCGCCGCCGTGGAAGACCCGTCGTTTCCCGCCAAAACGCGGCCGCCGAGCTTCGCTCTCGTTTGACGCCTGAACCTGGCGCTCGGGCCTCCGAAAAAGCTGTGAACCTCTGAGAGACGTCAAATCCCTCAGAGTTTGCAGCAGGAACAGTAACAACTGACTAGCTAACGACGCAAGCAGTCGTGAGAATCAGGGACGTACTGAAACTACACAAAGTACACAGACATTGAAAGAATTAAAGTATTTTATTAAAATGTACGCCACACAAAATGTAGTTTTTACAACTAAAATAAGGTTATAGGTTAGATTAATGAAGTTGGATTGCAGTACATGATATACTTTAAGCCGCGTGGTTATGGAGTGAAAAACATGATCATGTGACTGAAATTTAAGTGATTTGTCAATGTAGCGAGCGTGGCCTAGACTGGCTCAGAACTCTATGTCAGGTAAGAGGGGTTGTCCAGTCTTGTCAGCTCTACTCTGGCTGAATTTCATACGCGCGTCGTTAAATTAATATGTTTGAGGTATGAGTAATAATAGCACATCGCGTTGCAAGCTAAAAAAGCTGCTTTTGATTTATGCTGGGCTTCGCGTGTCAACTTCAACAAGCAGCTGCAAATTGTTCCACCGATTCCAACATGCAACCACAGCGATGCTTTGTTGGGGGAAATAAGATTTTTCAGACTTTTCAGATTTAAATATAATCCATAAAATGATTATAGAAATCTGACATTTACTTTGTTCCCAGAATTAATTAACCTGTCAGACTAGTGCCTTTGACAGTTGGAGAGGTGCTTTTTTGTGCAGTCAGATAACACCAAAACAGTGTGGATTAAATTAAATACTACTTCCTGTGTTAATTACAACTTCCTGTGTCCTTGGCGCTAATAAATATTTAAATAAATAAATGAAAGATTTGCAGGTTCCCTTGCCAGTAGTACATAGCACTGGCAAGACAGATTTCTCAGTAATGTGCTCTTTTGTGATAGCCTGACCCTCATTGGATGGATCCTGCTGCTGCTCTGTAATAGCCTGGCCCTGATTGGATGAATGTCGCTGCTGCTCTGGGATAGCCTGGGCCTGATTGGATGGATCCCGCTTCTGCTCTTGCTCAGCTTTGTGTCTCATTTGGGTACCCTTCACAAAGTTGGACAGAAATCAGGATAGCTCAACTGTATTCTCCCACCAAAAGCGTGAGGGCATGTGAAGACAAGGGGTACATGACAGTCTATCTGGACCAAACTGCAGGCTGGGAGTTTGCAGGGCATTGATCTACACTTATTGTATCGATGGCTAATCAGTTACTTCATCATCTGACAATTTGAATCCACACCTTACAGTGAGATTGTTAATTACATGTTCTATCATTTGCATAAAACAGTCTAATAATTCCACACCTGGGAGGGAGATGCGGCAGTGCCGGGGAACAACGTTGGTTGTCGCATGGAGAGAGAGAGCGCACCCACACATGAAACATGAAATCAAATAAACGGACACCTTCACCCTTCCCCCTCATGGGTTTTGGGAAAAAACAATAAACTAAAACAACAAGCTAAAGTAACAAAGACAGAAGAAAGCAACCACTTTTCCCTTCCAGCTGGCGCAAGCTACTCCAACATCCCAGCTGAGGATTGCTATCTTTGTCTTTACTCCTCAAACACAATTCCAAAATAAAATGAAACTAAAATCACAACCGCTTTCTCGGTGTGAGCTCCTGGTCTCGGCCACGAACTGTGGAGAGCAGCACACCTTTAAGCACCTGGGCTGATTAGCTAACGCAGCCCAGGTGCGTGTGCTCCCGGTCTCGGCCCACGAACTGTGGAGAGCAGCACACCTTTAAGCACCTGGGCTGATTAGCTAACGCAGCCCAGGTGCGTGTGCTCCCGGTCTCGGCCCACGAACTGTGGAGAGCAGCACACCTTTAAGCACCTGGCCTGATTAGCTAACGCAGCCCAGGTGCGTGTGCTCTCTCCACCAGCTGGCGCAGCTGAGACCAATCCGCCTCTCCGGCGGACTGAATGCTACACACTAGCACAACTTTTTTTTAAAATATTGATTTAAAAATAAACAAGAAAAAGAAAAAACAAAGAAACATGGAAAGAAACAGAGAAGAAAGAAATTTTAAATCCTGGAATTATCCGTCCAGTTTATGCAATTAATAATGCCTGAACACTGTAAAATTTTAAGTGTTTTCCTGATCTGCATTGTGGTTGATTTTCAGGAGACACAACAGACAGACAGACAGACAGGCATGCAGACAGACAGACAGGCAGACAGTCAGACAGACAGATGTGCATGTGCGCCATCTCCCTCTCGGGCTCGTCCGCTCTGAAGTAGACCCCCTGCTGAGCTGGGCGTCCCAGCCGTCTGAGGTGGTCCAAAACCCCGTGGCTCCCCGGGCAGCTGACCCGCAGAAGGAGGCCCCCCTTCCAGAAATTTCCCCCGATAAAGCAGAGCCGGTGCTTCCCTCGCCCCGGATCCTTCCACAGACGGGCTCCCAAGTGTTACCCCCTCATTAAAACCCTGCCCTGGGACAGGCAGTGGGCCCGGCCAATTCTGGGCAGGGGGGAGGAGAGGGGGGGAAGGCGGGGAGGGGGGAGTTCCTGTTGGATGTATTGTTGTGTTGCTGTGTATCGCTGCATTGTTGCTCTGGTGTATAAATATTGCCTTGGAGCGAATGTGCTTTTCACCTATGCTTTTGCATGTTCTGTGTACAGCTCTAAGTGAGAATTTTTAAAGGAAATGGATTTAGTTCCGGCAAGTTCTGCTTTAATCAAGGAGGTCTTGTTTATTTGGAATGCCTCTGAAAGCTCACATTTATTTACGGCAGATTTTTTTTTCAGGAGGGCTGCGTTGCATTCATTGTTCATTTTGAACATGTGTGTGTGAGTGTGTGTGTGTACTTGCACACGTGTATGTGTATATGTATGTTTGTGAGTGTGTCTGTGTGTGTGTTTGTGTGTCTGTGTTTGTGAGAGTGCATGGGAGTGAGTTTGTGTTGCTACAAGACATGAGTGAGCACGTTTGTGCGTGCAGACGCGCAAGTGGGCCCGTGTGTGCTTCTGTGTGTGTGAACGCTGTGTCTACTTGTGTGTGTGTGTGTGTGTGTGTGTGTTTGCAAATTCTGGTGTGTACATGCATGTGTATGTGTATGTGTGTGTGCGTGTGTGTGCACATGTATGTATGTGTGTCTGTATGTGTGTTTGAATGCCGGAGTGTGCACGTGTGTATGTGTACAGCACGTGTGTGTGTGCATGTGTGTTTGCGTATGTATGTTTGTGTTTGTATGCGTTTGTGTGTATGTGTGTGTACGTATGTTTGTGCTCGTATATGTGTCCATGTATATGTGTTTGTGTGAATGGCAGTGTGTGTGTGTGTGTGTGTGTGTAGGCATGTGTGTGAATGGCAGTGTGTGTGTGTGTAGGCATGTGTGTGAATGGCAGTGTGTGTGTGTGTGCGTAGGCATGTGTGTGTGTGTGTGTGTAGGCGTGTGTGTGAATGCCGGTGTGTGTGTGTGTGTGTGAATGCTGGTGTGTGTGTGTGTGTGTGTGCGTGTGTAGGCGTGTGTGTGAATGCCGGTGTGTGTGTGTGTGTGTGAATGCCGGTGTGTGTGTGTGTGTGAATGCTGGTGTGTGTGTGTGTGTGTGTGTGTGTAAGCGTGTGTGTGAATGCCGGTGTGTGTGTGTGTGTGTGTGTGTGAATGCCGGTGTGTGTGTGTGTGTGTGTAGGCATGTGCGTGAATGCCGGTGTGTGTGTGTGTGTGTGTGTAGGCGTGTGTGTGAATGCTGGTGTGTGTTTGTGTGTGTGTGTGTGTGTAGGCGTGTGTGTGAATGCCGGTGTGTGTGTGTGTGTGTGTGTGTGTGTGAATGCCGGTATGTGTGTGTGTGTGTGTGTGTGTAGGCATGTGCGTGAATGCCGGTGTGTGTGTGTGTGTGTGTGTGTGTGTGAATGCTGGTGTGTGTGTGTGTGTGTGTGTGTGAATGCTGGTGTGTGTGTGTGTGTGTGTGTGTGAATGCCGGTGTGTGTGTGTGTGTGTGTGTGTGTGTGAATGCTGGTGTGTGTGAGTGTGTGTGTGTGTGAATGCTGGTGTGTGTGCATGTGTGTGTGTGTGAATGCCGGTGTGTGTGTGTGTGCGCGCACTGAGCTGTCCACAGTCCACAGAAGCCGACTTGAATGTGATTGAAAATGATTGATGCAGACAGAAAGGGGAGAATCACAGACTGTCACAAGATAAATGAGTGGGGAGAGCGGGACGTGAACCGCGGCCGACTCTGCAGAGGTAGAATCAAAGAACGAGCAACCTCTGACAACACACGCTCCGCTGCTCTGACCAGCGCCGATCTATAACACCCCCGCCCCCCCCCCCCCCCACGCCCCCCCCGCCCTCCCCACCCCCCCGCACACAGCGCTCCGCTCGCACAAACACCCCACTACCTCTCTTTTAATTAAGCCCGCACAAGCCTGCCAAAAGCCTTCTCCTCGTATCACGACTACCCTCGTATGTTTTCATTTGTCTCCTACCGAAAGGTTGTGTGTTTTTTTTCTCCGTGTACGCCACACCTGTCTACACCAATCTCCGGCAGGATTTCTCCGGCGCGCTGAGAACCGTTCGCTAATGGCGTCTCCGTTTTTCCAAGCGGAGGGAAAATGCGCTTTGGCAGGTGTGGGGACGACGACAGATCCACGCTCCCCCCCCCCCCCCCCCGCCCCCCCTCGCCCCCGTCGCCCACGTTAACACGTTTCTGTTTCTCAGGTTGGCTGCCGCCGCCGCCGCCGCCGCCGCCGTGACGTCTCCGAAGTTCGTCTTCGGGTTGTCACCTGAGCGTCGCTCTACCTGATTACCTCAGCTGAGAGCTCGCACCTCCCGTCTCCGCGCGGAGCCTGACAGCCTTTTACCGCGTCATTTGCGCGGCACCTCGGCGAAGCTGAGAGCGAACAGCTACCCTCATTTCCCGCTCGCGATCCCGCCGTCTCGCACACCTCAACGATCATTATTCGATCACCTATGAAATATTTAACCCCGCTTACCGACACCCTTTTCCTCCGCATCCTCTCCGAGGCGCCTTCCTCCCCTTGCGATGAAATATCGAGCGTCCTCTACGCGGCTGAATTTACGCGTCAATATTTCCTTCCGTAAATCCTCGACGCGCGGGTTTGACGTGTTCATTTCGACGTGTAAACGCGAGAAGCGTAAACCTCGAAATCTCTGATCTTTTCTGAGCTAAACTGAATAGTGTCATAAAAAAGATCAAATGTTTAACGTAACGAAATGCGAATCGCACGTGTTCGGCGAGTGTCGTTTTTTTTCCTCGAAAGATTAAGATTAAGATTGCGTGGCAAGGATGAAGAGTCTCTCAGGATGAACGGTCTAGTCTTGGGCCCGTCTTTCCCACGGAGGTTCCGATGAATATCAGATGAAATAAAATGGCCGCTGTTTCGGCGCGCGGAAACATGCCGTGGACTAGCGTGTAGCGTTCAGACGGCAGCGCGCCCCAGGCGCTCGGGCCGAGCCACCGACGGACGCCTCAAATATTTATGCTACGGGACGTAATGCCCCGAAACGTGTGCTGGAGGGCAGGCCTACGGCGCAAACCGGAGCTGACGCGTACGACGCCGCGAGAGAGCGCGAGTGTGTGAGCTTCACGCACACACACACACACACACGCACGCAGTCTCCGCAGCGTGCTCGTGAACGTTAGCCTCCGTCGGCTAACGGGTCAAACGTTAGCCTCCGTCGCGTTGCGAAGCGTTCAGAGACGCGCTCTAACCCCAGGACCCTGGGCAGCTGGGTCACGGGGGGGGTTTCGAGCTTCCGTCTTTCGACGGGCGATATCGTTCTGGCACACGCCCTTTCCAAACGTCGCTCGCCCACGCTAGGTTACGCTACGCGCAAAGGACGGCCCTTCCTGATTGCACTCGCTTTTGTATTCAGAATGATGCTTTTTCCTCAACGTGCCTCAGAAAACGAGAAAACAAACAAAAAAAAAATCTCCGTACGATTAAGTAAAAAGCGAAACAAACACAAAAAAATGCACAGTGAATCAGCTCGAGCGGCACGCTCTGATTGGTCTGTCAGAGAGGAGCGTGTTAAACTCCGCTTTCTGACCCCGTAATCTGCTTTCCGTCACTCCCCGCGTATCTGAACCGGACCCATTAATGCCTTTAACAGCTGCGCGTTCGGAGGAGTGACCCCGCAGCTGCGAGGAAGCGCAATGACGCAGCCATTTTGTGTCCAGGTGTGCATCAGCACACAGAGACGCAGCGCCAGGGAGCACGGCTCCCGTCCGCCTCCAGGAAAGAAAAAAAAAAAATACTATTTCGATGTACAAAACGCAGCCAATGTCGATGTTTTGCCACCATTAATTTTTCACCAACCGCTTTTATATTTTTCCACCCGTATTGTTTTATTAATTTCAGCCTCGCCGACATCACAAAATATCGAAAAATCTTCCCCCCCCCCTCTGTTTATGGACTTTGAGTTGTATTTAATGCTTTAAAGTCAAAGTGTACTCAGAAGCTCAAAGCTCCCCTGCCCTCTTTCACCACCGAAGCGTTTCGTTCTAAAAAAACAAACCGCGCAAGGGAAACACACAGCGCCTTCAAAGAAAAAGCGAGCCGCACCGCTTGGGCATCTGAATGCGCAACTGGACTTGGTACGAAATTTTCGGCTAATAAACGTAGCGTACGGACCTTTGGTTTTTCGGGTTTCTCCCGGTGAGCTGAACGGTCGGATCGGAGCGAAGCAGCCGGAGAGGTCGACGTTTCTCCGTGTGGAGCTCAGCTGAGGAGGCGGGGCAGCAGATGGACCGTGTCACATTCAGGCTGTAGGGCTACCTTCAGGCCTCGGGATTTAATTAGGGACTTGGCCCGGTCGCCCGGCTACGAAGCTAAGTGATGTGATCAAAAGATTAGGCGCCCATCTGAAACCACAACTGTCATACCTCCGCTTTTTTCACGTGGTGAAATCTGCGACCACTCGGCCCACAGTGAGGTGTTCTTTAGCGTAAGAAAACGGAGGGAAACCCCCACGATGGCATTAAACGACCACGTTTATTTTTTATTTATTTATTTTCCCCCAATAAGTCAAATCTTGTTTCCAAACAAACGAAATGGCCTATTTCTGCATACGAAAGTGAACGAGAGCACGCCTTACTCTGAGGGTCTTTCTCCCCAACCCAACTCCATGTGCACTTCGTTCTGTTAAAAAGCACAGTTCCGCCATCGATGCCTCAGTCGGATTAAACATTTCGGAACGGATCGAGGAGGCGAACGGCCGGGAACCGTCTTCGGAGAAGTCATAATTTAGCACCCCGGTGGAATCGACAGAGGGTTTAATGGCTATCCTAAATTAACGGAAAGGATCACCTTTTTTACGGAGCCCGCCGGAGGCCCGGGACCGCGGCTGGCGCAGAGAGGCGGAGGGAAGCGGCGCGCGGCGTCTGCATTTCTCAAAAAAATAAATCGCCGGCGAAACTCCGCGAATTCGGAATCTCCTCCCGGGCCTCGGATTGGTGACGCGCAATTACATCCGGCCAAGGCCCCCCAACCACCCCCCCTTCCCTTAACAAAACCCAATTTCCAACCGCGGCACCACGACAGTAAGAAGTGGAGGATGAAGTAACCAACAGCAGGAGAGCGTGGTGGGGGGGAGGCTGGGGGAGGGGGGGGGGGAATAAAAGCATATTTTGTTGATGCAAATTGAGCGATGAGCCTGTTTACGGCGCTCGCTAGCTTATTTACCTTAGCCGCGGGAAGGACGCGCAGCCCCGGAGCGCCGGGCCCTCCTCCCGGCGCGGCGGAGGCGGGATGAGGCGGCCCCGGCTCAGGAGGGGCCCCCGCGTCTCCCCGCGTTTGATCAATGAACTCAATTACAGGCCCCTTCCCGGGGACTTTGGCCCCGCTCCCGCGGATGATGCATCGCGCAAGCCGCACCTGACACATCTCCCAAAATCTCTTCAATAAATAAGAGGGGGGGGGGGGGAAGCTGTGGAGAGCCAAAGCCTCTCTCTCCAGCACCCCCCCCCCCAATCCCACTCACCCCCCCCCCCCCTCCCCCCGTTCCCCCTAACAGCTCCTCCGCAGTCCCGGCTGACTTCTCTCCACCAGGGTAGCCGCTAATACATTCCCGGCTCCTATGCATTATTAATGCCCACCGCTCTCCAAGGTGGCAGTGACAAATAGGGAGCAAAATTCACTGACTAGCGGTGAATGTACTTTTTAGTCATGCTTGAGTTTTTCCCAGTCCATTCTGCTGGTGGAGAGTTCTCTCTCTCTCTCTCTCTCTCTCTCTCTCTCACTTTCTCTTTTTCTCCCCCTCTCTCGCCCTCCGCGCCAGACGTCGCCGAATGGATTCCGGAGAAGCACTCAAAGTTGTCCGCGATAGAAGAGGAAGGAGTGGCAGGAGCAGGGGGAAAAAAAAAGAAGAAGAAGAAGAAAAAAAACCGTTCGTACGAGTAAAGACGTGCGGAGAGGGCCGCGTGGGAGAGCGGTGGTGCGCCGGGGAGAGAGGGAGAGAGGAGAAGGGGAGAGGGGGAGAGGGAGAGAGGAGAGAGGAGAGGGGGAGAGGGAGAGAGGAGAGGGAGAAAAAGGCTTTGATGTGTTAGTCTGAAAGAGCTTTTCCTCCGCGCAGCTTCTCCAGCATCCCCAGTCGAGCCCTACTTTAGCTTGATGTCAGATATGTTTTAGGCCCTTGTTCGTAATAGGAAACAATGACGTGCCGGTACGTGTCGGAGACAGAGAGAGACCGGGTTGGGCCGAGGTGGCGGGATGGGGCGGGGGGGGGGGGGTATCAAAGAGACACATCTCAGGGACTACGGAGTTCGCCGCCCCCACCCCCCCCCCCGAGGGACGGGATCCCAGGAAATGAACCCAGATTCCCCGCAGTCTCCCGGTTTAACTGGCTTCTGATCCCCACCTGAAAGTGACAGCTGGGCCGGTCACTGGGATGAAAGGAGCTCTGGCCACAGAGAGCTCTGATTCAGGGCTCTGATTCATCTCCGTATCTCTGAGGTGGAGACTGGCCTGAACCCAGCTGTCAGATTCCCATTATGGACCCAACACAGGGACGAGCGAACGGTGAACCCTCAACCCATTCAATACTACATTCAACATTTATTCATACACGTATTAATAAATGTGTCTTATATAATATATATAACAGACCTGGGTCAAATACATATTTGTTTTGGATTCAAATACTTCTCTACAATTTACTGATCTTGTCTGGTGTAATTGGAACCAATGAAATACTCTCAAAAAACCGCCTCCTGGTCATATCGGCAGGCTCAGTTACACCAGGCAAGATCAACAGAGCACAGAAAAGTCATTTGAATCCAAACCAAATACGTATTTGACCCGGGCCTGACACGCAGCGTAAATACATGATGAAATACGACAGCCGAGCGCGGCGGACGACAGACGAAAGCGACAGGGGGAGCGGGGGCGGAGGCTCATCCCGCACCTCGACGGCTGAAAGCCCCGCTTTCCCGCCATTTTGCGGGGTTTTTTTTTTTTTCTTTTTCCAGCGGCTGCGTTGCCGCGGTAATTACGGAGCAGGCTGGGCTCGGCGGCGTCTCGGTTCTGTCTGGCTGAGTTCGGCGCGTCTCGCCCTCCGAGTGTGAACCGCCGGGGTCCCCCGTCGATCAATTAAAAAAACGCGCTTTGGCGAAATAATTAGCCGACATTTGCTCTTATTAAACAGATGTTTCCGCGGCTGCCGATCGCGAAACGTAAAAAGCGGCGTTAAATAAAAAAGCCGCGTTTTTGTTTGGGGGGGGGGGTTATTTGTCGAGTTTAAAAGTTAAGCGCGACGTTAAGCGAAGGACGCGGCGCGGCCATTTTTAAGGGGCGGGTCAATATTCAAATTTTCCGAATGTTGATCTGGAGAATTGGCGGTTGATGGCGGGTGGAGGGGGAGGGAGCTCCGGGCGACCGTTTCGGGAGTAATTAGATCGATGCAGATAGAAGTGTCCATGGCGAGTCGAGCTTTTACTCTGGACTTGCATTTCGATAAGAGGTGACAGTGATATTAATTAATATGCTATATATTATTCTCCGGAGTATCAGCGGGATTCTGTTCTGCGCCCGCGAGCGGCCTGCGTTTCGGATGCGCGTTCAAAGCAAATATTTTCACTTGGTTACTTCTAGATGTGTCGAAGACTGCTGGAGTTGAGAATATTGATTGTGCCCCACTTATAAAAGCAGAACTAGCATCGTTTGTAGTTTGGGGGAGGGCGGGGGGGGGGGCGGCGGCTGAGTTTTGATAATCACAACTCCCCTTAGTTCCCCCCCGCGCGCCCCGTTGTCACGATGAACGCATCCGCTTTCCAAATTTGATGTCTTCAACATGGAAATGAGCCTTTTTTTTAGAGAGAGAGAGAAACGCGTGCTGTTTAACATTAGACATCCTGTCAAGATTAGAGCAACTGGGGCTGGGAAATCTATTCCTGATTAGGTGACTAGCTCCTCTCAGCTCTGCCGATTTACCGCCTACCCCCCCCCTACACCCCCCAACACACCCCCACCCTCCCTCCCCGCCCCCCCCCCACCCACCCTGTTACCGCGCCCCGCTTCACTGGAACGGTTTAGGGCCCTTTGAAGTAGAACTCCACTTTAAATAAATGCCTGGCTGCCATCTACAAGGCCCAACTTATGTTTCGGCTAAATTGGCTGCTTTTCGTCGGAGTCAGGTGCGGGGTCGGGGAGCCGCAGACGAGCCGGGGCTCCGCGCCGCGCCGGGGCTCAGATGTTGGGGGCGGGGACGCGGAACGGCGGCAGGTGCGGGAAGGTTTTAACCGTTTCCCGCGCAGATGCCAGCCTCCGCCGCCGCCGCGGCTCCGCCAGTCACGCGGCGGGCTAATCCCCCAGGTATTTTAATGAACTTTCCCTTTCTCCTTTCACCACCCCCTACCTCCTCCCTCCCTGCTCACTACCGGCGTTTGAGCAAATCTCCCCGTCTGTGAGTTCAGCTTTAAGGAATCCGAGCTGCCCAAGAAGAATCTCACCGGCGAAAAGCTTTAAGGATCCACAATCAGAATTTGGAGTTCTTAATCTCATAATTTCCCTCAAACCGGATTTGCACGTAGCATAGCGCGTCTTTACGAGCGTCTTGTAATGAAATAACAAAATAAAATCGTTAATTAGATTACCGTCGATTACATTTTTTTTATTTGGAGTATAAAAAAATACAGTACTGTGTTAATAAAAAAAATTCCGCTCAGCTACGTTGAGCCTCATGTTACTGTGTCTGAAATCGGGAAGAGAAAAAAAATAAAGAAATCCAAAACATGAGGCTCACGGTGTTCTGAGCTAATTTGTCTCGCGGTGTGTGGACTAAATTAGCGCACTTGTCTGATTCTAATATTACCTCGGTCCTCAGCCGCGCTACCGCTGCAGACACGCAGTGACAGAGCCGCTCCGCTCCTCGGCATTCTGGGAGCCGCGCAGGATAATTCTGTCCGCGCAATTAAGAGCAGCCTGCCGAAAATAACCGCTCCTGTTGTGACTTACCTTCCCTCTCTGTAAACCCGGGGATTCTGGGGGAAAACGCACGAAAGGGAAATGACTCCAGGCCGCTTCTTTTCGCCGCGATCGGGCGAATCACGCTGACCCCCGTTCGGGTCGGGCCGCCCATTACTAGCCCCGGGGTTCTTTTTCCCGATTCGAGCGGCGAGGTTGGTCCGGAATCGGGGGCGGGACTCCTCGGCCCGCCGCGAAGCGAAGTGACAGGCCGATTCGCGTGGCGCCCCCCCCCCCACCCCCCCAACACCGGCGAAGAGCGCGGCCACGCTCACTCACGCTAACGAATTTAACGCCGTTACTGTTATTCCCGTTCTATTTAGACCCACTGTTTTGTAAAAAAAAATTTCAGCCCGCTAGGCCGAAATTCGGTCCTGTGTTCGATTTGAAAGCACCGTATTAAATAAAGGGGCTCCTTGATCCCCACCTGCACGTTTTGGCTGTCTGTCACCAGCCGTGGTCTGAAGACGCATCTCTTCAGACTATACCTGGACTAACTGCCACCACTCTGCGAATCATTTCACTTCAAATCCCCCCTTTCATGCCACTCATGTTACATGTACCCCCATTCCAGCACTTTTTGTCATTTGTATCTGTCCTAATATTGTAGCTTGTCCTTCTCCCTAGTTTGGCCTGGCATAAGTTAGGTCAGAATAGTGTTCACTGCGTGAACTACACTGTGTTCTTGGCTAAAAATAGCTGTGAAATGAGTATTGTACCTTACTGAATCTGTGTTTTGTAGTTGTTCAATGACCATGATATGCACTTCTGTATGTCGCTTTGGATAAAAGCGTCTGTTAAATAAATGTAATGTAATGTCATGTCACTTTACATCTACGTCTAAGAGACCCGGGCCAAGGGGTTCGGGCGTAAGATTGGGCGCCGCGCGGAAGCTGAGGGACCCGAGAATTCCGACCCCGAAGGTGGGGAGCGAAGGTACGAACGCGTGCCGGGCCGGGGGGGAGAGGAATCAGAGAGGCCGCGATCCGGAACGTCCTAAAAAAGGGGGCCCGTGCGGAAACGTGTCAGCTTCCCTCCCCCGGCCGGCCCCGCCGCGGATCGATGGGCTTCCCCGAGCGTGGAGCGGGCCGCTCCCCCCGGTCTCCCCGGCCCCCGAGAAAACAGGAGGTCTGGAATAAGTCAGGGGCGGCGTCGGCGCTCCATCACGCCGCGTCGCCCGAACGAAATGAGTCGCCTGCGCGCGGATCGATGGGGCGACGCCGCGTCGGGCCGCTGAAAGGGGAGAGGGAGAGGGGACGGCCCGACGAGGCTTCCGAAAGTTATTACCTCCGATTTGTGTCAGAAATCGGGCCTTGATGCATCGAGTGTGCTTTTCTGCCCCAGTGTTCAGGGGAAACACGGAGGGTTGGGGGGGGGGGGGGGGGTTGAAAATGTTCTTTGCCTTTTTTGCCATGAGAAACGTTTCACCGCTATAGACAGCCCTCGAACTCAACATCAGCGTTGAGGATAAACGAGGTGTTCCTGGCGCACGGGGAGGCGGTTACCTGCTCTCAGTCACATGACTGGCCAGGAGACAGCCGCAAAGGCTCGAGCGCAATTAGAATTCAGCGCGACGGATCTGTCCTGCTTTGCGTTTCGGCATCTAAGGAGGCTCCTGACTTCTGACACTTCTGCTGTGAACAAAAACCAGCTTCGCGCAGTTTACAAATGGCCGTGTTTAAAATGCATTATCCCGAAGACGCCAGACTTTCTCGAGAGAAGAAACAGTCTCAAATCAGTGCCTTTGGCTTTGAATTTCCGCGGTACGCTGTGGAAAAGTTATCCTGTGTGCAAACAACCTTTCCCGTAGCCTCAAAACTTCTTGATAATGGACACTTTGGGGAAAACTGCAGGTGAGATAATGAGAGTTTTATAGACAAAAGAAAGTTGCCTTAATTCACGTGATAGTTCCCTGACTTTAACCCTGTTGATGGCTGCTACTGCTGAAGATCCCTGCTTTCTGATGTTTTGGAAACTGTCCAATACTTGTGTTATCACAAAGTTCCAGAAGCAGACTTTCAGACAATGAAAACATATCACTGAATTGCATTTGGAGGGTTTTATTTTTTTGACGAGAGTATACAATTTGTGTTAACAAATTATAAATGGCATAATAATAATAATAATAATAATAATAATAATAATAATAATAATAAAAGAGGAAGAAACCAGAATATTGGCAAACATTTTATTCTTTTACACTTGAATTACTCCCATTACACATTTGTTCATACTAAGTGAATGAGTGAGTAAAAATCTGAAGACCTCTATGTACCTATATGTTCAGATATTTACACAAAGAGAATACTAAAGGTGCCATACCTTGGGTATTCAAATCTCACGCAATGAATGCGTTGAGATTTCTTGCGCTAAATGGTTCGACTGCCCACTTTTGCCCCATTAAATGGATTTATTACCCAGCAGTCAAATGGGTAATAGGCTGGCTGCAACTGGACAGTGGGGATTATACTATTCATAATAATTGCTTAAGACAGTGCTTACTCAAGCAGCTTTATCACTTAAAACTGTAATGTACGAGCGGATTATATTAAGAAAGCAGGGACGCTTCTTTGAAATGAATTGCAAAGGGCATATATATATATATATATATATATATATATATATATATATATATATATATATATATATATAAGTAAATGTAAAACAATGCTTAAAGAAATGCAAATGATATGTAATGGTATTTATATTAAAAATGACATGCTCCTTAAACCTCCCCACTTGATGTCGACATGTCTTGACATTTTCATTGTCTGAGGGCTCAAACACACAGCGGCACTCACACACCTTGAGCCCGGTTTTAATATTTATATACCGCGGTGTTACCACCAATATCTGTCAGATTTATTTTTACATGAGTGGTTGCTGTAGGCGACGGTACATCAAACATGGACGGGCTTGCAGTTCCAAAGCCTAGTGGGGTGTTTGCGTGTGTGTGTGTGTGTGTGTGTGTGTGTGTGTGTATGAGCTTCATACTGTTTGGGACAAAGGCATATGCTCAGATTGATAAAAGCATTAGATTTTAGACATGCTGAACCATTACGACCCCAAATAAAAGGGTACATATTAAAGAATGTTATTCAAGATAGGCTGCAGTTCACATTAAACACATACATTTTATTGATAATATTGCCATTTTAAATCTTTGGTAATGTATTACAAAAGCTTCAAAAACAACGTAAAGCGGCCGCAACAGGCTAGGACTCTATATATGGATTTTTTCTCTAAGACTTCAGGGGAAACAAAAAATCCTTTCAAAAAAAAAACATTCTTGGAGAAAGAAACATCACACCTCTCCTTGTCTAGTCCCTGCTCTCTGGCCAGAAGCCGGAGTTCTGTAAGCAATGTGCGTCTGTCGGTCTGTCTGTCTGTCTGTCTGTCTGTCAGTTCTGTCTGTGTTATTGTGTTATTCACAGAGCCTTCACATGCACTAACACGTGTCACTCCGCGACAGCACTAATGATGTCACTCAACTAGTCCTCCAGGACGGTTTTATCAGCATGGGCTGCTGGAAGACATTTACGGTTGCACGTGCTGACAGTTTAGACATTGTGTGCATAACTTTATAAGCGTTAAGTTAGAGAACCGTAGAACAAATATATTTTTGAGGATTCGCTTAAGAATTCTGCACTCTGTCGGACTGAAGAAATGTAGACAGATTTCAGTCCACCCGTTAACTGAGCACACGCCTATATGACTGATCTTGATTCACCCATTCCATCATTACATTACATTACAGGCATTTAGCAGACACTCTTATGCAGAGCGACTTACACAATGTCTTACTTAGCTTTTACATTTATAAAGCCGGATATATACTGAAGCAATGCAGGTTGAGTACCTTGCTCAAGGGTACAACGGCAGTGCCCAACCTGGGAATCGAACCTGTGACCTTTTACGTTGCAAGACCAACTCCTTACCCATCATACTACACTGCCACCCAATCAGCTTTGCTTTGTTACTTTAAAAACATGATTTCTCTCTTCTATCTATCTATTTGGAACAGCCAATAGGGAAGTCTGCAGCTGTGCCAAATGACCGTACATATGGGTTACTGAAGCTCAATCACTCAAACTGCAAGCCTCCACACTGCAAGCCACACGGTACTACAGGGGAGCAGTTGCACATTTTGCAGCAGCAGCTGGTTGCCTGCGGGGGCCTGTGGGGTTGGAGTCAGTTCCCTGTTGCCGCTGTGCGCCCCCAGCCACACTGCTGGGGCATAAATCCCAATCACATTGCTAATGGACCTGCCCACGCTTTGGGATATAAGGTGTGGGCTATAGGGTCCAGTCTGTACTCGCAATGAGCATCTATGGAGACTGTGCAGCAAGACTAAACACACACTTGATTTGAACTTGGAATTGAAAGCTAACAATGATGTATTTGTATGACAAAACACTGAGTCCTTGTTTACATAAACAGATTTGTTAATGTCACTGTTTATGACTGATATTTGTGTTTATATGGTAGTCACCCTCTTGTACCATACATTTAATATTTTCTAGATTATAGTGTTTGAGCACATTTCTCAAACAGCATGAGGTATAGCTGACTTATATATATTATAGGTATAGCTGACTTAACAAAAATAAAAAAGCTTATATGTCTACAAAAGCTTATAGTGACACAGCGCTTCCAACAATTAGCGTTTGTTTGTATCAGTACAAATTCCTAATATCATTCTTCGATTCCATTAAAGCAAAAAAAAAATTCCAATAGAGGAGGAAAGTGGTGTCCACTCAATTAGCTACTTTTTATCGAAAAAGGAAGAAAACACTGTGTCATTGTGTGTGTGCGGCGTGTGGTGTGGGTGTATGTGTAGGCAGTTGTGCAGTGTGGGTGTGTGTGGTATGTGGGTGCGGGTGTGTGTGGATGTGTATGGTGTGCAGTGTGAGTGTGTGTGGGTGTGTGTGGATGTGTATGGTGTGGGTGTGTGTGTGTGGAGTGTGAGTGTGTGTGGGTCTGTACGGTGTGTGTGGGTGTGTGCGGTGTTGGTGTGTGTAGCGTGGGTGTGTGTGTGTGTGTGTCTGTGTGCAGTGGGTGTGTATGGTGTGGGTGTGTGTGGGTGTGTTTAGTGTGGGTGTGTGTGGGTCTGTACGGTGTGTGTGGGTGTGTGCGGTGTTGGTGTGTGTAGCGTGGGTGTGTGTGTGTGTGTGTGTGTGTGTGTGCAGTGGGTGTGTATGGTGTGGGTGTGTGTGGGTGTGTTTAGTGTGGGTGTGTGTGGGTCTGTACGGTGTGTGTGGGTGTGTGCGGTGTTGGTGTGTGTAGCGTGGGTGTGTGTGTGTGTGTGTGTGTGTGTGCAGTGGGTGTGTATGGTGTGGGTGTGTTTAGTGTGGGTGTGTGTGGGTCTGTACGGTGTGTGTGGGTGTGTGCGGTGTTGGTGTGTGTAGCGTGGGTGTGTGTGTGTGTGTGTGTGTGTGTGCAGTGGGTGTGTATGGTGTGGGTGTGTGTGGGTGTGTTTAGTGTGGGTGTGTGTGGGTCTGTACGGTGTGTGTGGGTGTGTGCGGTGTTGGTGTGTGTAGTATGGGTGTGTGTGGTGTGGGGCGTGTGCAGATTTTCCCTCAGCGTGAGCTCCACACCCTCCGCACCGTCAGCAAAACGAACGCTTAACCTGACGGAACGCGGCGGCCTTTCCCCGGTGAGACCCCGCCCAGCTTGGCAGCGCCGGCACCCCGCGCTAATCCTCTCCTGTTTACAAGCGGGGCGGCTGCCGGTGACAGGCGTCTGGAGCCCTGTCTGCTCCTGGCGCGGGCGTCCCGCTCCCCCCCGCTCCTCCTGTAGGAAGCCCCCCCCCACCCCCCCACGCACGCGCTCCGTCGTCCGCCTCCCACCCCGTCTCCGGGCGCCGGCCGGCCCCCCTGCCAAAACGCTTCCCCGTCCCGATTCGAAGCCTCGTCCGGCGAGCTCTCCTCTCAGCGACGGCGGGGATTTGCGAGGCTGTCCGAGCCCCTCAAATTGAAGCGGATTGACTCAAACTCTGGAAGGGTGCGCTCAATCCCTTCGGCCGTGATATAGGGCAGACCGCTCCCGTCCTGCGGACTTCGCCGGTTCGTTTGCGCCCTTTTAGAAAGTGCTGGCGGGGTCAGTTGTACCCGCATGTACAGCGAAAGCACTGGACTGTCTATGATAGTTATGTGGATGGGAATGTTATGTTATGGAATGTATGCCAACATGATTTGCAAACCACAAAAGGTGGGGTTCACAGTGTTTATACTTCACCTGTATTAGTGAATTTTACTTTTGCTGCACTGTTGCATGTTAAGACCTAATGGGAAAAACAAGTGGTCTTCTAAGTAAGGAGCGTTGGTGTCGGCGCACCAAACACAGGGACGCCGGACCCATCGCACCTGTGGAAATAAATGCGATTTAAATAGACCTCGAGGACCGAGGAGGCCAAAGAGTCCAGCGGACGGTGCGTGACGTCGAGGAACCTTAGCGGCTTTTCGGACCTTTTAGCATCTATCACGCGATAAATCCATTTTTGTTCCTCCCTTCCCTCTGTCAGTGAAGCCCATTCCTTTCTGAGGGCCATCCTCCTACACACGAGAGATCAATTTGTCTTGGAGACAGGAATCTATATTTTTCTCATTGCAGGTAGTGCATCCCCCTCCCCCCCCCCCCCCCCCCCCACTGCCCCACCTCATGCAAAGCTGAATCAGCTTTTAGCCTCAGACTGCTCTGACCTCACAGGTCTGTCCACCCCCTCCCCCCCCCCCCCACAAGCACACCGGCGGTCCTCCTGTCTGCTCTAATTTGCAGTGCCCCCCCCCCCCCCCCCCTGCTGCCGGTCGTCCCCCGCGGGCCTCCCCCGAAGGTGTCTCATCGCACTACAGTAAATGTGAAAAGCTGATGCACTCAGAACGGCTCAGAGAACGGGCTTGATATCAACAGGGGAGAGGGCCCAGGCTTTCGCGGCCTACCGTCGTCTACCTCCGGCAGACGAAGACCGCCCCGGTCCCCTGTGCCCCCCCCCCCCCCCCCCGCGCGCGCGATCGATACTACACAGGAGTTAAATTAGACCTCAAGTCAAGCACACATCTACCTTGGCTGCGATAAGTCAGACCGAAAACCCCCTGAAAATATACTTTTTCCACCAAGTTAACCAATAACGGGATGAAATGAGCGGGAAAATAGCAGCTGTCTTGCCTGTTTCTTATCTCTCTCTCTCTCTCTCTGTCTCTCTCCCTGTTTTTCTCCTCCACACAAACACAGGCCACTTCTATTTATTCCCAATAAAAGCGTTTGAGCATAAATTAAATGCGCAATTAGCATGCATCCATGAAAAAAACCAAGCAACGCATACTGTAGTAAATGTGTTATTTTGTGTCCAGAGGTAAGGTTATACGGTCACATCGTAGTCTTTAAGTAGCCTACACTGTGTGCATATAGATTACTTTTACGTTTGTCTTTAGCTTCAGTAATAAAATCCTGCTCCGTTGACTGAACTGATTTGTAGTTTTATACAATATTTCTGTCTGCATACATTACTTATCCAATCAGCATTACTAAAGTATATTTGAGATCCGTCTGAGGGAAGGGTCCTCTCTTCCGACAGCATGCCCTCGTTCTCGCTAAGAGAAGAGCGAATCAGTAACAGGATACTCTCTCTCTCTCTCTCGCTCCCTCTCTCTCTCTCTCTCTCTCACTCTCACTCTCGCACTCTTTCTCCCTCTCTCTCTCTCCCTCCCCCCTCTCTCTCTCTCTTTCCCTGTCTCTCTCTCCCCCTCTCTCCCCCTCTCTCACCCTCTCTCTCTCTCTCTCTCTCTCTCTCTCTCTCTCTCTCCCTCGCTCCCCCTCTCTCTCTCTCTCCCTCCCCCTCTCTCTCTCTCTCTCGCCCCGCGCACGGCCCTAAAACCCGCGCGGTCCCGTCGGCGGGCTCCCGGCGCACCTGCTCCTCTGATATTGGCTCCGGCGAGGGGAGCAGGTAGCGCCCGCCGCCAGATGTCTGCCTCCCCAATTGAATTTGGGTCAGGAAGCGCGCGCTCTCTCGGATCAATAGGCCGGGGCTCGGCGCAGCTGACGCCCCGCACCTGATACACATCCAACCTGGCTGGGGACCAATTACCCGTACCTGGGGGGATTCCTCCCGCTCCCCCCCCTCCCCCCCCCGCCCCGCCCGCCCCGTATCTCGGGCGAGATCTCCTAGGATTACAGGTACTTAGAGCTCATTATGTGAGCTCTATTACCTGCCAATCCCCCGGCCCTTCATGTTTGCACAACAACCGGGCTCTACCTTTCCCTTCCCCCTGTCGGCTGAGTTTCCCCTCTCCCCCTGTCGGCGAGCGGGCGGTGCCGCGGCGGCTCTCTCTCCGGCGCGTGGGGGGCGAAGGTAAGCCGATAGCCCTGGCGGGCGCGTGCGCCAGGAGGGGGAGGGCGGGGGGGGCGATAAGGCAATCGCCGGCTCCTAGCGCCTCGCCGCTCACATCGCCGCTGTAACTCGACGCAAATGCGGGATTTAATCGCGGCGCTCTTAAGGTTCTGGGGCGAGAAACAAACAGAGATTTGTTGCAAAGGTGCCTCCCTTCCCTTGCCCCCCCCCCGGGATGCAGTGCACCTTTACGCTCCCTAGGGGGCAGACCTGAGATGGCGGAATGACCGTAACTTCCCCAAGCGAAGCGGTAACTCTCTGAAACCAGCGGCTAGCGCTACGTGGAAACACGTATTTGTTTGCAACGGCTGAACTGCAGAACACAACGTTCAAACACATTCTTCCTGCTTTTATAAACTTCGTAAAACTTTACTTTTTTTATTTCTTCTTTTAATTTCGCTAGCCTGGGTTCCAGTCTTCTTCTGCAACGTGCATTAGACGTGCTAAGTGTTAAATTGTAGTTAGTTATAATTTGCTCAATCCAATGGCAGAATTGTTTGCTTCATTCATTTATTGTTGCATTAACACAGCAATGCACGCAATCTAAAATAAGAAAATAAATGCCAAAATGCGTACTGTAAGCTCATTTTCTTGTTGTTGGCGTGATAGTGCAGGGCCTATGGTCAGCTCTGTGGAAGGTACTTGATCACTTGATTACCAGCTAACTGCCCTGGTCCTGCTCCTATAACCCTAGCAGCCTGGCACAATCCACACACGGGTGGAGTTCATGCACCACCATCCACACACGGGTGGAGTTCATGCACCACCATCCACACATGGGTGGAGTTCATGCCCCACCATCCACACATGAACCAAGTTCAAGCCCCACCAATTTAATAAAAGAAGTGGAGTTGTGTGATGGTGGTATGTGTTACCACCAGGGCCTAGCTGAAGGGAAAGCTAAAACAAAGAGAAACAGCAGGACAGTGTTAGCCATTTCCTCAGATCCAGCCAATAGATATGTGATTCATTCATTTATGTGTTCAGACTCACCAGTAATATAATCGAAAATTATTACATTTCTCTATCGCTAACAATTTGAGAATTGTTAATATTACCTTAAAATCAATAGCATGTGTGATTATTGAAAAATGTGAACCTTCTATTATTTTATCTTAACACAGAAACTACCATCAGTTCTGACATGCAGTATTTGTGGAATCAACCCCCTCCCCCCCCCCAAAAAAAATGGCACTGTATTCAGTCAGATCCGTCCACTGCAGGAATTATAATGTGCTAGGTTAAATCAGCGAGGAGCTATTCACTGCAGTCGAGGTTTAAAAACTCCGTTTCTGTATTTGCATGAGAGACATGACAAACACCAAAATAAGTCATTTCACTGTCACACCCAGGTGGCAGGCATCCCTGCGGTGACTTTATTGAAAAAGAGCAACCTGTTATGAATAATATCTCCCAGCCGCCGCCACCTGGCCCGGGATTTAAAAATAGACGGGAACACGTCGGTGGCGATGATTAGATATTACACCGGGAGACCACATAACCCTGGACCACCTGATTTCCATCCCTCTCTCTCCCTCTCTCTCCCTCCCTCTCCCTCCCTCTCCCTCCCTCTCCCTCTCTCTCTCTCTCTCTCCTCTCTCTACCTTCCTCCCTCCCGGTCCCGGCCCCTCTCCGTGAATAGCCGGGCACCTGCTTCCTGTCATCAGAGCGAGAGGGGTGGCACCTGCGAGCGCTCTCGCGCCGCGCGCTAACGCTAACATCCCCAAATCAGCTCTAAAGTTGAAGAGCAGAATTACGCCTCTTAACGGGACTTCGCGGCCGCGGCGGCGGCCGCTTCTGGGCCGGCCTCCAAGACGGAGCGCGTTTCCAAAAAAAAAAAAAGGCGCCGGCGATGGGAGGGCGTCGCACAGGATGCAGCGGCTGCCGAGCGAGGCCCGCGGCGGATGCTTCCGTTTCTTTCTCCTCCTCCTCCTCCTCTCTCTCGCTCTCTCCCCGAGCGAGGAGCGAAAGGCGTCGCGGAGTCAAGGATGGAAGGGCGTCTGATTAATGTGGACGTCGCCGGGGCCCCGCCCCCGCTCGCGGTGTTCCCCGTTAAAGTGCTATCGATTGGATTCCGGCGCGGAGAAAAAAAAAAAAAAAAAAGAGAGAGAGAGAGGTCACTCTCGTTTCCAGTCGCCGGTTCGGGGTCAAGTCCGCGCGAATGGAAGAAGAATGGGGCCCCGTCGCGGGGTGGGGGGGGGGGAGGGCGGCGAACTGGTCAAGCAGGAAATGGAGCCGTTCCTGGGCCCCGGCCCGAAGTGGCGTTGGGTTAATGCCGGTGTGAGAGGCGCTCCTGTCGGCGGTGGGGAGTGACGCGGCGCACGCTCTCTCTCTCTCTCTCTCCCTCTCTCCCTCTCTCTCTCTCTCTCTCTCTCTCTCTCTCTCTCTCTCTCTCTCTCTCTCTCTCTCTCTCTCTCTCTCCCTCTCTCCCTCTCTCTCTCTCTCCCTCTCTCCCCGCCCCCCGTCGTGCCTGCTGTGAGACTCAGGCGCAAGGCGCTAAGCCTCCGCTCCCTCGCGGGTCCGCCGCGCGTCCGAGCGGTCGAGGTCAGGGGGAGCGGCGGCGGCGGCGTGCAGGGACGCGCTTTTCAGGCCGAGCGTGCGAGCCGCTGACCGACGCAAGCGACGCTTTCTCATCCGTCTGGCGCACGTTATCTCGGACCGTCTCCATTCTGACGCTAGCCTAGAGGCTCGGTTCCTCCACCACAGACCTGAGGCGCTAAAAACATCGGGCCTTCAAACAAATGTGATCTGGACACCGGAGGACAGAGGCAAGACAGAAAGACACTGAATTATTAAACTTAGCACCAGGTTCCCAGGAGGACTAAATACACGCACATAAATGGCAACACATTACATTACATTTATTTGGCGGACGCTTTTATCCAAAGCGACGTACGAAAAGTGCATTTCGTGGTCATGGACAACTGCTGAACACAGGTTCAGTAAGGTACAATACTTATTTTGTACAGCTATTTCTAGCCAACACAAGAGAAACCAAATTCTTCCTACTTCCTGTCAACTCAATGGCCAGTACAAACTGTTCTGTCCCAAGGGGCCCTCACAAGGGGTAACTTGGGAACGAAACGTTTTTTTTAACCTAACCTAACCATAATCCTAACCAGAATGCTAACCATAATCCTAACCCTAACCCTACCCTAACTGACTGCTACAGTCCTAAATTCTTGTGTACCTGTCCTCCGGGCCCATACCGTACTTTTACACATGACGCTAGAGAGACTCTATTGGTCGAGCGGCACTACGCAGATCAGGAAACGTGCGTAAAAGGAATCACTTTCATCCTACACCCAACATTCGCAGCTTTGCCGGGGGCCACGGCAGCATCTCCCCATTTCTACCGCACGAAAGACCCAGGCGAGAGACACACTGCTTCTGACATAAAGCACCAATTACCTCACATCGCCCACAGTATTATCTCAGCCTCCATCACTGTAATGCAAATGTCATTATCTCGTTGATATTGTTGACATGGATAAAACGCTGTTCTTAACCAGAGCAATTTAACCGCGCCATTTTAGACGCAGGCAGGCACTAACGGTCTGAAACGCGTTCACGCCAACTTCCAGGTTTTACGAAAAACTAACAAACAAAAAAAAAAAAAAAGTAAAGCTTCCACGTATCAGGTGCGGCAAAACAGCACCCGGCGAGCTGACTTTCTTTTCGGTTTCTGTCATTTGAAAAAAGGTGCCGCTGCCATATGACAGTAATTAACAGCTGACAGAAATATCCCAGCTTTAGGGAGAGGTGGGAAATCACAAAGTCATGTTATTTTCTCATTAATTTACTATTTGCCGTCTTTAACTTGGGGAGACGGGAGACCTTAGGTACAAACTTAATAAGGCCCCATACTGTTTGGAGCCACGTTTGCGCCGCGCGCAAATAAACCCCGAAGCTGCTTTCATTTCGCTCAGAATCGCCGGCCTCAGAATCGGAATCTAAATGATCAGACCTCGAACCTGAAAGATACATAATTTGCTTTTTGCGGTCGGTGGCAAAGAGCAGAGGTTCGTGTCGCTCAGATGTCGCCCGCCATTAAAAAAATGTATTTACTTACAGGCAAATGGCCTTTCGGTCGTTTGAATTACGTACGCGGCTGGCAGTCGCTCTGATCTAGATCGAACGGATTCGTATACGTTCTGCACGGAACCCTTTTATACAGACAGACATTTACTGAAGTAATTCGGGTTTTTTGATTATGAGCTCAGTTGCCTAGAACTAAATCGCGCAACCACCCCATTACACGGAAGCAAATTATAGCTGCATCTTATTCTTAAAAAAATAAATAGATAACTCAAACGTATTTATTTTTATTGAACCTTTATTTAACCAGGTAAAAGTGACTGAGAACAAATTCTCATTTACAACACTGGCCTGGCAAGGAAAGATAAAATAAAATGAGGAAAGAACTGCAAGTATATCAGAGTCTGATTTAAAATGTACAACTTGATGTTGTATCCCCCCTCCCCCCACCATAGAACTTAACGTGCTCCATTTTGTTTTTGTGTGAACCCTTTTATCGTTCCAGACATCCGTGTTTTTTGGGTTTAGCGCTCGCGTACTTTTCTTTTCACCGTTGTTGATGCGCCGCGCCTTGGCGACCTCGCCGTCGTTTCCCAACGCCGAAGGAAAGGCTAACGAAAGGCTAACGGCGGAGCGGCCCAGGCTCGCCCGGGGGATCGGCGGAACACGGGTTCGTCATTCGCGCGTCCGCTCCTTAATAAAACCCGAGGCCGCGGACCGGGCTCGTCGCCGGGACACCAGCGGGACGCCAGCGGGACGCCAGCGTGCCCCAGCGGCGGCGGGGCGGACCCCGCAACGTACCGGGCACTTAGAACACGTCCCTCCAGAGCGCAGCCCGGGAGCTCTTATTGAGCGGATATCGCCTCACCCCACCGGCCGAGTCTGTCTCCGCGTAACCACGGTCGCTCACCTTGGCCTGTCGTTTTTTCTCCGAAACACCGGAGACGTTCAGATCGCTGAAATAGGTTGGTTGCAGCGCAGTGTTTCGCATTTTCTATACGCTTTTTAAAATTTTTTTATTTTAACTAAGTTTGTTTTGGTTGGCATCTCAAGATTTGGAAACTTGATTTGGGAAGGCTGCAGATCAAGTCTGTGACTACTGATGGGCTAGTATGCAAAGGATCACGTTTTCATTTTTTTAAGGGGTACAAGCATCGAACGAGTACAAAAAATAGACATGCGACCGTGTGTCAGAGAAAGGAGTGATTAAAACCTTGGAGCACGTGACGTGGCTCCGGGTTCGCCAACGAAAACAACCCCCTTCCAGGGGGAGTCACCCGGCCCACCGGCGCGTTCAGAAGCGCCACACAGATGCCAGGCGACCGACGCTACCAACCTTCCCACCTGGATCTGCGAGGAAATCTGACGCTTGGAAGAGAGGATCACACGGGCCACCTGTGCCGTCAACGATTCCCTCGCAAAAAATAATAAAGAAGACAAATCTGGGGAGCCAAAACATGGCACCTAGAAATGAGCTTTGACTCCATATCTCTCTCTCCCTCCCCTCTCTGTCTGTCTCTCTGTCTCCCCCCTCCCCTCGTTCTCTTCCTCTGACACGCTTGCAAACACACGCAAGTACACGCACAAACGCACACATGCGTACGCGCACACACACGACACAAAAATCTCAAACACACACATATCCACCCACGCGCACACACACACCCACCCACACACAACCCACCCACCCACCCACCCACATACCCACCCACCCACACACACCCACCCACACACACACTGAAACTGGGAAAGCTGAAGGCCATGTTGGAGAGGGGAACCGGCAACATCTGCAGTCTCCGTTGTTGATAGCGTGTTTGCCAGCTTGGAGACAGATCACAGACTGAGAGACATGCTGGAGACTGGGTTCTACCTCTTGGCCACCCTCTCTCAGATCCCCACTTCCAAGCCTCCTAGCTACCACCTGTTAGTTAATTTGCGGCGACTGAAAGGACACCCCGATTCTCTGAAGTCGGCTCTCACTCTCGGCCTCCCTCCGCCCGATTTGGCGATCCGGGCTTGCCGCTCCCCTCGTCTTCTGTCGCGGCCGGGCTTTGAAGCGCGAGAGGTTTCCGAAAGCGCACACCCCTGCCCCTTTATCGGGGCGAAGGAGCTCCAACGACATGGGAGTTGGCGGAGGACAGCGTCGTTAACGTCTGACTGAAAGTCAGATACGCTAATTAGCCCGGAACGCGCGGGGGAGAGACGGCGACCCCGAAAAAGCGGAGAAGGACAGCGTTCGTTAAACGCGGCGAGCGACGCCTCGGCGACGCAGAGTTTTTAAATGCAAATCACGCGGTTATTCAGACCGAGCCGGGAGCGCGTTCGGGGGGCTTTCATCCCGAGCCGCGCGTCTCCTGGCTGTTTCTTTTGTGTCGAGTTTCTTTCGAGTTGCCGCTCCAGCCCGAGATCGCCGGCGCGCGAACGGCGAACGTGCCTCATCAAAAGCGAAAAGCCCACCGAAAGCTTTTATTTATTTATTTTATTTTTTTTATAGAACGTGAATGCTGTTGATGAGCCGATGAGAGCCGCTGTGTTTTTCGAGCGGCGGTTCTGAGAGATTTTCCAGAGTACGCCCGTCCCGCAAACGAAGCGAAAATCGAACACCTTAAATGACATCTGTCAAAAAAATCTATCAGACATCAGTGGTTTCAGAAAAACACAATTTGCTCCACCTTTCCGATTCGCCTTCTGTTGTTCCTTTGAGATACTGCGTGAGGAAAATGGCTCCCCCGCTCAACCCCGGGGAAATCCTCGCGCTCGCGGTTCCCGCCGCTGTGATTGGCTAATCATGACAACCGTGTAATGCGTATGGAAATTAATTTGGTTGAATGAAGAGCTTCAGTATGAGACAGTGTTCTTGAGAGAAACCTCATGCACTTGTGGCACTCACACACATTTGTCTATTTACTCAACTGAATTCCCCCTATTATGATTTGATTGATTTAAGCAGGAATTCAAGTGAATTTGCGCTAATACATCACTGTCAAAAGCGCAAGAGCGCTGGACAATGTGGTTATGTAATGCTGTCAAAGCTCCCCCATGTATGTTTTAATAGATATATGAATTCTGCATACAGAACCACTGAAGGAAATTCTCACCGCTAGCTCTTCAGAATGGTAGCGGTGGTCTGTGTGGATTTCTGCGCTGGTAAATGCGTTTTGGATAGAGATTCTGTTTCTCTTGCATGGAGTCAACATTGATTTTTTTCTTCTTTTTTTTTTCTTTCGGTTTTAATGGGTAAATAAATTCTTTAAAGCCTCTTCTTGCCCACAGCAAGCTTGAGAATTCCTGGGTTTTCAAAGTTTTGCAGTAACTTTAAAGTTTGGAGAGCTACAATCTCCAAGGCTGAACCCTAGAGATGGCTCACCTCTGTAGGTATCAGCTCGGCTTGGGAAGAACAGGGGAACTTAACATGCCCATACGAAGTCCAGACGCCTTTTATGACTCTTGGAAAAAAATAAAAATCAATACCATATCTTACAGCTGGAAAATGCGCTTCAGCAGAGTAAAACTAAATGTACTTCAGACCCTCTCTCTGGAAACCAAAGAACCGGAGAACAAAACTGCCAAACTCACAGCACACAGGTGATGCGCTCCCTCTCTTTCTCCCTCCCCCCTCCTCTCTCTCCCTCTCCCCCCCTCTCTCCATATCACTCCGTCTCTCTCTCTCTCTCTCCCTTGTGTATGCAGTGTGTGTAGGCTGTGTGTGTATGTTGTGTGTGTACCCTGTGGAGCTGTGTGTTTGTGTACACTGTGGAGCAGTGTGTGTATGCAGTGTGTTTAGACTGTGTGTGTATGCTGTGTGTGGGCTGTGTGTGTATGCAGTGTGTTTAGGCTGTGTGTATTCTGTGTGTGTATGTTGTGTGTTTAGGCTGTGTGTGTTTGCTGTGTGTAGGCTGTGTGTGTATTCTGTTTGTGTATGTTGTGTGTGTATGGTGTGTGTGTATGCTGTGTGTATGCTGTGCAGCTGTGTGTGTACGCTGTGGAGCTGTGTGTGTATGTGTGCTGTGTGTGTCTATGCAGTGGAGCTGTGTGTGTCTATGCAGTGTAGCTGTGTGTGTATGCTGTGTGTATGCTTTGCAGCTGTGTGTGTATGCTGTGTGTATGCTGTGCAGCTGTGTGTGTACGCTGTGGAGCTGTGTGTGTATGTTGTGTGTGTAGGCTGTGTGTGTATCCTGTGTGTATGCTGTGTGTATGCATTGCAGCTCTGTGTGTATGCTGTGTGTATGCTGTGCAGCTGCGTGTGTAGGTTGTAGAGCTGTGTGTTCTCTCAGGGCCTGTTCCCCTGCCCTGCCGGCACACAGTAAGGTGTGAAGGGGAGAGCCATCAGTGAGGGACCCTGCGCTCCATTATGCAGGCCTGTTCATGCAGCGTCTGCTGCCTCTCCTTCACACCTCATATTGCCTCTCTGCCTCGCCCGCAGTGCCGGTGAGCTCGCCGGGAGGGCTGGGGTTAGGGCCCTGCGTCACGGCAACGGCATCCAGCATCCACTCTGCAACAGCATCCTTAACGTCAGGACCCTGCGTCATGGCAACAGCATCCAGCGTCCACCCTGCAACAGCATCCTTAACGTCAGGACCCTGTGTCATGGCAACAGCATCCAGCATCCACCCTGCAACAGCATCCTTACATCAGGACCCTGCGTCACGGCAACAACAACATCCAGCATCCACCTTGCAACAGCATCGTTACATCAGGACCCTGCGTCACGGCAACAGCATCCACACAGTGTGTTGGTTAAGTCAGGACCCTGCGTCACGGCATCAGCATGGAATTCTGGTTATGTCAGGACCCTCTGTCACGGCAGCAGCATCCGCACAGAGTGCTGGATACATCATGACCCTGCGTCACGGCAACAGCATCCGCACAGCGTGCTGAATACATCATGACCCTGCGTCATGGCAACAGCATCCACACAGAGTGCAGTATAATGAGCACAGTGGTACTCCAGTCTTATACCCACTGCGTAAATGACCCCCGGAGGACAATGCAAATGCTGCAGGGAGTCAGTGCTGCTGGTTCATCTGTTAGCCGTTAGCCGTTAGCCATGCAGGGCGTACAGCCTTCATGTCTGCGGCTAAAACTGATGTCAGATGTTAGGTTGTCTCTTACGCTACCTTCACCGTACTCATCTGTGGGCAGTCAGTGCCTTTACAGATTGCAGGCAGTGACCGGAATAATTAATGATTTTCTCAGTGAAGGTTTGACATTATGCACAACAAAGGTCAGTCACCGGGATTTTAAGGTTAGTGGTGTTTCCTGAGATAAATTAAAAGAGAAAGGCGTTAGCGTAAGCCCAGCATGCTCAAATCAGGTCTAGAATGTATGACTGAGAAACAGAGCTTTCAAAATGTCGCTGCATCTCTGCTGAACTTGTTTTGTTTCACATGTAAGGTCAAGAAAATTTTGAAAATAGGAAGTAGGAAATAAACATGTTTGCAGGTGAAATATACACATGAAAGGTTTCCACCTTTCCCATGTTCTGTGAGATTCATTAGCCTGTTCGAATCCACCACATACCCATGATGCTCTGTCACTGAGCAAAGAGGGATTCGTATAAGAGCAGTCAGAAAATGTTCTCTTTGGGGAGCAAACAATCAATCAATCAATTTATTTATTTATGTAATTCACAAACTGTATTTAAGTGCGATTTTGCACACACTGCATGTTCCTATAAGTTATTTACAATAATTTCATGGTCATTTAAAGTTTATATTTCCTATGGTAGGTTCTGAAAATACTGTAAAGTATCTTTGTAAAAAAAGTTTACAGTCCGTTACTCATTATGCTCCACAGCCAAATAGAGTTTGGAACCATAGAGTTCAGTAGAATGGTGTTCCAAAGCATCAGTACCCTGGAGTTCAATTCTATGGAGTTCAGTACCATGGAGTTCATGGGTAAATCGAGGGGGGGAGTCTTATCCAGGGGCACCTCCACCTAGTACAACCCGGGCGCCTTTCTGTCTCTGTGAGTGTGTGTGTGTTTGTGTGTGTAAGGGTGTGTCTGAGTACATGTGCACTGTATGTGTGTGCGTGTGTGTGTGTGCACAGGTGCGTGTGTGTGTTCACCAGGAGGAGGTATTTCTGCCTCACAGAAGCGGACTGAAGTGCAGGCAAGTGAGATAATCCAGTATCTCCCTCAACTGGACACAGAAATATTAAGCGTGTTTGGACCGTCCAAACGCTGAAACAAACACACGCAAACGCCAGCTAGCGGCTGCTGCCCGCGCGTAGGCCCGCGCGGACGGGCCGAACAGATGGGTCAGTCTTCTAGGTGCGAAGCGTTGGGGGGTGGGGGGGAGTTGGGGGGGGGGGGGGGGGAAGGTGAGGTACAGCACAAAGGGCTCGTGTTGGCACGCGCTCATTAACAAGCTCCTCTCTCTCTCTCTCTCTCTCTCTCTCTCTCTCTCTCTCTGAAAGCGATCGTTTCGCTCCAAAAGGATGACAGAGAGAGACACACGCGCACACACACACACACACGCTCGCGCGCGCAACCCTCCTCTGAAGTTCTCCGGGAGCTCGCCAGCGCGTGTTGACCTGTGCAACACCTTTACCAGGACAGATGGCGGGGACGGTGGGAGCGGGGGCGGGGGGGGGTGGGGGGGGGGGAAGGGGGGAGGGGGGGGGGAGGAGGCAGGGGCGCGCGAATCTGCCAGAACAATCTGCCGCTAGCAGGTGTCGGCTAATTGTCTCCGAGCGCAGGCGGGCGCGGAGAGCGCCAGCGCTACCTGAGTGGAAACAAATATCTTCATTTACCCCCGCCCCGCCCCGCCTCGCCTCGCCGGGGAGAGGCGCTTCCAAGAGCCGCCGCATAATAAGCCGAGGAGGAACCGGGGGGGGGGGCGGGGGGGGGGGGGGGAGGTACAAGCAGGGGCTTTGTCAATTAAAGAAAAGCTCCAGTGTTCCCGAACCCGCCGCGGCACTTCCCAGCTGTGCGCTGAAAAGGGCCGGGCGATAATAAATATCGATATAGCGACCGCGAGGGGACAGGGGAGCGCGGGGGCTAGCGGCGGGGGGCTAGCGGCTAACGGGGGAGGGGGGGGGGGGCCCGGGGCGGGGGCTAGCGGCTAACGGGGGGGGCGGGGTTCGAAAGGGGCCCCTGACCGTCGGACGACCGCTGGCCCGAGAGGGAGAGCGAGGAGGCGAGCGACTGGCGGCGAATGTCGAGGCCGCGATGTTAGCGCCACCGTTAGCGTCGTCGCAAGGCCTGAGAGCTCTCCGCTCCGAGGCTTTTCCGAGCAAGCGTTTTGGGGGAAGGCGGACTGCAGGGGGCGCTCTCAAATTCGTTTAGCGGCTCCTCTGTGCGGTATGTGTACAAGAAGGCCCTATTTGCACAGATAAACATTGTGCTCTGGTCATTTAAAAATACATTATTCATTTTTCTTGCATAATAGATCCAACATAAAAGGTGCCAGATAATATTTCTACGTGCATTTATATAAAAATACAGGAGAAAATATTTCAAAAAACTATTAAATGAATAAAACCACCCCCCCCTCCAAAAATAAAATAAATAAATGAATAAACAAAAAATCAAAGGCCACACACATAATGTTATGATTCTGCTCTATCCCCAGTGGAAAAGGTCTTCGTGTTTATATTTATTTCACATTATGTTTAGTTTTATTTCATTTTTGAGCAGTTACTCTCATTCCCAGCCATGTGTTGCTGAACAGTGCGGTACCGTGCGGCCGTTTCCTCCTCTCGGAGATGGCTTTGGGAGCGATAGCTTTGGGAAAGACAGCTTTGGGAGAGGGGCCTAATCTATTTTTAAATCTGTATCGGGCGCGAGCTCTTTAGAAGCCTCTCTGCATCCTGATTGATCCCCGCTCCGCTCTCCCCCGCTCCGGTCCATTAAGGCTCGCAACTGTGCGCAACACATGTTAGCGGAGACCGCTAGCATAACTGTACCTTTTTACCCCCGGTTCCGCGCCATAAGGAACCAAATCAGGTTAGCGCACGCTGCTTCTCAAAAGGCCCCTGCTGCCAGCCAGCTTTCCTCCTATCTATATTTCAGGCCGGAACGCCAGTGGTACATACCCAGGAGCTCTCTCTCTCTCTGTCTGTCTGTCTCTCTCTCTCTTTCCCTCTCTCCATTACTTGCTCGCTCTCTCCCTCTGTTTCTTTCTCACTCTCAAATTCAAAATATAAATCCAAGTTGCTTTATTAGCATGAAATACAAATCAATTATTGCCAAAGCATATATATAAATAAATATGTAAAAAAATATATTAGAACAATAATGAATGTAAAGTACTTCCTCTTTCTTTCTCTCCCCTCCATCCCTGAATGCTGAATGTTTTTGGCCGTTCCCGTTCCTCCCCCCTCTCCTCTGTCCGTCAGCCTGTCAGGGGGCGGTTAGTTAATCCCCCTCCCACTGACGGGCCTACCCTGGGACCAGCTGGACGGAGACCCCGGCCCCTGCCCCGTCCCCAGGATCTGCTCCCCGGGCCTGGCAGCCTGGCCCAATGACACGGGCCCAGTCACAGCCTGGAGGAAGTCAAATGAGATGACCCCCAACACCCCAGCCCACCGCGCCCTCTGTCAAACACACACACACACACACACACGCATGTGCGCACACACACACACACACACACACACACGCATGCACGCACACACACACACACACACACACACACACGCATGCACGCACACACACACACACACACACACACACACACACACACGCATGTGCGCACACACACACAGGAACACACACACATACATACCCACACAATACATACGTATACACACACACACACACACGCACACACACACAGGAACACACACACATGCATACACACACAATAAATACATATACACACACACACACACACACAAAATACATACGTATACACACATAGCATATATACACACACACGCATGCGCACACACATTTTAATCAGTGTAACCTCACGGCAGTGCTTTGCGTCTGGATTTGAAAGTATTTTTTAGTGCTATTTTAATTATCTGGCATTTTTGGTGTTTCAATATACAGCATATACACTACACAAAGGTGTATAACATTACCTATCATTGAACATAAGAATTATCATTATGAATACTACTACTTACTATAATAATAATAATAATAATAATAATAATAATAATAATAATAATAATAATAGGGCACTTTTTGTTGCACATCACTTGTTTCCAGCTAAAAGTGCTTCCTGTTGAAAGGGCATTGATTCGCCCCAGGCGTGGCTGCAGAAAAGACTGTAAATATAATAATTACTGGCTTACCCCTGTGCCCAGCGGAGCGCCCGTCTCCCATGGTGCGCTAAGTACTGAGGGACGGCCCGCATTGTCTGCGCCGCGACACGCCCCGCCCGCTCACCGCCACCGCGCGCGGCCGCCGCCCGCGTCAGACGCGCCCCCGCGCCGGGCGGAACGGCCCGGCCGGCGGGAGGAACACACAAAGCCGCCGGAGGAAGGGGGGGAGACCCGAAACACCGCCTCAGCGCCCCTCGCTAACAAAGAGCCGGGGAAAGCAGGGGGAACGGGCTGCAGATCGGCGCTCGGGCGGGTACAGGCCCAGTTCAAATCTTTATCGCCAAAGATACACACTGAAACAAACGAATGAACTAACAAACAAATAAAAAACAAACAAACTAACAAACAAGTAAAAAAACAAATGAACAAGCAAAAAACAAACAAATGAACAAATAACAAATGAGAAAAAACAAACAAACAAATAAGTAAAAAACAAACAAACAAATAAACAAAGAGGTAAAACCAAACAAATGAACAAATAAACAAATAGGTAAAAACAAACAAACAAATAAACAAATAAATAAATAAATAAATAAACAAATAAATAAATAAAAAGTTAAGTGAGAAAATGTATGAGCATTCAGGTTCAGCGTTGTTCTCCTATCCAAAGCATGAAAGTAACTGGTTTTACTCACTGCTCTGCCAGACTCAGCGATATACCCCTCAAGCATTGAGATATACTACAGCCTACATTAACACAAGCAAACAATCAAATTCACTCTCTAGTCCTTTCATGTAATATATAATTTTCTAACCTCAGCGTAATTATATAAGCAGCAAATGTGCCCCGTGCAACGCAATAAAATACAGCTTATCCCATAATTGCTCTACATAGTCTTACTGATCCCTTATGATTGATGTCATTGTCTGGCTTTTGTTTTGGGATAGTAGCCTAATACTGAACAAACTGCAAGTAGGAACAGAATGTGTTGCACTCACTCATAACAGTGACGCTATTTAAATGTTAACTGTTCATTGTTTGTACCATACATCGTGACTGTGACTTCCAATTAGCGCTATCTATATAGACACACACCAGAAATACTCTATAGAGTTTATATATTATATATATAGTGGGTGTGTGTGTGTGTGTGTGTGCGTGCGTGCGTGCGTGTGCGTGTGTGCATGGGTGCGTGTCATCAGTGGAGCATCTCAGTAATCTAATTGGTGAGGTGGAAGGATGGATGTGTTTTACACACCACACATGCCTGCTGTTCCTTAACCTCTCTCAGTGCCTAGTCTCAGAACTACAGAAACGTGGCAACATATAATTGCCCAAACTCGGCAAGTATAAATGGTACTTGGATACCGTTTTTTTTTTTTTTGGGAAAGGCCTAACCTCTTCCTGAGAAATCACCGCTCTTATAGAATAGAATAGTCCTGTAGTCACATTACGGAGTGATTCTCTACGCACACAAGCATATAGTGTATGTACTGTCATGAAAAAAAAAAACATTATAAATGTATTTCAATCTGCAATTTTTTTTCACATACTAATAAAGCTGAGGTTACCAAAGTAAGCAGGGACTCTCCAGCTGAAGGCGACATTCCAAGCTATTTGTGCTGCTGGAGTGCGAAAGGAGCAGGAGACCGTATGGCCCTTACGGAAATACAGCCAGATAGCATTTTGTTGTTCCGCAGGAACAAGAGAGGGGGGTGGGGGATCGAGAGGGGGGGGGGGGGGTCTAACTAAAATCCCATTTCATCTGCCAGAGGTAGATTTGTGTTTGATATATCAGAACAAACCGGCGAAACAGGTTTTCCGGTCCCCTCATTCCCCCCCTCTCTCTCTCTCTCTCTCTCTCTCTCTGCGTATGTGCGTGTAATTTTTACGGTGGCATTGTAAAATGGAGTGTTGATCCAGTTATTTTACACAGCTTTTTTTTTTTCTTTATTTGACGGGGTTTATTGTCCGTGCCGCCGCGCCTCGTTCCTCCGGCCCACAATGCCCGGGCCGTGTGTAATTACGGGCTGTCGCCCGCGCTCCCCGGACGCGGCGCTCGGGCGACGGCGAAATCCGCGGGCGCGCGTGATTTATGGAGCCCCCGCGCCGTACCCGGGCCCTAATCTGCCGCTCACCTTGGCCCCGGGGGCAAACTCGGCGTGGAGCGCGCTCCTGATTAGCGCCGAGGCTAACGCTCCTCCCGCTCCGGCCCCGCCGGACCGGGCAGCCTGCGCTCGGTACCACAGAGCGCTGCAGCTAGAGTCCAGCTGCGTCCTCTTCTTCACCCCCAAGGTTCCAATACGGGTTTTTTTTTTTTTACCTGGCAAGATTTCCAAATAGAAGAAAGAAAGAAAAAAAACTCAAACATTTCTTTCTCTTTTTTTTTCTTCTTCTTCTTCTTCCTGGATCCGCGTTCGTTTGCGCCCATGTCTTAAAAGGAAACGGCTGATATTGTTCTAGGAGGCTAAAAACATTGGCTTTGAAAACCGTAGTTTAATATTCCGACTGAAGCCAAGTAATGTGTTTGACGGGAGACAGTGGAGTGTAGAATCGTGGATATCATTCAACGGTAATTGGCTTTTTTTTTTTTTTTTTTTTTTTGGAAACTACTGGTAAAGAATTTGACTCGTATTGATTCGTATAATTAGCTCATCTTTTAATTAATGTGCAGTTTAATTGGAAATGTTCTGTCTTTGAGAATTCCACATATTGGTTGATCCTAACCTGATATTTAAAATTTAAAAACGCGAGCTGCACAATTACACCGAACACCCAGTTTAAGACAATAGGTCCTGCTGCTACACGTTCAGATCGGAGGGGGAAGGAATTCTGTTCTAATCCCCTCGCATTTTTCTCAACTGTGATGACAGTGTCCCAATTAAGTCTACCCAAATTATCTCCAGTGAATTTAAAACAACCTTCCCAGAGAGAGAACGTGTGTGATACTCATGCTGTTTTCTGTTGGAATTCATTATGGCTCCTGACAGATAGTTTGAGGTGGTTCTGTTTTATAGTACTCAGGTAATCTCAGGTTTTACTCCTTTCCTCTCTTATATTTATGACAGGAATAGCCTTTTTTTCTTTTCTTTTTTTTTCTTTTTTTCGTGGATCCAATCTTGGCACCAGTCAAAGATTCTATCCCATTCCAAAAACAGATTACTTGTTTAGACTTGCCCACTGCAATCTATATATTTATTTTAATTTAGGGCTAGAGGGAGATTGTTTGTATCTGTATGTATTTGTATATGTATTCAATGAAAAACAGGAAGTGGGCGTGGTGTAAACTGGAAGTGTGCAGAGTTTAACAGGAAAATGTATAAATTGCCAAAAATCCCTGATTTTTACCATTATAATCAGTGGCATGTCTATTGTTGAGATATTAAAGCATTAAAGTCATGGTTTTACAATGACATCACTAATAATCCAGTTCAACAACAGCTGGATTCAACAAGTGCTCATTCTCAGTTTTTATTAAAGGTAATTTTGAAACGCATGTTTTGATTATGATTATGCTTTGGCTCCTGGTGAGCCATTGTATAAGCAGGATAATGGATGAGGGGCAGGGCATTATGGAGTTTGAATGTTCTGCTCTATGGGAAACTTCCCGAGTATTTCAGCAAATATCCCATGCCATATATCGCTTAGCAATGAACATGTCTATCTAGTCCCTCAACTGGATTATATAATATTAAAATTCTATTGGGTTTTAAGTCAAAATGGTCTCACAGCATGTTTGTTTCTATGGAAAGCCAACTAGCCAACTATTGAATTGTATTCAATCCAGTGGCTAAACTATAAACATAGTCAAACTATAACTAGACAAGCTACTCTCTATACAGTCATTCATAGGCATCACGCTGACAATGTTTAAAGTATGATATTGTAACTTGGCTTGCCAGCTTAAAAATTTCCACTGTATTTATCGAATCAGACTGAAGTGCATTAATTCAGAAGGGTGGTTGAATTTTTTCAGGTGCTGCTTCATAGCCAGGTGTATAATTGAGTATTCAGCCAAGCTGTTGTACACTGGTTTTGTGGGCACATGGCATTTGTGAGTTGAGAATAAAATTCTTTGTATCGTATCTAACACTGACATGTTTGTGTTTATCGACACAATAGGCTGCGCATTAAGACTTTGTTATGATGGAAAAACTTGGGTACTCATGCACGTTGTTATGTACCCATGAATGTTCTATTCAACAGGTGATGCCACCTGACCAAGATGCATTTTAAAAATAAATTCTTCTGCATGCGAACAATCAATTTGGGATCAAGCAGATCAAGCATTACACATTATGTGATCCCTTGTTCTGTGAAATAATAGAAAATCACCATCCCTAATATATAGACTCCCATCTACAGTACAAATGATACTGTTCATTTACGCCTGAAGGTCACAGTTAAATATACCATCTCCTAAATGATGACTCTTACTGTAGATCTAGTGGGGTTTTCACATTCATTTTCCCAGTAACAGAAAAAAAGGCTCAATAAATGGAGATATCTACTTCAACAGGTTTCCAAACCTCTGGTTTAGCTGCTGCACAAAATTTGGGAGATTTGAGATGTCAGTAGTGAACTTCTATCATTTGGGACAAGATCCAAGGGGAAAGTAGGATAGGTTTTTTATTAAACACCTCTTAATTATGTGAAATCAATGTGAGACGCAAAAATATGTTTTTTTTCTGAACACGGATGCATGAGCTAAGTGTTACAGAGGGTCTCCAGCCCCAGCGCAGTCTCTGGGAGCACGCTCAGCTGGAGGCCAGTTTGCGTGTTTTACGGTTTATCCTGGTGTCACCTTCCCGCGCTCCAACGAGTGCGTCATTCCAAAATGGCGGCTTCTGTCCCCAGCTACAGCCCGGGTGTTCAGGAGCGCTGGAAACCCAGCATGCCTTAACATCGAGGTCACGTGCTCACATAAACGCAGCCATCACAGATGTCGACAATGAACCAAAAATACATATCAGAAATCATGAGAACGCCAAAATGTTTTATCAGATAATTGAATTGTACTACAAAATGTATATAAAATATGAAAGCATGTGCCTGTGCATGCATGAAAACTGTTTGAAAAAACATTTGAATCTTCAGAAATTGGAGAGTAGTTTTTTATTTATTTATTTTTTTAAACAAACCACGCATTGTGCACGACAATTTTAAAAAGTGCTGTTATGACATATGGATGTTATGTCAAGTAAGGATGTCAGGCTCTTCGAATTAGTGTTACTTTATTTCTAAAGCACATTTCTGGCATGGGACGATGATTAATTAATTCATCTGTTCACTTATTTGGATTTCCCTGCTTGGTAGCTTGGAATTTTTTGCTTGGTAAACTCATACTGTGACTAAGAGTTTACTTAGCCAAAAAAAAAAAAAAACATTTCTTTTTCTGTATGTACCACATACACATCAGGCATACAAATGCATTCGATCCATAGGTTTACACATACATCCATGCAGCTACAGTGGTCGTGTGTGTACAGACATCCCCCCCCCCCCCCCCCACACACTCTCCCCAGTCTCTCTCCAAACCTGCTACTGGATCTTTTCTATTCCTCTCCCTGGATGTGGATGTCGTTTACTGCCTGAACATATAACTGTCTCCTGGGGAGTGTGCTGTAGACACAACGCAGCAACCCTCCCAGTTATTCAGCTTTGCATGGAAAAGGAAGACTCTCTCTCAGCAGATCCTGCAGTGTGTTTTAAGGCTGTTGTGTGTTTGGACACAAAACACAGCGCGCAATCCGATGAGCGGGGAGAGGGACGACTCACTGTACCGCGGGACTCCTCCAAACCTCATTTCTTTCTTTGCGTACTCGTTGTCAGAAGAATAGGGCACCATGTCCTTATTACATTCCTCTGCATTTAAATTGTCCCTATATAAGTTCATTATTATTATTATTATTATTATCATTATTGTTATTATTATTATTATTATTATTATCATTATTATTATTATTGTGCCCTGCGATAGATTGGCGGCCTGTCCAGCGTGTATTCCTGCCTCTCGCCCAGTGCATGCTGGGATAGGCTCCAGCATTCCCCACGACCCTGCCCAGGATAAGCGGGTATAGATAATAGATGGATGGATAATAATTATTATAATTGTGAAGTAGACCAGTTCCTATGCTGCTGGACTGCTGTTTGAGTTTTGACAGACGCCAGTAAAACCTGTGCTTTGCCAGCCAATGCAGCAAAGCAATGCTAACTGCATTTGATGTGGCTTCTTTTCCTTTCTTCATTAGTTTATCTGACAGGGAAAATGTCTATTTTCCATTTCTGTAAATGTGTCTGTTAGCCAGCGTGGCTGATTTTCATCTGTCGTCTCTGGGCAGGCAGTGAGTACATACAAGCATAAAATAAAACATTAATGATACATTCGTACTTTGAAGAGTTTGGGCCAGTGCCACGTTGACAGAAGAAGTCGAGAAAAAGTGAAAAGCAGCCACATTATTTCCACCTTAGTAGCAACACGTACAAACGTTAAATGTCAGATTTTTATTTATTAATTTATTTTGAGTCCTAACGCTTGACTCACCAATTATTTACACAAGCAGAAAACGCTGGGCTCAGGCATCCTGTACCTGTTTCGTAACCGTCGCGAAAAAAAAGAACTGAGCTGAAACCAGTCGCCGAGCCGTGTTTGATATGCTAATAGCCGGGAGATAATTCATCGGCTAGGCGTTCCCGTTTGCGTTTGAAATTAGCGAGGCTAACGAGCTGCGCCGCCGGCTCTCGATGCCCCCCCCCCCGGCCCCCGCCCGAGTCCGCCGGTGCTCTTTCAAGTCGCCGGCGCTGCGGAGGCATTCCTGTGCTTTCTGGTCACTACACATTGGAGAGCGATGGTAAGCGATCGGCACTTAGCCGCCGACCGGCGGCGGGGGCCGCGGCGAATCTCCGCGCGCTAATTGGCGGCGCGGCATCTGCGGGTCCCGGGCTGGAGCGCGTCGGGCGGCCGGGCCCTGCCCTGCGGGGCGAGGGGCGCTGCTCCGCAGGCCTCTGATGATTCTGGGGGTCCTCTCAGGCTCATCGGGGCCTTGTGCTGTGGGGCTTTTCACTGCAGCTGTGATTGAGGGGAAAAAAGGCGAAACTCAAGTCAGGAGCTTTGTGCGTTTGAGTCAGACTTGGTGCGTTTAATTTCAGCCCTCATTGCATCCCGAAATGGATTCGCAATGAAATGAAGCCCAATGATCATTGGCATGTTTAATCATTGGTAGTTTACCATAGATATTTACTCTGTGTAGTATTTATTAGGAGAGCTGCGTCAGGCTGTACTGTAAACGAATGCACATTTTGTTAATGAACTTTGTTAATGTTTTTGGAGAAATATTTGTTAATATGAAATAAAATGTTATTTTATGAAGTGTGAAGAAAGCAGAAAGTTGTACAGCTACCAGTTTCTGATCCACTATCTGAAGTTAGTGTACAAGACACAAGATTTGTCTTTTTGCTGATTCATCATTATGCCAATGGGATCGTTAGAGTTCCACAGATGAGAATATGTCAACAGCCATTTCTAGAAGAGTTATGCCAAATTGTCAAATTATTACATGCCTCTCAATCACTGTGAATTTCAGTAAGTACCCAGGAATGTTCTTTCAGAAAGGGGGGTTGTGCTTTATCTGTTTATATGCTTTTTGACAGCCACAGATTTGGATACAGGGTAGAATCAATATAGTAACGCAGTTCTAATTTAACCATACTCGGCTGGATAATTCTAATAAAACAGGATGTCAAATTAAATATAGTTACCATCTGATGCGATCGCAGCTGATAGGCTGTACCCCTCTCTTTTGCGGATGCAATACCCCTGGTGCTGCCGCAGATGTCGGTTCGAAGTGTTGTTGGTGTAAATAGAAAGAAACAGGTGTGTAGCAGGGGAGCTTTTACCGATCGCGTAAAGACAAATGTGTTTTTGAACGGCAACGCCGAAACCGGCGCAGGATCCAGATGTCGAATAAAAATTTGTGTCTGCGCACTAGGCCGCGGAGAACCGCAAATTTGACATCAGCGAAACCGCGCCAGGCAGCTCCTGATATAAACAGCTAAAATTTTTATTATTTTATTTATTTATTTCTGCGCGAAGTTGTTGTGGAATTTCTTTCAAGCGGAGGCTGGAAGCATTGCTGTATTGATTATTTTGTAAAGACTCTGAACATCAAAAAAACAAAAACAAACAAACATTAAAAAAAAAACGAATTGACGTTCCCTCACTCAATAAACCAGAGGACTTTGAAAAATGATCTTTGAAGAACGACATGTTTTATGAGCCCGTCTAACAGGTAGGGGACAGGATAATGAGTTGATGTTAGCATGAGCCGCATGTAAAATGACAGATTGACGTTGTGTTTGAGAACGCATCGCTTGTGAATTGATGATCAAACTGCGCTCTGTATGTGTTCACATTGTACAGCAGAAATGCCTTGTGATGTCAGGGGGTGGCAGGGAAGTTTCCATGGCGATTCGTAATGGGATCTGTGGACTCCAGTGTTTTTAATCCCAACAATGGCACATATAGGAAACTAATATCTATAAGCTAAATGAAGCTGATTGGTCACAAGCGGCATAGGACAGTGAAAGTCCCATATCTACCGCTGTCCAGTACCGGGAAGAGACACGTTCTTCACAGGGGTGATGGGAAATCAGCTTAACAAGGTGCCGTCGTTAGCGAGCCGGGACGAGAGGCGCTTTCTCTGACCCGGTCCTGGCCCGTGGTCAAATGTAATTATGCAGAGGTTATCTCACGGTCCCGCCGGCTCTCCCTGACCTGCTAATAACCACAGCAGGAATGACAGGGGATGGGACCGTTATCTACCTGACCTGCCCAAATTAAGGGGAACGAGCTACAAGCTGCAGGCTAATGCATGTTTGCGTTGTTACCCTGTGTATGTATATAATGTGGAGTTTGCCTGGCTAATGCATGTTTGTGTTCTTACCCTGCGTATGTATATAATGCGGTGCCTGCCTTGCTAATGCGTGCCTTTTGGATTGTATGAAAATGGTATGTTGCATCGAGCTCTTAGAAAGGGCAAGATGTCATGTGGTAATTGTTGCAACGGCAAGACCATTTCATAAAACAGGTGGCTCACTGGAATGTGTTCATTCTGGCCACACTCATTTGTGCTTGGGGAAGGTACTATAGACACCAGAACCATTATTATGTCATATTACACATACTGTATGGATAGTGAATGGCTCTGAGTATTTGCTTTTCATTATGAAATCTTACACATGTTAACCAGTTCGGCTTTATGCATCCCATCACTCAAATTTGGTTTCCCCCCAAAAGCCTTGGTTGATACCCTTTGGTTACGCTTTGGAGGGCAAGAGCTCGGGTGCGAAATGAAAAGAAACTTGCTTTATATTACAGTCTTCCCATTTACACTCACACCAATCAAATGAAACAGTACACCTGCAACCTGAACTTCACTAGTTAGTGCATATGTATGATCTATTATCTTTATATTGTGCATTAGAAGGTGATGGGCTCAGGCTATGAACCAGGGCTATTCTGTTACTGTTGAACTTATATAGAGCAGGGTGGGGGCCTATACTGACCTGTGCAGTGATCTCACTGGACACTGCACTCGGACTGCGCTTCATTTGACTTAAACGGAAAGGAAGGATTCAGCGGAAGCGGTGGACTGGGCTCCAGCAGCCTCTTCGCTCTCCTGTGTCTCGCCTTTGGCCCTTGGCTAGTATCCGCTCCTTTGTCCTGAATGAACGTCACATCCTTTTCGTTCAAGTCAGCTGCGCTGACCCTTCCAGCCCCCGTCTGGCTCGGCTGTACTTCAGCACACAGAGACCGGGGCACAAACGAAACGTCCTCGATAAACGCAGCACGCTTTCGTTCATCCGTTAGCAACCACCCCCCCCGTTAGCAAGCGACTACCCTGTGGCCAAGGACCACCGGCTCAATGAAAAGGTGAACTTTTTATACCCTGATTCAGCAACCACTATAGGGCTGCGCTAACAAGAGCTAATCTTCATCCCAACGTTATTACATCAGCAATCTACAGCATATCAGACTCGTAATGTGTACAATATACAGTGATGTAATAAAGAAAATATACATTCTTTCTGTTGCATGGATTCACATATTAGGACTTAAATAAAGCTCATCTGATCCTCACCGAGTCCTAACAGTAGGCTTCAGCATGTTGGCTTGTCTTTGGTTGAATAATGACAAAGTAAACGCAGTCGTGTGATATTTGTTACACGAGATTAGATTTATCTACTGTTAGGACTTGGGGAGGACTAGATGAGAGTCACTTATGCCACTAAATGTAAAACCATAGAATTGAAAGAGGGAGTACTTCCCTTTTCAGATCACTGCAGTACAATATAAACATTTACTGTGGGCATAGTATTGCGTAAATTATCCAAGCTCAATTTTTTAATCAGAATAAATAAAATAGGCAATTTATGAAGAGGAGATATTACATATTTTGACAGGGAAGATATTTTACGTTTTATTTCTGAAAAGTTCCTTGGACCCTAGTCTGAGAAACCTTGTTGTACAGTACATCCTGTAAATGTCTGATAAAGACGGGATCTCTTCTTTGTGTGAAGACTGATAATGTTTTTTTTAATGTTTGCCCATATTTTATGACCATGTTTAACCATTTCATTGAACGATGCTTCAGATATTACATCCATTTAATATACTGTATTTAGAAGCTAAGCTTCAAATTCCAGGGATGTGACCTCTGACCCTACGCTACCTTGGGGACTATTTAAAGTTATGTTCTTCAGACGAACCAAAATATTTATCTCCATAAACACTCCCACGCAAGATGCGATATTGACTCATAATTTGATTAATCTGTCATTGTTTGTCACAAACGGAAGCCGGTGTACACATATTAACCGTATATGAGATACAGATATGCCCGTGGATCTAACGAGAGCATGCAAAAGCGAGCAGAGGAATCGATATCGGAGTAAAGCAAGCTGTTAACAAAGTTGTCCCTTAGCTTGGCTTGGGAAGCGTCTCCTGTTGTTTAATAAGACCTTGCACATCTCCAATCAATGAGAGCGGTCCCATTTGTTGTTGGATCAATGAGCCCTTTCTGAGGTCTTTGATATATTATATGAATACCGGAAAAAAGTACCCATTTTCATTTGTTATAGGTAGCTCCTTGTTGACAACACAATGCGTGTGCTTAGGCAGTCTGTTTTTTTTTTTGAGAAAAATAATTTGGACATTGTCTTAATCTACATGATGACCAGCAAACTGAAATAAAAACAAATGAAGGCAAAGTGATGCGCTGTGACATAATTCAGATTGGACAAAGCCTTCTGGAACTGAGGTGTGGAAATTATGACAAATATCGTATTATTAAAGAATTATAAATAAAGACAAGATTGTGGGGCAGGTATCTTGTATGTCATCATCTAAAGACATACTGCCAATCTGTCTTAAGGTTCTCCATTTTGAAAAACTCTTTCTGTCTGAAGCCATATTTTATATATGGGTCGCAAAATGAACAAATAAACAGATATAATTCTTATAGCACAAATATGTCAATGTAATTTATTAAAATAAGTCAAGTATGTTTTAAAAAGGTGGATGAGCAGCACCGAAAAGCCGTTTCTCTGGGTGGAGCGATTGCGTAACGGGATCTCAAAGGAGAATTTGGCCCGGCGAAGGCCGTAGACAATTATGAATACGTGCGTGGTTCGAGGAACCTTGCGAAGGCACAGTGACTGCTTGTTATTTTTCCGCCAGATGTTTGCGCGATCGGAGACGCGGGGACGGTGCCGATCAATGGCGTCCTGTTCGCCGCCAGGGTGACGGGGAGAGAGAGGGCGCTGTCCCGCGATGCCGCGCGCCACAGGCCCCTCTGTCCGAGAGCACACTGGGCGCCCTCATCGGAGTCCTCCGGGGGGGGAGAAAGGGACGCGCTCGGAAAAAAAAAAACGTTTGTTCGGAGAAAAAAAAAAAAAAAAAAGGGGAAAAAAAAAACGTTCGGCGGAAAAACCAGCTCGCTTTACCTCAGCGCTACCGTCGAGCGGAGGGAGAGAGAGACAGAGACAGCGAGCGGGGAGGAGGGGGGAGGGAGGGGGGAGAGAGAGAGGGAGACAGAGTGCAGCATAACATGTTCTGAATGTCATAAAAGTTGTCAGCTGATTAATTTGACCCAGATTCTCCTCTTAATCCGCGGTATCTACACGCCCCCCCCCCCCCCCCCCACCCCGGCCGTATTGATGCGGCCTCCCCGCCGAGGCCCTGTACTCCCAGGTATGACTAACTGCTATCTTGTTCCCGCGAACCCTCTGCCATTTATCTTCCCGCCGCCGCCGCCGCTGCCGCCGCCGGCCCGGCTGACTGCACAGCACGCCGGCGCGCGGTGACAATAATGTGCGCTGATCGGCCCGCCCCGCCCGCCCCGCCGGCCGCAAATGGCCATTGATTATCGCGCGCCGGCGCTATCGACTGTCCGCGCGCCGCGTATGCTCATTTCGCTCCCCCGCCCCCCCCCCCCCCGACCGTCGACCGCACCGGTGATTCGACGACATCCCGCGGTCTCGTCCGCATTGTTACAAACAAAAAAATAAAGCAAATAAAATACTGATTTATTTTTTTATTTTTTTACGGTTTGTTATTGTTTTTTTATTTTTATTCTTTTTTCCGTACTTTGTTTTTTTTGTTTGTTTGTTTTTTGTTTTGTTCCCCTCTGTAATTTTGGAATTTTGCATCTTTCGTTTTCAATGTTTTTTTGCGGGAGAGGGCTCGGCGGGGGAAGCGCGCGCTGACGTACGCTATCTGCGACGCTAACGACCGGCCCGAAGCGGTCGTTCCTTTCCGGGAGCCGTTCCCGAGCGTTTTTAAAACCCGCTTCCTCGAGAATTCGCGGACGACGGGAGGACGCGCTGCCCCCGAAATTGCGAGCGAGCGCGCGCCAGGCAATCTTAACCCCCGCGCCGTCATTGGCCAGGCGGATGCAGAATGTATTCAGCGGTGATGACCGGGAGACGTGTCGTTTAATCAAACTTATCGATTTGTTAAATTCTGGTTTTGTGCCCGTGCGAGGAGGAAACCGCTCTAAAATAGGTGATTCCCCTTTTAGAGCGGAGCTGCCACTGTTCTAAACTCCCGCCAATTTCGGTGCACCTGCTGGAACAAAAATTGTTTTGCCAATCAATATCTCGAGGCAATTGGGTCTCAAATTAAACAAGGCTGCCTGTTCGGTCAATAATGGCTTTTATACATAAATGATTCTGTTGGACTGGGGGAAATGGAATTTAAGGTTGTACCACAGGTAAAACGCCATTGAGTCTTTCTCGCTGTTTTCTCTTGCTGAAGTCCGAGAGCGATCGGTGTTTGATAAACCAGGAGTGTTAAACCCAGGTCCTGGAGGTTCATGGTTTTTGCAGGTTCCTGTGGTTTAGTTTCAGTTGGGCGGACATTTTAAACCTTGCAAACAAAGCGTGCGGACTCTCCCTGGGTGTGAATGCTGGCAATGGGTCCCTGGGGAAGACTGAAAGGAGACACACTGTGGCCCTCTCTTCTGGTCTGACTCACAGTGAGGGTGGAACACCGCTGATCTGTCTGTGCATAGCTCGAAGAGGAGTTTTTAAAGTAGCCCAGCCCTGGCTCGTCCTGATGGTCTCTTCATTCGCAAAGTCTTAGCATCTGCGATTTCAGGGAAGGCCTTTTTCTGTTATTATCTCAGTTAACCGCACGCCTACCCAGAGCAGCCCAAGTTGAAGAGGCGCTCGCATAAAACAGGACGGGCAAACTCCTTGCCTCTCCCACTACTTCTGCTCAGGTTACACCTTTTGGGGAGGAGGGCGAGGGGGAGGATGGGGTGATTTAAATTACCCCCCCCCCCCCCTTTGCAGACAATCTCCTCACATTTGCTTTTTTTGGAACGCTTTTGAAGTGGTTCCAGTTCAAAGGGTCACGCAGACAGGCTGGAAAACCACTCCGTCGTTTTCCGACCATTCCTGGTAATCGCACGTCTAGGTTCGGACTCAGGAATTCAGACTTTAATGGCGGAAAACAGAAGCGGGGTCCAAAAGCGGGGAAATAAAAAAAATTACGTGGGCACAGAAGCTTCAGACCGATGCAGGCGTGCGATTGGCTGTGGGAAAACGGCTCTGCCAGTAACGTGATTGGACGGAAGCGGAGGCTCAGGCTGTACAGGGTGAGGCTGGATTGAATGAGACCTGATTTGTGTTGATGTGCAACTGTTTTGTTTTACATAAATTCCCATTAGCTGCTTCTCTCTCTGAAAATGACTTGCTGCTCAAGTACAAATTAAATGACTCTCGTTTTTTTTTTCCTTCTGGAATAATTTTTCTTCTAAGAAATTATATGATTCAGTATTTGGAGTGGGGGTTTTGGGGACTTATTCGTTCAGTTTTTTTTTTTTTCTCCACTTACAGTGAACATGTACAACCTGATTCCCATGCACCAAAAGCAAAATCACACCTTCCATTTTGCATGATGGATTAAGGTGTCTTTCTTCATCTATAAGCTTTGACATATGCCACAGCCACTGAAATCTCTTTCATAAACATCCCCTTGCTTTAAAAAAATAAAATGCATTGTACTGGTACTTCCTGCTATTGATACGAACGCCTTTCTGAAATTCCAGGGAGGGACACACATACCAACAAATGGAAGGGGAACACTTGCACATAGACATAATGGCGAGCACACACGCTAATCGAAACCTGACCTCTGTGTGGAAGCCGGAACAAATGTGTAACTAGGTACAATGCACAATGATAGAGAAAATGGCAACTCCATCAACCAATGTTTATTTGCAGTAGTACAGTATAGCACAACAGAGCACAGTTTAGTGCAGCACAACACAGCACAGCACAGTGTAGTACAGCATAGAACATGGATATTTTGGCATCGTTAGGAATTACAAGTGCCTTTCATTAGTAATTTAAATTTGCTCCATGCATCATAAGAATGACACAATGAGCCTGACAATGAGCTCCACACCCCATTTTAGCATGCTTCCCTTACATAATGTAAGGACTCTGAGGGAAGCCTTTTACATTGTACTCTTCCTTATTAATATAATTATGTCCATGCAGTATATTTACTGTGCAACTAACTGTGCGTATTCTATTTAGAAGGTTTGAAGAACAGAGTTTTCTGTTCACACAGCATTTTCCGTCCCAGATGGTATTCACATAATGTATCATTTTTATCACCTGGAAGTTCTGCAACAGAACTGTAGTGAAGGTAGAAATTCACGTGAATTTCGAAATTCTGAAAACACACACACACACACATACACACACTCACCTCACACTTACATACCAGGGCTCTACAAGTACTTCCATTTTAGTAGAATTTGCTCCACCTTAAAATTGATGTGTGGTAACTGGAAAAATAACTTAGGAGCATACTATATACTAATTGGGATGCATTGGTGTGCTCCTAAATATTTCAATGTTGCGGTTCCTTGGAAAAGATGTTAGTTGAGACTCCTGCATAGGCACACACAGACACACACATGCACGTGCACACAAATACTCACCTCACGGACAAACACACAAACACATATGCACACAGGAAATGATCAGAAAGGATGTAATGAAAAGTAGGAGGTCAGTTTCTCTGTAATAAAACAAACAGAAAGGCACTTCTCAGCTCCCTCAGGGACTCAGCTGGTAAAATAACATGCTACCAGCATGGTCCAGGCTGTCCTCTAGGTCTGCCCTGGACACAGAAGGTCAAAGCCAGGCCGACCCAGACCGGGATTCTGCCACAGTGGCTAATGCTTCTCTGTGGCTCCTTCCAGCAGGAATGTTAGGCCCACAGTTTAAGGTCGCTTGGCTTGTTATCAGGGAGCATCTCGACAGCGGTGTGGATTTGTAGAATAATAATAATATATTGCTCTATAACCTCCAAGGGTACCCTTCTCCTTCTCAAGCAACAGAGTATGCCCTTAGCATACTCCCACTGAACCACCCATAAACTTACCTTCATTTCAAAAGGCTTTTTTTCTCTCGCCCCCACCCACCCCCCCGTCTCTAAAAGGGTCTGCCGCGGTGGAGGAACGCTAGCCTGTGTGGATAACCTCAGCGCTAACCCCGGTCCCCTTGAAAAGCGACACCTCATCGGAGTCTGTCCACGGCCTCTCTAAGATCAGATCTACCTCCAAACGCATTAGGGAGGCGACCGTAGGAGTGAAGCCAGCTCTCGTAATGAAGTCACCCCGAAACTATTCGGCTGTCCGGGGTGCCTGTTCGGAGACGGCCCGCGTGCGAACGTGCTTCTCCGTGTGCGACGTCGTGTCTGCTCTCTCTGTCTGTCCACGGCCAACGTGTGCCAGTGCTGCATGGTCTGCTGGAGAGAAGGCTAATGAAGACGCCTTCATACCAGCACTCACGGCCTCATGTTGACAAACGCCAATAAGGCAAAAAATAAAGGGCAAAACTAGCTACATCACTAAGGAAGCAATTGAACCCACCTGACTAATGAGAAACACCTGCGACACCATTTGCCCCAAACATCATGATGTCCCGTTAATAAAAGCTGAGAATGTGCACTTTAACCACATGTGTTTTGATTACAAATCTATAATTGTGGAGTACAGAGCCAAATCAGTCCTCTCTTTGTCCCAGACATTAACTGAAGTTAAATCTTAAAGCTATAGCATACAATTACATTCTAGACAATTCAGGACAGATTGGGGAAGGCCCTCTCCTGTATTAGCATGACAATGCCCTCAGGCACATAGCGAGGTCCATATAGTAATGGTTTTGTTGAGAACGGCGTGGAAGAACTTGACTGGCCTGCACAGAGTCCTGACCTCAACCCCCACCCCACACCTTTGGGATCAATTGGAAAGCCGGTTGTGAGCCAGGTCTAATTGCCCAATCAGTTCCCGACCTCACTAATGCTCTTCTGGCTGAATGGAAGCAAATCCCAGCAGCAATGCTCCAACATCTAGCATAAAGTCTTCCCAGAGGTTGTTATAGCGGCAAAGGGTAAACCAACTACGTATTAATGCCCATAAATTTGGATGCGATGTTGGATGTCAGGTGTCCACATACTTTTGGCCATGCAGTGTCTATATATTACTTTTCTAAAATGAAGCCCTTCAGGCAGTCTTGCATATTACAGCACCATCACACCAACCAGGCAAAGAAATAAAAACACACACTTGAAGTTTTTTTTTATATATAAATTGAACACATTAAAAATTAATTTTCTGTGACTATTTTGCATGGCACTGGCTGTGTACGTTCCCAGATAAGGTGCTCCTCTCCTCAGTGCTGCGGGAACATGGACGCCAAGATCCGCCATTGTGCGTAATTGCTTTCATTTTCTTTTAATCAAAAAATTTGCCATGCCACCCTCTACGAACTCCCTTCCTCCCAATTGCCCCCGTTGCCCCCCCTGCCTGCACCCCCCCCCCACCCCACCCCACCCCCCCCCACCCCGCCCCCCCGTTATAACAGCCCGAGCCGTGAATGAGTGACGCTTCACCTGACATCCCGGAGGGAGATTTGCTATCCTGGAACTTCTAAGGAGCTCATTAAGCGTAGGTGCGATCTGCACGTCTTCTTAGGTGATGCTACCGGTTTCCGCACCTCGGCTGCCGAAGTGAGCAAATGATATTCACCGTTAGAGGAAGGAAGAGGGAGGCGAAGGAGGAGGAGGAGGAGGAGGAGGAGGAGGCATCAAACTCGGAGACGTCGGCCTCCCTCCCCCCGTCCCGGCGTCCCCGAAGGCTCACCCCCCCAAATCGCAGCTGTCAGCCTTGTTGCGGCTCCAGTCTGACTTCAGGTCATCGCGCTAGCGACGGGTTTCGCCCGCGCGAGGCGCCCGACGACGTATTGCTTCACTCCGTAAGAAAGAGAAGAAAAAAGAAAAACAAGGGAAGATGTGCTGATTATTTTTTTTTTCCCTTTTCTTGTCCCCGTTGTAGGTTTTTTTTTTGATTAGGCTTGTGGACACGACGTCGGTTCCCAGGGCGGGAATCCGGACGCCAATCAGACATTGACGGATGTCTTTTTTGTTCCAGGGGAGCGGCGGCGTCGCCGTAGCGATGCCGACACGCCGCGCTCCCCCGCTACGGCGCTGACAAGAGCCGCCTGCCGCCGGCTCGCGACGCCGCCGGGGAGCATGCTGGGATGCGGCGGCGGGCGGTTCACCTGTTACAGCCGGCTCAGCGGCGCGCCCCCTACCCCCCCGTCCGCCCGCCGCCGTCGCCGCGGAAACGCCAGGTGCGCTCGACAGATACGCGCGGAAATCAAACGAGGAGGTCTTAATGGTGCCGCGGAGACAGCTGATCGTAACGTACAATGCCCACCTTCTGCCTGACACAAAAGGCAGATTAGCGCAAAGCGCTTCTCTCGCAGGCTGTCAGGTGCGGACGCGGACGGAAGTTCTGCCTCGCCTCCGCTAAGCCCCGAGGATTCTGGGAGACGGAGCAGGTGTCTGCCGCCTTTCAGCGTACGTATCTCTTGACGTTAATCCACCGTAAGCTTCCGGAGTTCGTGTAATCTAATTAATGACTGTTTTTCCAGGGCCGACCGAGATGCCAGACTCATCGCAGTCCTGGATCCAGACTCCTGTGTCCTTAAAATGATCGTCGTCGCCATACAGTGCAGGTGTAAAAGAAAGATATTATTGACATTACAGCGCGGGTTTAAAATAAAGAGATTACTGACATTGCTGTGCAAATTTAAAAGAAAGAGATTATTGACTTGAATGTTTGATCAGTTTCTCTGAGGATATCCTTTGAGATCCCTAAAGAGCTCTCATATTGACCTTTATTATCACAAAGGTCAACAGTACATACCTAAATAATTCTGTGGTCTATTCTCGAAAAAAGCAAGAAATATTTCTACACAATATGAAAAGTTATTTAAGCTCATATGTTTTTTGACAACTGCAATAAAGGTTCAATTTTCAAATTTTATTTTCATTGCCATGACTGTTGTCCGTGGGGTCATGGAGTCGAAAAATGGCAAACGCCTCAACAACAAAAAATAATTAATAATATTTCTACTAATAAAATAATTAAGAGTTAATTTTAGATGTATGAGAAAGTGCACAGAAATGAGTTGTCACTAGCATGTTACGAAGTGTGCGCCGTGGTCTTAGCCAAGAGGCCTTCATGTGCGTTAATATCTGCCCCCGGGCTTGAAGCTGACTTGAGGAACCTAAGTGCTATTCACACACTCAGATACTGCTGATATGTAAATGCTCTGGAATGGGTGGTCCATTCTGAGCAGCGCTGAATATAATTAAACAGGCTGGTCCCCACCCACACCCGCTGATCTAAAATGTGAATTTGCCCGGAGTTCTCATATTCTCGATTTTCATTTATAGAAATCCACTCAGTGCTACAAGGCATGCGCGGTATTAATTATAAAATAGTGCGCAGCGTGTGCATTTAAAGGGATTACCTCAATCGTCCTAATTCCCCCCCCCCAAAAAAAGACACACGTAGACACATGTAAACATGCATCTTACAAACTGCAGTTTCATTTAGGCCTTTAAGAAAAAGAAACAAAGCAGAAATGAGAAGTGCTTGCTTGAGATTCCAGGTCAGGCTTGTGCAGCTAGTCATGTGATTTACATGCAAGGTCAAAAAGTGTTGTCTTTGTCACGATTAAATTAATTTTACTCAATTCTGTTGAAAATTCCTTATATAAATTTAACAAAGGGAATGATACTGTGCGAGACAGAAATTAAGTACCTGCCAGGGGTCTCTGATAACTCCAAAAGTTGTCACAGCTGTTATTCAAGCAAATGAAATGTAAACGTTTTGAGAACTTATCAGTCTCAGCAAATATATTCACGGATATCATACCTATTAAGAAATCTTGGGATTTAACAGCATGGTGTGTTGGATGTAGGCAGAATTAATCAATCAAGCATGCCCTTCCATATCCGCACACACGCACACACTCACACACAGACACACAGTGCAGTCCCAGAGTCCGTGTTCGGAGAGTGACACATTTTTTGTTGTTTTGGCTCTGTGCTCGCTATGTTTTTTTTCAGCGAGACTTCACCCCCAGCGTGCGGTTTTTATGCCCCAGCTAAAGCCACCCAAACCAATATGATCGTAAACGGAGAAAAACCTACTAACTTTCAGGGAAATTGAGTGAAGCATGTGTTTCAAGCCTGGATCAAGCCCTTTGTTCGGCTGCTGTGGTCATTTTAACTGCAAATATAAAATACTTTACTGGAAGAACAGCAGCATTTATAAATGGGCTATACAGTTGCATCGACTATGAAGGTGCTGCCGGTTTGCACTTTTAGGGGGGAAAACAAGCATAGGTAGGCATCGCTGATTTATCTGCATAACGTCGTTTCTTGGTTTAAAGTACTCAACGAGCGCTTGGGAAGGAGTGGTACGATTTTCCAAACGGGAAAGTCTTCGTGTGAGCAAGATCAAGTGTGACAGTAATTCACAGGGACACAAAGAAAGTAAATTTGGTGGTAACCATCTTTCCCCTGGGTTGATATAGAAACAGGGGACGGGGGGACGGGGGGGGGGGGGGACGGGGGGAATCCCAGAGGTTCAGGTTGACAGGAAAATATGGTGATGTGTTTCTGCGTGACCTTTTTTTTTTCTCCACGCGATCTCCTGAGGAAAGTTAAACGTCTGATGGAATGCTGGTCTCCCGTGAGCAGTGGAGGAAAGAGAGATTCATTCTGCAGCGACCACAACAGCACCGAGATCTTCTTAATGTCTGGGAAAAACACATAATTTATTACCAGGTAGCTGCTTAGTGTTTATTAGCTTTGAAATTCTCTCACACACATACACACACGCACACACACACACACGCGATACACACATACTGTACAAGCACACATGTAAGCTACAGAACAGTTGGACAATATATTGCCAAGACCATATAATAATTTGTCTGCTAGATAAAGATTGGACTACCCATGATGCTCGTGTACTTTTGACACATTAATAAATGACACCATTATCGAATCAGAGAAAACTGAACAATAAAGGTCAGAGTTTTCCTGGGCATCTCCGTTCTGCTGTAATCAATTATCGTGACCAAACTGTCTTTTGTGACACACGCGCACACACACACACGCGCACACACCCCTCAGCAGGTGCATGCTCGCTGTACCTGGTGTTCCGTCCCAGAAGCATGCTGTTGGGGTCATGTCAGGTGATTCGACTGGCCCAGCCTCTATGCCTGAGTGGCCGCTTGTGTAAATGAGAAGGCTTTATTTTATTTTTTATTGTAAGATGCAGTGGAGGGACTATCCCGGTTTCTCTGCTATGGAGCTCAATGAGCTGTCAGTAAGTACTAATGGTTACCTCCGTTCATATTGAATTGTGGCCCGTACTGCAAACTGAGTACCTGGGAACCTGTCCGAGTCTCCTGTCCTCACCTCTGCAAGTCTCCTCTACTCCTATCCCCAAACCTTCTACCCTCAAGCTGGAAGACAAAGAGCAATATGTAGTTGTTACACAGCTTGTTGTGCTAGCGTGTGCTTAGCAGGATTCAGTTGAAATGCTTTTGTGTCCAGGCCAAAGTGCAGTACTCTGCATGGTGCAGAATGCCATGCACAGATGTATGCCATGTCTCAACCGTGATGCTGTAGGGCTGTCGGGACAACAGTGATGCTCTGGAGATATCAGGACAACAGTGATGTTCTGGGGATATCAGGACAGCAGTGATGCTCTGGAGATATCAGGACAACAGTGATGTTCTGGGGATATCAGGACAACAGTGATGTTCTGGGGATATCAGGACAACAGTGATGCTCTGGAGATATCAGGACAACAGTGATGTTCTGGGGATATCAGGACAACAGTGATGTTCTGGGGATATCAGGACAACAGTGATGCTCTGGAGATATCAGGACAACTGTGATGCTCTGGAGATATCAGGACAACAGTGATGTTGTCAACACTTATTTCAACATCCAGATGTCTCTGCAGCAGCAGTAGGTATTTAGGTGTTTATGGTTAGCTTGATTGTAAACATCATCCCTATTTTCTAAAAAGAGGACGTGTAAAAACAGCTACTTATTAATGAAATGCAATTATACTTCCTTAAGACGCTAACACAGTGGTACAATGGTGAGTTGAATTACAGGTATTAAGTAGGTGATCCGGAAAACACGCACACACGCGAACACACACACACACACACACACACAAAAACACACACACTGTGCCACTATTTCAGGATACTAATAACAGAAAGGTAGGTTCTCAGTCGTGTGATTATGTCTCAAAAGCCGCTGTAATGCCCGCATTAATGTGAGTTAAGCCAAAAGGAACTAAAGTCTCATATTTCTGTACGCCTTATCGGTGACAGGGCATGTGAAATTAATAATTCAATGTTTTCACAGTAGTTGTCACCTTAGCCATGAAAAAAATTAATAATTCATACAAATAATATAAAATAAGCAGTGTATTTATCATATTTGTTTGGGGTAAAATATAATCGTGTCTGAAGCTGCGGTAGTTCATTTTGCTGGGAGAAATGACTTTTCCAATATTAAAGAACATTGGAAGCCATTGTGCGAGTCTTTCTCGGTTTGGTTCTCTTTGCCTGAGACTGCGTACAATATGAATCGGGCGTGCGCATTTTTTTTTTCTGCCTGGCCATGAAGGGTTAAAAAAAAACGGCTATTTCGCGATGTTTGTTTGTTTGTTTATTCCGGAAATCGCTAAATACGGAGGCGGTCACAGACTCCACCAGAGCGGAAACGCTCTCAATCCAACGTAAATTCCGCAATTTTCTGCAGGTCTTCACCAGAAGCGGGAGCGGCGGAGACAGCCTACCGCGGCTCCCCCATTTTGGCTCCGCAAATTCAACAAATAGAAAAAAGATCAAGAAAACATACAATTATCTCTAAAAACTGGAACAGATTTTTATTAAATTAACCTTATTAGTGCATTACGGTACGCAAATGCCAAAAAAGGAGCTCCTCATTTGCATTAAGATAGATTTTTCAGGTTGGCTGCACGATTTAATTAAAGAAAAGATTAAGAATCATTAAACAAGCTGCTCTACCTTGCAATAACAGAACTCACATCTGACTCAGGTTAACAAAAACCCAGATGGTGATTTGGTAACTGTTGAATCACTGTAACAGAATGAGAATGATCCCATTAGTTCCCTGGAAAAGTCAGGGAATTCGGAAATTAGTATGCTGGAACATGGCACAGCACAGATCTTCTGCCGCTCGCTAGTTCATTATCGATTGTGGTTTATTTGGGTTTTGCAGAACAAAAAACTGCACACATTTTGACGCATACATTCATTTTTAAACGCTTTTACTTTGTTTATTCATCTAACATAAAAATGACTGAATTTATTTCTGCGTCGAAACGGGTGCTTGAGATACAAATGTATTCCTTTTAAAAGGAGAGAATTGAGAGGGGGGGGGGAAGAGGAGAAAAAGGAAATTACTGAGAAAGGAAAATGTAGTCAAAGCCGTATGAATGAGTTATAGATTTAGACCCACAGCACTAAGAGGTTACACAAGGTAACGGAACCTGCCACCGATCACAGATACCTACAGAATGAGGAGGTGTAAAGTTTCACCGGGGACATCTGTCAGGTCAGAATGAGGGTAAATGGGCTGGAGTTTGTTTAACTCTTCAGGCATTTCAGCAGAAGACTCATTTCTGATTGCAATGAGATTTAATTCTTACTACAACGGATTTTTCTGTTACATTTTTCAAAATTAAAGGGATATTTGCGATGAATGGATTGTGTATTTAAAGAGTTGAAACAGCATTATGTTGGGTAATACAAATGAACACGTTCAAAATGAAAGCTTGCAGTACGTCCCTTTAAAGTGATTTGCGTTGTTTTGGCTGCATTAACTTGCCCAGTGCTGATCAGAATATGATTTTATAATCTGCAGTAGATCTGTGCTTTTAACAGGGCCAAGCAGCAGTGGAGCAACAGCCCTTTCGCTTCTAGAAGGTTCTGGATGCGGTATGTCTACATGCGTTAAGAAATGACGAACTCCAGTATGTTCATATATGATATGAATGTGTGTATGATTTTGATTCCTTGGCTCATTGCTTACGTTATCATATTTCCGGGCTCAGCTGTCCCTCGATTCTGGCACTGAGAAATGATCTGTACTTATGAATGATTTCTGTGGAATGTTTATGCTTAAGTTGGACTCACATTGAAATATTTAAATCGGGCAGCAAACTCACTATGCTATAGCTAAAAAATGTGTGGGGATGCAGATAGCCTGCCAGAGGTCACCAGAGGGGCCGCTAGCGAGCGATGATTTTTGGGTTGCCTCGTTACAGAAACCCTCCCTCCCAAGGTGACTGTCCCAGAAGCGAACTTCAGCTCTTTCTCTCTGTCGACATTTCAAACAGATTCAGCTACAACACACATACTTGCGCACCCTCACAGTGTTTGCTGCCTGCACGGTCTTTTCCTGAGATATACCATCTTTGCGGAAAGTCATCTCTTGCTCTGACCTTTAACCTTTACACCTGATTTTCAGGACATCTTGTACTAAAAGCTGCCATGCTTCATGTACTTGTGACAAGCCCTTATAAACCTCATTAGGACTCAGTAGGTGATGATTTGCATTTATCAACTCCTATAGTTTGTACCTCAAAATTCTAAAAGTAGTATATGTAGTCATGCTAAAGGCCAATGACCAAACACGTACCTTTCTCTGATATTTCATATACACAAATAGTATTGTTCATTATGTACTATTAAAATGTCGCAGTAGTGTAGTAGTCACGACATGTATGAGAAATGTCAGGTATGAAAATGCAATTGCTGCACCAGTGAAAGACCCTGGTAAACTGATCTCTGAATGTATATGTTGGGAATGCAATCTCACAGAGAATCAGAAGACCAGGATGATACCCTGTAGAGCTTGGTTACCTACTATGAATGAACTGTGTACATTGTGTTACTGGCTGAATAGTACAGTGTGTAAAATAGAAGAGATGTCCTCTGGATTAGACCAAAGATGGGCAGCGTGTGTTGGAAAGCCTTTCTGATGATACAGCAGGTTAAATCAATCACAGAATGTCTCATATTTCTTTTAGAATTTTTTTATTTGGGAATTTTGCCCCGCTCTTTGTATTATTTCTTTAGGCACATGCAACTTTGCATAAGTGCATGTAACATTCTACCACATACCAAGAGAGCAAGAGAGAGAGAGAGAGAGAAGGAGAGAGAGAGAGATTTGCATGAGCAGAAATGGATTGTATTTATTCATCTTTAATCGTTCTTTTCTGGGTTAAAAAAAATTAGGTATGCAAATTATCCTGGCAGGACCGTGTAGACGAGCGCGGGGAAGAGAGAGAGAGAGAGAGAGAGGGAGAGAGATGGCATACTGAAGAGAGAGAGAGAGAGAGAGGGAGAGAGATGGCATACTGAAGAGAGAGAGAGAGAGAGAGATGGCATACTGAAGAGAGAGAGAGAGAGAGAGAGAGAGAGAGATGGCATACTGAAGAGAGAGAGAGAGAGAGAGATGGCATACTGAAGAGAGAGAGAGAGAGAGAGTGATGGCATACTGAAGAGAGAGAGAGAGAGAGAGTGATGGCATACTGAAGAGAGAGAGAGAGAGAGAGTGATGGCATACTGAAGAGAGAGAGAGAGAGAGCGGAGGCGCGCATCCACATTTAAAGTCGCCCCGCCCGTGATCCTCTGGCATAAAGGAGGCGCTGGTGCGCGCCGTGTCCCTGTGTATTACTGGAGAGCACCTGCGCTGGAAAGCGCCAGATACAAATAAATACGGAATAATGGCGGAGGGGGGGGAAAGAGAGAAAAAAAAAAAAAAGAGAACACCCCGCTAAGGAGCTGAAAGGAGCTCGGCGCCGAATGCAATCAGGCGCCATTGACGGCGTACCAGGTGGTTGGCAGGTGTACCGGGGCAGATGTGAGGCGCTGGCAGCGCGCGGGCGCCGTACAGGTGTGAAAATATGCCCGCTCCCTAATTGCGGCTCCAAGCGCCTTAATTTCTGTGTTTCAATATTGATTGCTACCTTTTCTGCTCCGCTCTCTCTCTCTCTCTCTTTCCCCCCCCCCCACCGCCCCGCCGAAACGGGCTGAGCTTCGCCGAGCGTTCGCCGGGGGCCCCGGAGCCCGAGCCGGAGCCGGCGCCGGGGCTCGGCCCGCGACGACGCCGCCGACGTTTGATTTCCGCTTCTGCTCGTGGAAACACAAGGCGGCAATCTTTAGAATTTCGATGGGGCGGGAGGGCGGAGGGTGGGGGGGGGGGGGGGGTATGGGGGAGCTGTGGAAAAGCGCCTGTGAAAAGACACAAACCCTGGATGGCGTATCTCCGCGTATTTTCTTTTTATCGTATATTGATAACCAGGGGGGGTGGGGGGGGAGGGGGGGGCGGGCGCACAATCAATGCCTGTGTGTAGATGCAAAATGGCGCTATCTGGATTTGTATGGATCCAGATGCATCTTTGTCTGGTCATTGATTGATCGAACGCCTGCCCCCCCCCCCCCCCCCCCCCCCCACCCCCTCGTTTCGCCTTCTCTCTAACGCTCTCGGCTGGCTCTCCTCAAAACATCAAGGTGAAGGCTGAGCCACCGACGCCGTCTCTACCTGCTCTCCCTCGGCCTCTTGGGTAAGCGTTTCCCTTTTGTGTTTTTTACTTAAAGAAGAAGAAGGAGAATTAAAACCTAACCGTGAACCTCTGCCGTAAGTCCCTTCCCTTTGATGTGAGTCTGATGGTGCGTGCCTCCCGTGCGTGTGCGTGTGAGCGTGTGCGTGCGTAAGCGTCCGCACGCGCGGACCTGCTCAATATTTCATATTTCTGGGAGCCGCCGTCCCATTGATTAGCGTGGCTGTCAGACCCGGCCCCTGCGCCTCGTCGACCCCCCCCCCCCACAGGCACCTCGTCGCCCCGGCGTGTCGGCCCGCCCCGGGGGCCCGGGGGGGTGTGTGCCGGGGCCCGTTCGGGGGGGGGGACGGCTCCTGTTGCAGCCTGACAGCTGGATATCCCAGGTGGTGTGACATTTGAGACGGCGGATGTGGATGAGATGGAAGGTGTACGGGGAGTGGGGGGGGGGTTGGGGGGTTTGGGTGGGGGGGTTTGGGTGGTGATTAACTTCAGTGCCAGGTCCTCATGCATATGGACTCGCACAGGACTCAACCTGAGACGCTGCGGTGCGGTGCATATGGCTCTCCGGCGTACCCCTCTCCAGGGGAAGGGGCCGCCATCGATCGTGTAAGGAAGCCTGTCCTTTCTCAGGCGCTGCGGTGCTGCAGGGCTTCGTCCGATTCTTCTGCCTTCCTTGGCCTTCGGGTCCTATTATCTCTGAGACTTTGAGGAGACATAAATACCTGCTCTGATTCAGCAGGTCTAATCTGAAATACGTTCACACCCAAATCCCTTTGTTTGTGGCCAAGTGCCCGCTGGTTTGTAACAGTACCACCCTGACCTTACAGAAGGACCTTCGGCTGAGGTGGTTTAGTTCATGAAAGGATAAGTAGCACGAGGGCGTGTCCCTGAGATGAGGTGTGAGGAAGTGCGCGCGTGCTCGTGCCATGACGTGCACGGTTTGCGTGCGTGTGCTTTGTCATTAGATCCCCTCGTCTTTCTCTCAATCAAGGGCCGACGTTCTCCAAGGCAAATGTTCATTTGTAATACACAGGATGGTATCAAAGCGTGTACGTGACTACAGCATGTGTATCTTTTCTTGTGGAAAGCGCATCTTTGCTCATTCATTTATTCGTTTATCGCCCCCCCCCACCGCCCCCCGTCGGCTCCGTTCCGCCCCCGGAGTTCATAAAACCCCCGCTTCGGGCCTTCTGGACGTGACCAGCTGACATCTCATAAAGCGCGCGAGGTGTGTCTATACAGGCGCTGTGATACAAACCCCCACCAGCCCCACCCCCACCCCCCCCAGAGGGGTCAGTAACGCGACGCTTTGCTCCGGCTCACGGCTCACCCCCGTATCGACCCGCGAGGTACTCCGTCGTCCCGCCGTCTGCGGGGGGGGCCACGGGGGGGTGTCGCGTCCCTTCTCCCGCTCTGAGAGGGGAGAGTCTTTTCCGGGTCTTTCCAGAACGATCCGCTTCGACATCTGGCCTTGCGTGCGAACGCACGCCGTTCGCCGCCCGTCCCATCGGTTCACAGTACTCCAAAAAAAATACTCCAACCGACGTTATTTTATCGTAAAATTGCTTCGGCTGTCTCCGCTGTTTATTGACGAAGTGAGCCGCCTCGACGTCTTCTCTATGCGTTGCTTAACGTGAAGGTGAAATGAAATACTCACTTTGTTTTTATTTATTTATTTATTTATTTATTTATTTTTTTTTTTTTTAGTACAGCGTTTAAGGGACTTTCTAGCGCACTGCTAAAAGCACCTCAGCAACACGTTTGCCTTTTTTTCCCCCAAAGTATTGCTTTTATGTGGCGCATTTCTGTTTTATGTGATACATTCCTGTTCGGGTGACACCCTCGGCGAAAATAAATAAATAAAAAATGAAATCCTGGAGGCTTTTTCGGGCGAATAAAAAGGTGAAAGTAAGTGGTTGTAGTAATTTATAATGAGCGTAAAGGTGTTTGCAGTTTTAGCACTCGAAAGTGCTCCTGTGAAGAGAGGGGCGGAGTTATGACAGCAGTGCTAAAACCTGCGCAGTATATATAGATCTCTTACCTCTGGAGTACAAACCTTGTTAAAAGCACAGGCAATTAACTTTACCCCCCCCCCCCCCCACCTCCCCCCCGTGAAAGTTTTTTTTTTTTTTTTTGCCGAGGTTCATGCTGCCTATCAGGACCATCGGTGGAAGAAAGGGATGAAGAAAAGAGCAGCGCGGAGGTGCGCCTTTCTCAGATTACACGTTTTCCCCGGCTCGTCCTCGCTAATTGCAGTCTGAGGCGTCACCTCCGCTCGCTCTGTTGTGAAAATAAACTCCTCGCGCACAAAAGCTCGAAGAGCATTAGCTTTGAAAAATCCCCCCCCCCCCACCCCCACCCCACCCCCCCGCGTTCGCGGAATCGTACGTCTGGAAACCCCCCGGGATTCCCACCCTACCTGAGGCCGCCGCCTTTCCTTATCTGCGATTTTTACCGTGCGTACGGTTGGGAGGGAAAAAAAACCTCGGCGAAGATAATCTCGCCGAAATTGAAATTAATTAACGGCGACGCGACGACGCCGGAGATAAAAATCGGATTCGCGGGGTCCTCTTTGTTCGGGGCCGCCTCTCGTCCGCGCCGTTCCGAGTTCGGGTCCCGCTGCCGCCCCGGCGAACGAGCCGGTATCCGGGCCCCGCGCGAGAGAGGCCTTAACGGTAATTAATCTCCGTAAAGCCCCTTACCGGGGGTAGGTGCGACGGCCCGCAATTCAATTACTCCGATGCGGCCTGAGATTTTATGGGAGAAAACGCTGCGTCTATTTTTCAGGTTAATATCTGCCACCTGAGCCTTCCTTGGCATTTGGAATCAGAAACGGGGGGGGGGTGGGGGGGGGGGGCTTGGAAGTTTCCGTTTTCTCTTCAGACGAACACTGCGCCGCCATTTTGTTTTACGCTGTTTTATTTGAATTAGAATTGAATATATTTTATGACGTAAAAGCAGATCTACCCCAACGCAACACATAAACACGATAACACCATTTTTAACTATTTTAAGCACCCAACTCATATTACATATTTAGAAGTGCGTATGATTCATCTGTTATTTATTTATTTATTGTTTTCAGCTTTGTGTGGCTGTGCTACACTGTCAGGCACCAACCTTGTACAAACAGCTGAACTAAAACTGAACAAGAGCCGATATCTTTAACAGTTAAATAATTAAAGTTAAATTAAAAAAGTAAGTAATTTCCATAACACCACTGCAGAAATGCAGGAGAATATAAACGTAGTGATGTCAGGATTGCATCCGGTATTTAAAGTGAATGTATGGAACACGTCCTCCCTTCTGAATATGTCTTTGTCTCAGAGCTGACAAGTTAATGGCTTAATGTAAGGAAATGGAAATGGCTGTGTGTCACAGTCCTTCCATAAATTGTCATTTCTAAATTTTCATCTTCTGTGGTCTGGACCACCTAGACCACCATCTTCTCTCCCATTGTACCTCGAGTACACATATCAACATCAGAATGCCTGTACTGATTTTCAGTGTTCCTGTAAAAATTGTTGACCTGCTAAACTAAGGAAGCATTGGTTTTTAAAGACATGACCGATGGCACAAACAGTCCTTGCAGTTGAATAGGGGCAAAACCATCCCATATCTGTGGTGCCATTCTATCAGTGGTGGATGCTGGAGCACTTTGGGGCCACACCATCCTTTTTTAGGGCCACAAAAACCCTTGAGCCGTCAAAAAGCTAGAGCCAGCGCTGTCGGTCAACTCTGAGACAGTGCGTTGCATGCCCTAACACTCATGCTCAAGTGCAAACATTGTTTCTCTCAAATGAATTGACAACCAAAGAAAAGGCGTTCTGCAGGAGAAGGAAAAAAAGGTGTTGTGCACCTTTTCAACATGCGGAGTTGAAAAGAGGCGCGGTTGTTTGTGTTCTCAAACGCGTGTAGACAACCTCGGAGGTGTGACAAATGTTTTTTTTTTTTTTTTCAAGTTATGTGCAACCTCTAACATCCCATTGTCTAAATTGATTTATTTTGCACTCGAACCGCATTCTCGAACGTCACGCGTTTAACGTATCTGCTTATTAGGCTTTCTGCTCGTCTTGCAGCTGTTTGCGATGGCAGGTCTTCTCGTTTCGTTGTAACATGTTTTTTTTCTTTCTTCCCCTCCGATTCAACGGATTCTCAGCGTTGGCTTCGGTTCTGGTTCATGTTCTTTCTCTTAGCCCCCTCACAATTGAGCACCGCCGATCCATTTTACCCCGAGGAATCCTCTCGATTCCGAAGCGCTGCTCGATAGCGGGGCGCGTGTAGCCGAGCGCGCGCGCGGAAGCCTGCGCCGCGCTTGCTTTTCAGGATCATACGGACCGTGACACGTCGCCTTCCCTCCTGCGCATTGGCAGGCCTTGTCATGTTTTGACAGCGGGATTCCCTCATACACTTATACAATCAGTAGCCTACAGCGTTGGGATCAGCGGGCTGCCAGACCTCTTACGTTCAGAATGCCGCACGCAGTGCGAGCACCTGAGTTATCAACAACAGTGACGTTTTTGTTGCGGAATAAGCGGAAAATGTCCTAGGTAACCGATGACTCTCTGTCATTCTTGCGCTTTTCCCTTGAATGTGGTCCAACAGACTGGGCCTCATGTCAGATCTCAGTCCTCACTGGAACGTGTACATACAGTAGTGTCCATTATAGCTGACGCTGGGATTTGGTTAAAGACAACTAATTGGCATTGGTTTTCGGTATTGATATATTCGTTTCGGCATTGACCGGGTGGCCGGGAGAGTCCCTTATATGTCTGGTTGAATTATTTGCATGGGTGCCCGCGCCGGCGAACTTACCGCTCAATACGGAGGCCGCGGCGTGCTATCTGGTGCGGGTGGGTCGGTCAGTCGGTCCCCACGCGTCGTCCGCAACCCCCCCCCCCCCCCCTCCCGTGACCGTGCGCTCAGAGCCGGAGACGTGGATCTGGGGCGAGTTCCCCCACGCGGGCTCTCTCCTGCGGGGCGTGGCGGCCCCCCGAACGCGACGGGCCGGTTAGCGCCCGCCCCGCGTCCCGTAGCGGGAACCGGAGGGGGAGGGAGACGCTAAATTACTGTTATTTCAGCCTCTGGAAACCGGGGGGGGGGGGGGGGGGTGGGCGGGGTGGTGTGGTGTGGGGGGGGGGTGTAGGGGGGAGGGTACGCGCGCGCCCGTCTGCGGCGGCTAAACAAAGACGCGACGGGCGCGGGATGGTAATGCGGGCGTCGGCCGTGACGAGGGAGGCTCACCTACCCATAAATCACCGCGGTTTTAATCATACCTGCCACCTCCGCGAGCCGCGGCTCCCCGGAGAAATCGCTCCCCCCCCCCCCGGCCCCGCACCCACCGCCGCCCACCCCCCCTCTCCCTTCCCTCCTGCGCTTGGTTTCAATTATCCGGGAGCTCTGTCTACTGTTTATTTATTTATCCAAAGTTCACGTACGGTGTGCGTGTGCAAATCCTCTCCAGGGGGGAGTCGGCGCGCGGGGGGGGGGCTGCGTTCCCGCGGAGACGCATCGGACCGTGGGCGCCCGGCCGCCCAGACGGATGTGACTCCGCCCACTCGGGCCCGAGGCGGCGCCGTGTGGGCAGGGGTGGGGGTTGGGGGGGGGGGGGGGGGGGGGGGAGAGTTAATTAGGACGCGGCCCGCCGTGGAGGAGGCCCTGAGGCTCAGGTACGTTACCTTTAGCAGCCTGACCGGGGGGCGTTCCTCTCCGCTGGCTGCCCATTGGCCGAGGATCGCCCTTCTCAAAGGTTCTCTTTCCCCCCCCGAAAGCAATCACATTAGGGAAAGAGGAAAGGGTGGAGCTGTCACTCACTGTCATTTTACTCTGCAGGACCCTGTTCGTTAGTAACCAGGACAACAGTAGGCAGGCCGACAGGATTTTTTGTCCAAGGTCTGACCTTTTTTTAAACTGATACGGCTGCAGTCGCATGCGTGCGGGCATTCGTGCGGGGGTGCGTTCGTGTGTGCGACCACGCGTGCGGGGCGTGAATCTGTGTGTGCGTACATGCATGCGCGTGTGTATGCAAGCATGCATGTGTGCGTGCCTGAGTCTGTGCCTATGTGCACTTGAGAGAGAGAGAGAGAGTGGCACAGGGAGAGAGAACGCAAGGAAGAGAGCGAGAGAGAGAAAGAGAGAGGGAGGGAGAGAGAGGGAGAGAGACAGACAGAGAAAGTGAGAGACAGAGAGAGAGTGAATGAGAGAGGTAGTTAGACAGAGAGAGAGAGACAGACAGAGAGAATGAGCGAGGGAGAGAGACAGACAGAGAGAGACGGGGGGAAACAGACAGAGACAGAGAGAATGAGATAAAGAAAGGGAGACAGACAGGGAGAGAGAGGGAGACAGAGCCACAGAGAGAGAGAGAGAGAGAGAGAGAGAGAGAGAGAGAGGGAGAGAGAGCCACACAGAGAGCCACAGAGAGAGAGAGAGAGAGAGAGAGGGAGAGAGAGCCAGAGAGAGAGAGGGGGGGGAGAGAGAGCCACAGAGAGAGAGAGAGAGAGAGAGAGAGAGGGAGAGAGAGAGAGAGAGAGAGAGAGCCAGAGAGAGAGAGAGGGGGGGAGAGAGAGCCACAGAGAGAGAGAGAGAGAGAGAGAGAGGGAGAGAGAGAGAGAGAGAGGGGGGAGAGAGAGACACAGAAAGAGAGGGAGAGAGAGCCACAGAGAGAGAGAGAGAGGGAGAGAGAGACACAGAAAGAGAGGGAGAGAGAGCCACAGAGACAGAGAGAGAGAGAGAGAGAGAGAGGGAGAGAGAGACACAGAAAGAGAGGGAGAGAGAGAGAGAGAGAGGGAGAGAGAGACACAGAAAGAGAGGGAGAGAGAGCCACAGAGACAGAGAGAGGGGAAACAGGCAGAGAGGTCTGACTGTGACAGGGAGGCAGGCCCGCGTTCCTTTAACAGCATAATTATTAGTGATGGCGGAGGGGCCACGGAGAGGCCCGCGTCGATCACGCCTCGCCCGTCACTCAGCGCGTGACAGCGGAGCGGACCCCGCGCCGCGCTCCCCCCCGTTCGAAACGCGTTCGAGAGCGGAGCGAAGGTACCGACGCCGCGTCACGCGGACGCCGCCGGCGCCGCCCGCGGCACCTACCTCCCCCTGACAAAACAAAGGCCCCGGCAATTAGGCTGTTCCATGTCGCCGGACGGCCGCGGCCGCGCTCCCACCGTTTTGAGCGGCGCTGGAAGACACCTTAAGTGCCGCTAAGTGATCAAAGAGGGGCGAGATATCGGATAACGCAATTAGAATAAAACCGAGGAAAGACTTTTCCTTCTGCGGATAATGGCCCGTAAACACGAGACATTAGCGCGCGCGGAGATTATTCAGATCCGAGGGCCGGGGCTACGGGTACACGGCGCCTGTTAAACAGCCGCGCTAGGAAAAAGGAATAAATACAATCCCCCTCTTTTTTTTTTTAACGGAACGGGGAGAGCCGCGGAGTGCGAGAGAGCGGCGCGCGGGCGCGGGCGCCTCGCCCGTCCCTGATTTGCCGAAGCTCGACGCGGCGCGCGGACGGCCGCCATCCTTAAGGACGTGAAGCAATCCCGGGCCGAGAGCGCCTTCGCTCCGGCTGATGCCCCTTCTCTCCTCCCCCGAATTAAGGACAAGGAGAGAGAGGGGGCCGTTCCCGGACTAATGGAGCCGTTAGCCGTCGCGTTTAAGGAATTGGGGAAGTGGGTTGGAGGAGGATGGGGGGGTGGTGGTGGTGGTGGTGGTGGCGGGGAGGGAGGGAGGGAGGGGAGGGGGGGAGGTTGTTCTCCGTGTTAAACGACCAGGGTCGGCCTTGTCAAACTGTAATTACGGCAGAGTGCCGGGATGATAGCCGATCACCTGGCCCGCCGGCCATTAACCCTTCGAACCCGGAGCAGCTATCAGTCGGGGAGAGCGGCGGCTAATTTGCAGCGGAGTTTCCAGGGGGGAGATAATCGGCGGGGGTGGGGGGTGGGGGGGGCCTAGCGGGGATGGGCGCCGCGGGGACCGCTACGCGCAGCTGCTTCCCGCCGAGAGGCGCACCTGAGACTCCGCCGCGGCGGGAGAGGGCGGGGCCGACGCCGGGCCCCGCCGAACAAACGCAAAGCGGACAGGAAGAGCCAGCGGGACCTTCAATACGGGATCATCCGCGCCGTCAGCGACCGAGAGAAACCGCTCCCTGAAACCTGTCTGCATCTCTCGCTAAAGGCTACCGGCTAAACAGAAAAAATTGAAATAAAAGGAATTCACGGCGAAGTTTGGTTGTGGCGTTCTGTCAGTCTGTGTTGGGCCCACTGAGGCCAGTTGTAATACACGGACTGCATTTTTTTTTTGTTGTGTTTTTTTTTTTTTTTTTTGTAGTTGCTCTTTTTCTCAGGGAAAAAAAAAAAAGTTTCTCTTTTCCGGAGATGTTTTGCTTTTTTTTTTTTTCCCCTTCTCGGGGATCCTGCATCTTTAAAGACGGCGCTCGGCATCGCATCCCCCGAAGACCACCTATACTTGACTTTCTGTACATTGTATCAGTGCTCCAGGAGGTCCGCGAAAGGATCTCCAGCCATCTTTAATTCATGTGATTAAAAATTCAGGAGGAACCCTTGTACCAGCTGTTAAACTCCGTTAGCAAGCTGTAATTCAGAGTTCAAATCCCAGCAAATTGAGGGTTAGGTTAACAGGAGCGGTGGGTGGAAATGTATTATCCGCCAGCTGTGCCAGGCAGGTTCAGTCAGGTGAAGCCTGCATGCGATGCTTGTTAATTCCCATCTCCGAAAAAAAAAGAAAGCGAAAGAGAGAGAGAGAGAGAGAAAATAATAATTTCACGGCCTCGGGAAAACGTCGGCCGCAGGAAAGGCCGTGCAAAATCTGCGTGAGTACGGAAAGCGTGGAGCCTCTTCGCTTTGCTGTTCAGTGAAGAAACACCTCGTTATGAATATTCATTCATTCATTCATTCATTCATTCATTCATTCATTCATTTATTCATTCATTATCCCATTATCTGTCTGATCTGAACGTTTGTTTTTGTTTTCGACCTGCAATCTCGTATTGTGATGCTACGTGCCGATACACTTTCAGCGCGAGACTCCCGCTCCAAATTAATCACACTTATTTTAAGCGGCTGTTCATTCGAAGCTCAAGACCGGTGTTCTCTGTGGACTGTTTCGTCAATGCCAACACCAACAGGCCTGTGTAATTTATCATTTGATAAATATTGATCATCCAAAAGTGAAAAATCAGATGGTGTAATATTATAAATGTGAAATAAATTGTACTATTGATATTGCAATATGTATAAATATGAGATTTTATAGGTTTCTTTCATCTCAATGTGCATATATATATATATAAAATGTATTGCTTATTGTTTTCGATGCAGATGTGACAGTGCTCTCCTTATGACTGTGACACAGGATTTCTTTTGGTAAAACAATGTTCATGTTGAAAGTTTGGATTCTGAGCAACTGGTGTTGCCTCACTGTCTGGTACTAAATTACCATACAAAATGTTATTTTCATAAATGTTTATTTCTATTGATGTGCTGTGACAATGCAATCCTGGAAAGACTCAACCCTGCCAGGTACTTTTGAGCAAAGCTTGGATCCATTCACATTAATGTAGAAAGGCCTGCAATTAGAGCCCTAATGTATATATCACCTCGTATTTGAAGGCTGTGAGCATTTTATGCAACACTTGGCCAACGTCTTACATTTCATTCTTTGTGTTTCACACAGGAATGCAAGTTTTGTGTGAACACTTGAAAGAAAGAGAGAAAGGAAGAAAGAGAAAGAAAGAAAGAAAGAAAGAAAGAGAAAATGAAAAGCAGGCTGTACTGTTAGATAACATCTGGATGCCTTTTGTGTACATCTTTCTGCATCAAATGCTCTCTCGGGGACACGGCCAAACTGAGGAAGGGAAGGCGAAGAGAAACGCAGGGACCGTTTTGACGTTTATTGCACTGTGGGTGTGGTGACATAGATCTGTGGGAATTTACGAAACGGTTGCCAAACGTGAATTTGAACAACATGTTTTCACTGCGAGTCCCTTTCCACATCCACCCCGCCCGTTCCCACTATCTAACTCTTTCTCTCACTCTCTTTTTCTCATCCAACCACTTTTTTCGTTTCAAGGTTGCAACCCCAGTGATGTGCACCCCAGTATTCTTTACGTAATGAGTCCAGCGTGCGATAAAAGGGGGGCAGGTTGGACGCCATCCAGAGGTGTAAAAATAGCCCGTCCGTTTCTGCGGTTGGACGGAGCGAGTTTTTTCACAATAAGAGCGCAGGAAGCAGAGGCTCGGTCCTTGGAGGTCTCCGAGCACAAACCACAGCCAGTTATCAGACACAAACTGCGATCGCTTCAGTGCGTGTTTGGGGCAAACAGGGCGGGCCACAGTGTGTGCCTTTCCGCCGCACGGAGAGTGATTTCAGACCGATAGTGTCACTGAGAAACAGCTGCGATTATCTCTCGAACTTTTACTTGATTTTTAAATCGGTGATTATTTAATGATACCGTGTTTTTTTAACATAATTCTCATTTGCGGAGGAAATGCTGATTGTTTATTGCTTGCCAGTTGTTTTACTTTGAAGATTCTGTCTGTCCTGTGTTCATACTGCTGTACACATAAATTATGCTTCTGTTATGTCGTAATCACAATTTAACATTTAATTACCCTGGAGTGCAAACAGGCCAAATAAGGCAGTTAACGTCAAATAAATCTTGTTGTTTACCGGCCCCTTCTTTGTGGTCAACAAAACGCTCTCTCGTTGGCTAGCGCAAAATTGCATACGCAAATTGCAATACATTTTGTATTTGGAACAAAGGGTTTTGAGTTTAAAAAAAAAAAATGTTGTTGTATTGTATTGTTGTTCTTCTAAAGGAACTTCCTGGCTTCTAGTTTAGAGAGGGAGAACGAGAAAAAAGGTAGAAACCTTTCTTGGCTCCCAGCCTCTTCCAGTGGCTCTAGCCAAGCTCTTTGAAATCCAATCAGTTTAGGGTTCTCAGATCGGTACTCCCCTTTAATTTGCCACGCTTAATCTCTACTGACTTTATAGATCACCCCCCCCCACACACACACACACACACACACTTTCTTTAGGTTCATAAGTCCTCCGCACTGGGTTTCAGGGTGCACAACCTAACAACAAGCAGTTGACTTGGCACCCATTTACCGCAAAATGGACTGTTAGTCATTCGAGGTATTACCCCAATCCTTCGCGGGACTGAAAATCCCTTCACGGGAATGGTATCAGATCTTGATTTGATTAATCATCTCCTTGCGTTCTAATACAGGAAGCGATTAAACATGACTTCCTGTGGTAATTCACTGTGTAATTCCCTTCTCTTAAAACATTGTTGCTCTTTCCCCTCGTTTGTTATGACGCGTACTGCGGTCACATGACACGTCCTGTGCCTCAGGCTCGCAGGCCGTAAAGGACAGATCCTTTTCCTTTTTCATCGAAATGTTATTGCAGTTTCTGAGCTGATTCTGTCACACATATAAATAACTCCAGCATTTCACTCGACTGGTTAATATTGTCAAAGGGGTTCCAGATAGGGAGCCCTGATGGTTTATTTTGATAGGTACAAAACTGAAAGCCAGTCATGCACCCTCCCTAAAATTACAGTGCAATGCCAGGGGGTTATCGAAGTTATCAAACGGAGGAAGTGACCGCTTACAGCTCTGCTGCAATTGGTCTAAAAATAGTAGTGGTGGCGAACTAAACGCTACCTCATTAAGGCTAAGACAGAAGGAGAAATGTCATTAGCATGTCTGTCGGGAGATCTTGCACTCTCTATTGTAGTTTGATGCAAAGGCAATATCCTGCCCATCACAGACTACCTCTGTCTGTTTGGTTGGTTACTAAATTTGTCAAATATGTTTTAGATATGCGCAGACAAACTTGAACTGCAAAAAATGTGTTAAGCCTTCCGATGAAAATACACTTAAAATTATTATTTTTTTAAAAATAACTGGACACTCAGCTAAAGCTGCTTACTTGCATGCTGTATGCATGTGCTTGTGCTGTTTGGATCTCCTCTCTGGTTAATTCTGCCTGACACTCAAATGCACGAATTAAGACAATGCGAACATCATATTTGCTTAAATACTTGTTAAATATTCATAAGAAAATAGCTTTTTTTAAATAAATGATTGGGTTATAGGTTTCATTTGTAAAAACTCACACCCATTAAAAAAGCACCACTAAATCCATAAAATATATATTTATTAAACTGAAAATAAAACAAACAAGGGCAAACACCCGGACACATCTGTGAAAGGCTTACGCGGGTATTCTGCGCTAAACCGTATTATGATTTACTTAATGTGTGCGTTTAATGCTGTAGCTTTGCTTTTTAAAGCCTGGGTCGTTTGACGTGGCGCTGTGCAAAGGCTTCTGAGTTAGCGTGCAGCTAACGCCTCGTCTCCTTCTCCAGGCTTTAATCAGTGTCCTGTGGGGAGAGGGAGCACCTTCTGGAGAAGATAGGTTTGAGGGAAAACTTGTTAAACATCTTGACCCTCCACACAAATGCTGATCATTTCAGTCGTCACAACAGGCAACATATAGAGGTCAGGAAAGCACAGCGAGGGTCACGAGCAGAGGAATTAAAAGAAGGCTTATCCTCAAACGTTTTCTTCTCATCTACAATTATACACCAAGAGCGTCATTTCCCACTGAAAAGTCCATCAGAACCACTCCATTGGAAAAATAAAAATAAAAAACAGTCATCCTGTTTATCTTTTTAAATGAATAATTTATGCTTGCAGGCAGCTCTGATGTAAAATGTGTGCCGTTATATTTTGGGGTGGTCTGTGAGGTGTAAAAGCTGTGCTATATTTCAGGGTGGTCTGTGGGGTATAAAAGCTATGCTATGATATTCTGGGGTGGTCTGTGGTGCGTAAAAGGTGTGCTATGATATTTTGGGGCGGTGTGCAGGGTGTTTGCGTGTACACGGCTACCTGAACACATTTGGCTGGCTGCCTAAGCACTCCAACAGACAGACAGGATTTTCATTTTAGTGCGTAAGAGGCTTTTTTATTTAATACCAGACTTAAAAGGTAAGCACAATCTGCCCACATTCACCTATGTGATATTGCAGCACAGGCCAAATGCAAGAAAGACATGTAAACAACAAGGGAATTATGGGAGGCCGCAATGATAAAAATAACACTTGATTGAATAGAATTGCTTGAATAAATAAATACATATAGAAAATAAACAAACATAAATAAATAAATAAATAAATAAATAAATAAAGTTTGAATAGCAAACACAATAAACTGTTATTAGCAGGCCACTAGTCACACTAGGAGAGGGTCAAGGGTCAATTTAATAACAATCCACAGAGAAAGCTGCACTCGCTTTGACCTCAGGAAGGTGAGTGGGGTGCACGGCCGGGCTTCCAGGTAGACATAACAAATAAAAAAAGGAAAAAGGAGGGGAAAAAAACAGCAGACTGTTTTTAAAAAAAAAAAACTTGATTCATACTGGTGGAATTCCTGCCGAGAGTTACCAGACCTCCTGTTCACGACGTCTTATCTGATAGTGTAAAATTGCCATTTTGAGTAATTGGACAAATGGTAAAATTAGGGAGATAAGGAAATGAGTCAGGCAACCCTACAGCAAATAAGGGTTAACTAGTTGGGGTCAATTAACCTTTCAGATGATTGCATTCCATGTAAAGTAATTTACAGAACCATCACGAAACAGGGAAACTATTCCCAGGTTTAGAAGTTTCAGTGAGGGGAAAAAAAAAATCTGCACAACTCCTTCATATAACAGTTTAAGTCCAGGGGTTCATGCTCAAAACTGGTTTAAGGGTTTAACTATTAGGGAAGAGCAAACTAGATATAGGCCATGTCTGAGCATTGCGCTTTGTTTTACAATTAATATTTTTATGTTAGGATTTTGAAGGAAGATGCGAACCACTGACCTAAATGCCTATAATCACATACAGCAAGACTGGCCATGCAGTGACCTCTCTTCTTTAATGTTGACTGCCCAGACAACATGAAAGGCAGTATTCCACAATGACAAACTGTCTTGTACGGAGATGTTTTTCCTGAAGACGTTTGAATCGGTATTAATGTCAGTTAAACTGTGCACCCCGTCCCTCGGGGAAAAGTGCAGTCTTTCTCAGAAGACACCCCAGACTGTACAAAAACAAATGAAATGCTCTTTTACCTTTTTCTTTTTTTCTTTTCTCCTTACAACTTATTACCTGTAGGTGAAGGTTAGGGGGCATTGGCAGGGCGCCGGAATGTTCTGACCTCCCACACGCTCACTCGGCCATTGTGACATCACAGCAGGAAACCCCGCCCCCCCCCCCCCCCCCCCATCCCTGCCTGGGCTGCGCTGTGCCCTTCGGCCATTTTGAACGTGTTCTTTTTTTTTCTTCCCCCAGTTGTTGTTAAAATAAACACACACATTCAATGAATATTGCTCCTTTTTGATCACTTTCTCCACCCTCGGGCCAGCTTTTAATGCAAGCCCCGGCTCATGATTTGCAGCTTTGGCCGTTTTTAATAACGCTGGGCGAAGTGTGGGTGGGTTTCCCCTCAGCCTTCACTGAAGCCTCTTTGTCCTGCGGTTGACTCCTCACTCCTCGGCAGGTTTAGATGTTATCAGGACCATCTTCCCTGTGAGAGACGGACAGGAAATGCAAAAACACGGCCAGGGAGGAAAAAATAAAAGGAGAACTGGGAGATGAAGAAGTTTTTTTTTCTTTTTTTTCCCCTTTTTTTCTCAGCCTCCTTCCATCCACCCCCATTGCAACGATTTCATGCTGGGAACACAAAAGAGCATATTAAACACTAAAGTTTATCAGTACAAATTAAGTCTTGGATTCACAGTTTCTTTAATCTTTCGCATCTGAACATTTTTTTCCCCCTCTTCCTACTCTCTTCTCAGCTTTCCCCGGTTAAATGTTGAAACGAAATCCAGCCAGTACCATTGACTATGCCGGTTTAGAAACACCGAGACACTTCATAAAAATTTAATTACTTCCCCTTCATTTCCATAAGATTCCTTAAAAAATGTAAAATTCATTTAAAGTAAGTGGCGACTTTGTCTTTGAAGATCACGACAATTAACATGGATCAAAGCCTAGGTTCTGTAAGGATGAGAGTTCATTAGCATAATGAAATTAACTTGGAGACAAGAATCTCTAATAGGTGCAACAAAAAAAAATGCATTAATAATATTTGAGGAAAATTATGTTTATGCTGGTAATACAACAATTATAGACCTTGTATTCAATTAACAGTTTGTTAATTAACTTTTAGTGTATACAGAGTACATGCAGTACCAGGCCTGTTTATTATTTTATTTTTTTCCCCCATCTGGAAGCCACAAATCATTTCTTTCATATTTCACAGTTGCGCCCAGTCATAACTCCAAACACATTTTTGCGACTATTGTTGTTTATTTTAGACTGTACCATATCAAATTAATCCTAATTAACATATTCATACAGATAATTGAAATAACTGCAGATAACTTAGCTGCTGTAATGGGAATATAATAATGTCTGGGGAATTCTTAAATATTGAAACGTTAAGTGTCTCACTTACTGACATCAGAAAAAACAAACAGCTCTACTTCTTGATGGATGAATTTTCCGTCCATTACTACTAGAAGGGAAAAAAAAGTTGCAATGTGATTGTACTGCATAAATGTTATTCAAAACAGATAAAACTTATTACCAAAAGGCTTTTATATGTCAGTGAGTTCGGCACCGTTAAAAACATTTGTAAAAAGAAAAAATATGACAGTATGTACGTACAGCCAGCCAAAATATGTGGCACTTAGCTTTGGTTGTGCTAAAGCATTTAAACACAGGCATTTTTAATGCTACTGGCAAATGCTTTATCATATCCAAAATATATTTATATATTTTATTTAAATTGGGGTCAATTTGTACCCTCTCTTGATATTGTGCATAATACCATAAGAGATTATAATATACTTATTGTGCCAGGAGTCACAGCAGCTATTTCTGCTAACATGAATTGCTAGTGATTTGTGATGTCACGATAAGTATATATGTATATATATATATATATATATATATATAGACACATACTGTCCTTTTCACAATTTTTTGAATATGCCTTGATTAAAGATGAATATAATACAATGCAATCTCTCTCCATTTTCCACTTTCAATAAATAAACTCTCTCTCTCAAACCTTTAAATAATACATAAATTCCAAAAACTGTAAAATATTGCTCCGTTTTTATCATGACTCCTAATTTAAAAATGGACTGAAAGGTTCGTTATGACCCGACGTGGAGACCGCTTGCCGTACGTCTCGTTAGCTCGACTCTACGGACGTCATCGAGAGCGATCCCGCGGACCAATCAGCCGGAGCTCCCTCCGTTCGGAAGGCGGGGTCAGACAGCGGGCACCGTTTGAGCCTTCCGCGACTCTGTTAGCTTGCGTTCGCTCCCGATAGCCTGCGCGCGCGCGCGTTCGCATCCGCAGCGTTCGGCGTGAGGGAAGAGCCTCCATTTCGTCCATGGGAACCCTCTGCTCCTGCCGTTGACACGGTGAAGGTCCCTCCGTCCCCGCTCCCCGCAGTAATTGAAATAAATCGTCGCGGGGCAGCGCCGTCGTGTGAGGTTAGCTAACGGCTCTTTCCTCCCGAGGAACGGGGAGGATTTCTCTCTTTTCTTCCCCCCCCCCCCCCCCCCCCCCCCCCCCCTTTCTCGAGTTCGGCGACCCAGATTTCGTCTCCGAACGTAAATAAATAATTAACCGGCGCGCTTTTCCCCCGGCCCGCGCGCGCTGATAGGTAGGCCTGATAGCGCCGGCCGTTTCGGGGGCGTCCGAGGGGGCTGTGACGGCGCAGGGGCGTTTCGAGCGAGGGCCAAAGTTGGCTCTGGTGGCTGCTGGGACGGCGCGATTCCCATGCCCTGTCGCATTCCTCCCCCCCCCCCAAGCCCCCCCCCCAGCCCCGGGCCGGGCTCTCTCCCTATGTGCCGTCCAGGATGTAGACAAGCGCATTCCAAGTGGTTCATGTGGGGGAGGACTTTCAGAGTGAATATCTCTCCTGTCTGCTCATTTTCATGCCTGCTGCAGATAGAGCCATGTACATACACATATACACATGAGCACATGCACACACATACATACACACATACACACATGAGCACATGCACACACATACATACACACATACACACATGAGCACATGCACACACATACATACACATATACACACGAGCACATGCACACACATACATACACATATACACACATGAGCACATGCACACACACACATACACATATACACACGAGCACATGCACACACACACATACACATACTGAATACATACATGAACGCACGCACACACACACACCCACAGTCATGCATGCATGCATGGATACATACATGCATACACACACACACACACACACACACACACAAACAGTACACACATATGCATGCATACATATACACACACACACACAAAGACATGCATGTATATTTTAAATATATTTATTTTCACATGGCATCCTACTATATCCAAGAGAGAAATACATTCTCAAAATGTCTGAAAATGATTATTATTTTGAATCTGTGATGACTGGGTTATACAAGTAGCCTACACCCACCCATTATAATGTCAATTATTATCTCAGATATATCCAAACTCCTTTCAAATCACACTAATCAGCCCCACCTTTGTTCAAATTTAGAGGTTCTGATTAACTTCTGATTGTTTCTGTAGGTTTCCTTTGCTTGGTTGAAAAAAGCCAATGTTGAGTCTCATTTGATGCATGCAAGAAAACACACCGGAGATTCTCAAGCAATGTGGCAAAATGTTTTGCGGTCTGATGAACCCGAAATAGAACTTTTCGGCCGACCGTTCTGTTTGGTGAGAACCCATCGCAGCGCATCGCCCAGAGAGCACCACCCCTACGGTGACACGTGGTGGTGACGGCGGTGTCCTGACACGGGGGTGCTTCTCATTGGCTGGGACGGGGGCACACTGTTGGGATGGAGGGAAAAAGTAACGGGGAAAAAAAAATACAGAAAAATTCCCGAGGAGAACCTGCTGCCCTCTGCAAGAAAGCCGAAACTGGGAAGGAAGTTCACCTTTCAGCACGACGACGACCCCAAAACACATGGACAAAACAACACTGGAGCGGCTAAAGAACGAAACAGTGCGTGTCCTCAAGTGTTCCAGTGAGAGCCCTGGCCTGAATCCTGTTGAACATCTATGGAATGGAGCGTGCAGTCCTTAAACACTTACCACACAACCTCAGCAGCTCTGCAACGAATTATTGGCTAGCACTGGCCATTCAAAGTTGGTAGACTTGTCTGAACCGGCTCATGCCTGTACATAAAGCAAAAGGAGCTTCCGCCAAGTACTGATTCAGTGGGCGTGTACGCCACGCAGTTATTATGGATTTGTATTTTTAATCGTCAGAAATGTTTATTTAAAAAAAATATATTATTTGAATTGTTTGGGACACCGTGTGTAAATGAAGGTGGAATAAAATAACGCAATATAATGTAATGCGATAAAATGGGAACATTTTGAAAGGGGGTGTGTAAACTTTCTACAGCCACTGTATACAGCACACGTACAGTGTACGTGTATTTGCACTATTTCTCCTTGGTGGTGAAATACAGATTACCACGCTAAAAGTAATTATCAAATTATACCCCCCCCCCCCCCGCCACTGTTTTACATACGACTGGAACACTATCACTGCCCACGTTTTTCACACGCCGGCACAATGAGATTAATGACGCATTCATCCGAGCGCCGTTCAGACGCGTAAACACCGCAGCCGCTAAACGCTAAACCCGCGAAAACCCGCGAGCGTCTCGCACGTGCTCTGAGCGAAGAGTCGCGTGCGGACCTGTGCGCGCGTGTTTTTTTTTTTTTTTTAGCACGGCGCAGTCATTAGCTACGACTGGGGAATAGCGCTCGACGCTTTCCGTGCGCTTTACAGGCCATAACTGTAAAACCGTATACATCTGCGAATGAATAGACGTTTAATTTCCTCGGCGGGGTCACGTGACCGCATTGTCGGCCCCCCGGCTACCGACGCGGCAATTAGGAGCATTCATGTGGCGTTTCGGCGAGCCCCGGATGCCGGAAATTTTTTTCTCGACGACGTTCGGAAATGTCGAAGCTCTCGCGCTCTCTCCCTCTCTCGATTCCCCGTGCACGCGCGTCGCTAGGGGACGTGACCGCGTCGCCCGCTGCGTTCTACGGGACGGGGCGCGAGCACCGCGCGCTGATAAGGCGCCCAGATGCGCGTGTGCACATTAGCAGATTATCAGAAATAATCTACGGAGTGATGTACGGATGGGTAATGCAAGTAATGAAGGTGTAGGCCGATGTAGGTCACCCTGTAATATGTGGGGGAACCTGTGGGCTTATTCCACCCCCCCCCCCACCCCACACACACACGCGCGCACACACACGCACACACACACTTCATCCACATGTCATTTTCACAAACGGTGGCACTCGCATAAATATAATCCACTTAATAACGGACCAGGGATGTTTTAAGTGTGGGCGATGGGGGAGGGGCGGGGGGCAAAATTATTATAATTCGTTTTTTTTTGGTTTTTTTACACTAGGAACTTTCTACCTTCCCCGCGGATACAAAATGCTCCAAGAGTCAATTACGGTGAGAGGCTGCGACGGCGTCTGATCCGCGCTCCAGCCCGATAGCCGCCGCCGCCGCCGCCGCGTGCGAGGAGCTCGCCGCGGTCTTCGTACGCCCGTCGCCAGCATGAAAGGGGGGCGCGGAGGGCGCCGCGGCGCCGCGCGTTAGCTCGGCGAGGGGGCGCTGCCGAGAGCCGCAGACCAGAGCCCCGACCGCGCTTCGTCTTCCCGTACCCCGGGCAAATTAGAGCCCAATTAGCTCTGATTTCCCCACGCCTTTGGCAGAACAGGGTTCCAGGTAATTCGAGAGGCTGTTCTGTCCGACGGCCAGATAGAGGAGCGGGGGGGGGGGGGGGGAGGAGAAAAAAATACAATAACAAACTTGTAATTTCGGTCATTATCATACCGCCGCCTCGGCTACGCGTCTGATGTTGATAATTTATGCCGATAAGCCGTGGCCTGAAAATCTGACAGATAAAAATTCAATATTCGTGGTCGTGTGGATGAAAAGCACATCTGCACGCTGCAGTGCACAAGAGAGAGAGTCACACAGGTGAGGGGTGTACCTCCCTCACTCAGGAGAGTGTGACACACAGGTGAGAGGTATACCTCACTCAGGAGAGTGTGACACAGGTGAGGGGTGTACCTCAGTCAGGAGAGTGTGACACACAGGTGAGGGGTGTACCTCCCTCACTCAGGAGAGTGTGACACAGGTGAGGGGTGTACCTCTCTCACTCGGGAGAGTGTGACACAGGTGAGGGGTGTACCTCACTCAGGAGAGTGTGTCACAGGTGAGGGGTGTACCTCCCTCACTCAGGAGAGTGTGACACACATGAGGGGTGTACCTCCCTCTCTCAGGAGAGTGTGACACAGGTGAGGGGTGTACCTCACTCAGGAGAGTGTGATACAGGTGAAGGGTGTACCTTCCTCAGGAGAGTGTGACACACAGGTGAGGGGTGTACTTCACTCAGGAGAGTGTGACACAGGTGTGGGGTGTACATTCCTCAGAAGAGTATGTCTCACAGATGCTATATTATGATTATTATTATTACAACAGAAGTAGTAGTAGTTTTAGTAGTAATAATGTACACTGCATTAGATGTTGATTCTTAATCCATGCAGCAAACGCAGTCCCTGTCTGAGCGAATGTATACGAATGTACGGGACGATGACGTTCTACTATCATACGACGTGCCTATTGGCGTAGGAAGCAACATCCTGTAAAGCTGGTGGTGGGGTGGGGTTGGGGGTTGAAGCCAAACAGCTCAGTTTTCTCAAGCTGCGATAATCTGTAGATCCAACAGGGAGGCATCCTGGCCCCGGCCCTCAGACTTTCCCATCAAGGCCCGCTGAGGAGAACAGGAAGCAATGACCTGTGGGTGCTCGCCTGCCGAAAGGAAGTTTGTGGGGGCCCCCGTTTTTATTACGCTCCGAAGCCCCGGCGTCCCCCCGGCCCCCGTCTCCCACGCCGCCCTCCCCCCTCCCCCCTCCCCCGTTACATCAGCGGAAACGCGAGCGCCGGCCTTTTTTTACCTAAGCCCTAGTGGCCGGGGGGGGGGGGGGGGGGGGGGAGGAGGAGCTGGAGTGGGAGATGAGGAAGAAAGGCCAGGTTTCGTCAGGAGCCAGTTTCGGGCCCTCAGAAACCAATCAATTTATCTGCGTCACGTGGAATCGCGTCCGCCTTTTTTTTCCCGAAGACATTCCTTCCTCTGCTTTGAACATTCCCGCACGAGGGTGATGAAATATTTACGGGGCGTCTACCGGTTACCTGCTGGTTTAATCGCCGCGCGGGCGGACGCAGGCGCGTCCGCGCGCCCCTCCTGTTTGAGCGAGCGTGCGTGCGTTCGGCTAGCCCGAGCCGCGCGGACCGCCAGGGCGAGCAAACTTCCTCTGAGAGTAATTACGCGGACGTACGGGTGCTGAGGGTGCTGTGGATTCAGAGGAAATATCCTATGCTCTGTGAAGTTTTTCATAGCTCGCTGAACTGGGTTTACCTTTCTCCCCTCACCTCGTTTTCAACTTGCCGTCGTCTTCTTCGGCAAAATGATTGGGCTCATTTCGCAGTTCCGCCGCTTTTTAGAGAATCCAAGGGTTTATGTTGTGCGAGAGGCGTGGGTGGTGTTGTATGCTCGTTTTACAGTTTCAGTCTTTCGATATTCCCTTTGATTTTTGGACGTTAAAATGCGAGGACTGACGTGGCTTTTTCCATATGTCATACGTCGACATGAAGGAAGGGTAGATAAATAGGTTGCATGTAACAGCGGTAGCGGGGAACTGAGATTGACATATTTATTGCAACCCTTCTTCCTGGTTCACGGCCATAAATAGAGCATGAGCTTATTAGACGGTCTGAAACATTTCCCGTGGCTTTGAACCCACAGCCTCCAGCCTATACTTCTTCCAACCTCTCTCTTTCTCCTTTACCTTCAAACTATTTATCTCTGTTTCTGCTACAGCAACAACAGAGTTAGCTAGAAACATTCTCATAATATAGATGTGGTATCCGTTAGCTGGGAACACTTTTACCTTAAGTCTTTAGGGATGCAACAATTTATATGCAACATTTTTTGTGTATATATAATATATAGCATTAATATGCACAGAATCTAACAAATATTGCATTAGTGTTTTGTCAGTATATCACAAGTGCTGAGTCATATTGTTTCTTATTGCTACTGTACATAATACCTTTTTAATTTCCCAACTGTGTCCCATTGTGTGCTACATAGGTGCTAACAGTAAAGTGAACGTATAATGTCAGAAATTAGCAGAGAATTCGCGATGATAAAAGAGCTGCAGTAAGGAAGAATTCACAGAATGACACGGGGAAGGTGAGACAGACGAGAAATGCAGACCTTAATAAACCAAAGCAGATGCACTCGTATAGAAGAGAAAGACAATAAAAATGACAATATTAACAGGGTCACGCACAAACAAATAACAGCCAAACAAGAGGATATGCCAAACAATCACATTACCATATTAAAAATGGCAGTATGTAGTATTTACATACAGTATATATATATATATATACACACACACACACACACACACATACATATATACATACATACACACACACACACACACACACACTGTTCTTTAAACAAACTTGTAGGTTATGAATTTGTGCTGCTTTTTGTACTGTAAAATGAGTTGAGGAGAACTATGGACGCAGTTGACCGGCTTACATTTCTTACAACAGATGGGCGTAATTCTGCGTCAGCCAAGCGAGAGAGCGAGCATCAATTTTTAACTTCTCCGGTGCACGATGTTGTTGTCGTACACAGGATCTGTTAACAGGAGTCCTGGCGCATGAATATTTCGGCTGCGGGCCGGGGGGCGCTCCTGCGGCTCGCCGCTCCAGCGTTCGAGACCCCGGCCCAGCGTTCGCTGGAGAACCTGGCCCGCGAGCGCGAGGACGCTTTTTGTCCTCCTTTCCCCCCCCCCCCCCCCTCCTCCGTGCTTCATCTATCCATCCGGTGAACTCACCCGTGTTAAAGTGCTGGAAGTCGCTGGAGCGCAAGACGTCCCGTGCTAAGGCTGGCCCAAATGTGTGGCTCAGAACAGGGCCTCTGGTATATACCTCGCATTTAAGTAAACGGTACGGCAAGATTAGACAGAGCTATCATTTTCAAACAGGTTAAAAGAAGGTATCGAACAGGTTTAAATGTAGCCTGCAAACCTTAGCCTGTTGACCTGACATCATCTTTAAACTGTACAGCAAGATTAGACAGAACTATTATTTTCAAACAGGTTAAAAGAAGGCATCAAACAGGTTTAAATGTAGCCTGCAAACCTTAGCCTGTTGACCTGACATCATCTTTAAACTGTACAGCAAGATTAGACAGAACTATTATTTTCCCCCATCAGGATTTTTTTGCCCATGTTCGAATGAGCCTGGAGAGGTTGATGTTGTGCAGTTTACAAAATATTTGCGATCTGCAGCTTAATGTATTTACTGGGGCAGCACCATCACGTTCAGTAAATGAAGCTGCTCATTGGTCAACCGGTGGAAAAAAAAAAAAAAAAAACACACCTGATAACGCACCTGGGTCACGAGGACATACGTCATCGTCACGGGGACACCGAAGCCCGCGGGAAAGCGGGACACCAGGACACCGTTAGGTTCAGTTACACTTCCTGCGTTATCGCAGAGACTGTTTATCGCGCCGCATGCAAATCCGAACATTGCTTTGCATGGACGGCAACTGCGATTTAGCGGCGAGGGGCCGCTGCGGCGAGGGCTGGTCCTTATCGAGGCAAACACCCTGGCTCTCCGTGTAGCGATAACGATTTAGCCGCTCGTAAGATGTTCAAACTCCACCGGCCGCAGGAAGAGCCACTCCAGGGAAAGATACGCGGGTGGGCCGAGTTTATTTCATTTATCCATTTAGCTCAATATACAAATATTTATTTTACATGAGGAAGCGATCCTCGTCGGGTGGGAAAATTATCTGCTAATAAGAGGGCTGAAAGCATCAAACGGGTTTAAATGTGGCCTGCGAACCTTAGGCTGTTGACCTGACATCATCTTTGGGAAAAAAAGGTTAAGTGAGTGAACATGAGTTCTGTTCTGGGAAGCATCTGGATTCGATTAGTCACACCGAGGTAGGTATTAAAAAAGGAAACTCGCTGGATTTCCCTCTTGAAACATGCTTTATCCCTTGATACATGCCTTCATAATTCCAGGCAAGGAAAAACATTTTTTTTTTTTTTTCCCCGAGCCTTTCCCAAAACATTAACCAACATGTACAGCCTCTCATATTTATTGTATGTGATCTACTGGAAACACAGATACACATGTTCTATACCTACATCAAAATATTTCAGAGTCTCAGCTGTAACATGTAGTGACATCACTCCTCAATTGTTTATTGAGTTTTTAATAGCAAGATGTCGTTTTAACAGTGTAACTGAAAATCTGCTGAAGTGTGCATTAATTCCATTTCACCCCTGAAAAGAGAAGTGCTGGAAGCATTTGTCTGTTTTGGATGGTTTGTTAAGCCACATATGGGATTTCAAAATAAATAAATAAATAAATACACATAAGTTGGAAAAGGCGATGTTTGATGAGAAATTCGGTCATGACACTTTCGTGAATGTTGTTCGCAATCATTCAGGTAATCAAAAATGACAGACCACTCATCCTGGCATAACAAATTAAAAGAAAACAATTATTTGAAATATTATAGAAATATTAACAATGTTAAGTTACAGAAATCTTAGTACGCAACCTTGTGCGGCTTATTTTTAGATTAGACGTGTACATTTTACTGGACTTTTTTCTTTTTTCTCTGGCAAAAGCATTGTTGATAACGCATTGCGAAAATCTGGTAAGACAGAGGAATCACTTTCAACACTGTGCACAGCCTGTGTGATCACCACAGAGGATCAAAGCGAAGTCCTCCTTTCAACACCTTAATACTCGGAAGGCTAAGGAATAAAATCAAGTGAGCATAACCCTTTGACTGCACAGATTTGCTTGACAGGAAGATAAAAACCAAAGAGCAAAAATGTACTGAAAATGACTACACAGGCAAAAAAGAAACAATTAAATGTAAAAGTGATAGGTGTTTTTTCCCCCTCATGAGCTTGAATGTACAAGGGGCTGTATGCAGTGGAGTTAGCTGGAACTGGTGTGGGGTCATGGGGGTGGGGGGTGGGGCGAAGGCTCTTTCCCTTATACAGTAGCCCTGTTTCCCTCTGGAAGTCCCTGCTGGGAGGCTGGAAGAGGTGATTCTGCCTTTCAGCCCGCCCTTGTCCCCCTGACTGTAAAAGGGGGGGCTCTGGGGGGGTGGGGGGGGGTCGGCACTCCCTGGAGATGGGTGATGGGCACTCGTCGAGGTTCACCTCACCCTGACACCCGCGCGGGGTCAAGCAAACCCCCTTCACCACCCACACCCCTCCCTCCCCGAACCCTGACAGGGCGCGGAGAGCTGACGGCTGGGATCCAGAAAGGCAATTTGATACCCCTCTCTCCCGGGACACCCCGGCCTGGTGCTGGAGCCGCCAGGTTAAAGCCTAATTTATCGATGTGCTCACCAAGTGTAACAGTGTGGTAAGTTCTGACCTGCCAGGAGTCAGAGATGGGGGATGGGGGTCGGGGGGTTGGGTGTTAGCCAAGGAATCAAAAGTATTACTTGTACTATGAGTAATCTGAAACTGATAAACAGCTGACCAATGGCTATTTGTTGTACAGACACACTAAACAGACGTAATGTGAGTCTGTCTGTATATTTCTCTTGTGATTTGTGCTTCCCATTGCAAACCATTATTTTCATTCTGGACTTTAGTGTATATCTCCTTTCAACATGTTCTCTGCGTGGTGGAGTCTGCGGTGGTCCTCCTCTTTAATTACCACGGGCCCAGTGATCTTTCATACTTCCTCAACCTGTATTTTATTGTTTTAATATTCCTGACGTCGCAGGTATTGCAGTCACACGCTACGGTTACTCATGGCTCCAGATGTATTTTTAATGTGATCAAATGATTCTTATGAAAAGAGGGAACGCGAAGCAGAAAGCAGACTCCGGGAATGCCCAAACCTGTTATTAACTGGAAATCCAAACAGCTATTTCATTTATACAGAAAGGGGGGAAGATTTTAGCCGTGTAGGAGTTCATACCTCACACGTGTGCTGCCATGACAACCACACTACAGTATATCAAGCAACGGCAAAAGTTCTGCCCCCATGTTTAATGTATGGACTCTCATTACATGCTGCATAAAGATATTCTGGAGTTCTCTAGCTTTTGTTGGTATATTATCATACTACCACTGCTGCTCAGGGTCAATACCAAACACACATATGCACACATGCACACATCCGCACGCACACGTGGGCACACACACACACACACACGCATGTTCCTTTTGGCCTCCACACTTTGTTCTCTGTCCACAAGACCTTTTTCCAGAACTCTGTGGGCTCTTTTAGGCACTTCTAAGCGAACTGTAACCTGGCCATCCTGTTTTTGCGGCTAACTAGAGGTTTGCTTCTCGCAGTGTAGCCTCTGTAGTTCTGTTCATTAGGTCTTCTGTGGACAGTAGTCACGGACACATCCACGCATGCCCCCTGAAAAGTGTTTCTGATCTGTCAGACAGGTGTTTGGTGGTTTTCCCTCATTATTTCTTCATTATAAATCTTTGGTCATCAACTGTTGAGGCCTTCCTTGGCCTACCAGGCGCTTTGTGATTTCTGAGCTCACCAGTGCTCTCTTTCTTCTTAATGATGTTCCAAACAGCTGATTTTGGTAAACCTAAGCTTTGGCCTACATCTCTGGCTGTTTTTCTTTTTTTTCTTCTCAACCTCATAATGGCTTCCTTGACTTGACTCATTAGCACAACTCTGGTCCTCATGTTGACCAAAGCCAATCAAAAGCCTAGAATCAAGACTAGCAACTGAACACCCCTGATTAATCAGAAACACATGCAAAGCCATTTGATCCAAACATTATGGTGCCACGAAAAGAAGGGATTATGTATAAAAATGTCTGCCTGTCATGGATGAAAATGGCCTTAAATAAAAGCTGAGAATGTGCCCTTCAACCACGTGTGAATTGTTTGATTACAAATCTAAAATTGTGGAGTACACAGCCAAATCAAGAAAAAAAATATTACTTTGTCCCAAACATTATGGAGCTTCCTGTCTATACGCATACATAGTTTTTAAAATTATGACAGAATACGCACCCCTGAGTGGGCTGCTGCTAGCCTCGTTGATCCAGAATTGATAAGGAGGTAAAATTCACACCGAAGACAGCGTCAGAGGAAGCTGAATAAAAAACGCGGAACGCTCGAACGGCGATCCAGGAAACGGCGGGGCGGGTCCGGGGCGGCGGAAGGTTCCGGAAAGGGCCGGCCGGAGACGCGGCTCCTGCGGCCTCAGAACAGCCTTTGTATAATTAAACACCTTTGCCGGGCCCCTGGGGGCCCCGGAGGTTGAAGATTTTCGCGGGGAACTCAAGTTCCGCGCTCCGACGCGAGCCGCGCGGCGCGCTAGCCGTTGAGCCGGCCCGGCGTCTCCCCCTAACGCTTCTTCCACATGCACGGCCCGGAACATTACCGCAACCCCCCCGGGGCCGAATAATGAATAATCTTATGATAAAAACTGAGAACCTGCAGGTTTACTCGTAAAGCGTACCTGGGAGAAAACAGCTGTCCTCTAAAAATGGAACTCATCTCTCTCGCTCCCTCTCTCTCTCTCGCTCCCTCTCTCCCACCTCCCCTCTCTCTCGCTCTCTCGCTCCCTCTCTCCCACCCCCCCTCTCTCTCGCTCTCTCTCGTCCTCTCGCCCTCACACCCCTCTTGTGCCTTCAGTGGAGCGGCTTTCATTTTATTTATTTATTTTTTGTCCTCTCCTGACTTACCTAAAACGGTCTTTGGCAGGGGAGACGGGCTTGTAATCCCTAACACCAGAGAGATGGTGGGTGGACCTCCGTTTCTTCTGCTCTCTATAAACTCGCGCAGAAATGGACTCTCGTCTCCTGTGGTATCTGCTCGGCGAATGTTGGAAATCACAGCGAACTCAAAAGGGCCATTTAAAAGATATTTCTCTCTGTTCCTTCCAAATGTTCTTAAAGCCCTGTCATTTTTCCAAGATGAAAATGAATAAACGTACCAAGTGGATTGGCTTCATCTGGTTTGCTTTTGCGGCGAGTTAAACCTTTCAATTTAGGGTTTTTCCATTTATGTGAACAAAGGCAAAAATGTCATTGTCATGGGACAAATAATTTATTTTACAATATGGGAGGCTTAGCATGAAAGGCATATTCACATACTGGAAATATACAGTATAATCTGTAAATGTACTGTTGCTTAACGCATGCATGAGACCAAAATAAAACCTTCTGAATGTGGGATTGAATGTAGGATGAATATGAACTTAATGTGTACAGTCTGTAAATAGGCAATAATAGCAAGGACACACATGCTGTGGCACGTTGTCCAGCTGAACCTGTTTAGTGTTCCCTCATACACTGGTGACTCAAACAATGTATTTCAATCACTGTTGAAGAAGCACCATTTTAATATTTCATGCGGTTTCATGCACAAACACAGGCGTGTGTGTGTGTGTGTGTGTGCGTGCGTCCGTGCATGTGTGTTAGTGGATCCCTTCATATCATAGGTATCAACAATAGCCCCTGGATACAACCAACATCTGACCTCAACTTTCGCTGAAAATAAAGCAAGTAGGTAAGTCTGAGGATTGAAAATTGTAAACTAAGTTTGCCATGGAAAACAAACAAAAATAAATAAATAAAACGATGCGTTCGTCCGACAGGGTTAAGGACGAATGTTGACTGAACCCAGGGGTCAGCGTTGAGCTCCTGGATTATGAATGCCGCGATGGGCACTTTGGCTCATTAACGTTGGCACGGTGAGGCGGGGGGTGCCAAGAGGGACGACCGTGGCCATGATACGGTCTCTACTCTAATCTGGGTCAGCAGCCTAATTGCATTTTCAGGCGTTTCGTGTTAGAGGCTCGGGCCTTCGAAGGAGAAAAAAATAAACATGAGAGAGAAGTCGGCCCCTTTGTGAGAGAAGAACACGAGAAAAGGACAGAAAAAGAAGATGGAGGGGAGATCCCAGATTTGCTCTTGTTCTCCTGTATCTGGGACCCGGTCGGTGCACTACCGTAATACATGGTTGGGCGTCCCAAAGGCCTCCGCCCCCCCCCCCCCCCGTGTGTAAGGTGGGCCCGTTACGGACAGCAGAATCCTGCTTTGGGGGAACCGGCAGGTCCTGCTAACGTCAGCCCTGCTGTCACTGCTTATAAAGTTTACAGTCATCCTCCTGCAAGCTCATTTCCCCCTGCCATGGGCTGCCTATTAGAACTGAACTGGGAGAAGGACAAGTTTTAAGATAATTGTCCTCTACATTGTACTGCTAATTGCACATACTCTGACAGTGCATACATTTGAATAAATTTAGATTTTGACAAAGTTAAAACAACTTTTCAAAAAAAATTTTTTAATTATATATATATATATATATGGGTGTGTGTGTGTGTGTGTAGACACACCACACACGCACAAACACACACACATACCAGGTTATGAATTCCTAATTACAGGAAAATTGATGCTTTGTAGTAAATGCATGCTGCAATGTATTCATTGTGTTATACGGTGCTATTTCCAATGTTATTAAAACAAACTGTTTATGTGACGGTTAACCTTTTGAGATGTCTTGAATGTCCTTTTGAACTCAATAACGTCTCGGAAATGTAACTGTTCTCCGCACTGGCTCTCAGGGTACTTAATAAAATCACGGCTCGCACAGAATCACCTGACCTGTCAAAAAAAATATCATGCTGAATTTACGACACAAAGTGTTTGCTGTGTAGTGTCTCAGGTAGTGTCAGGCCGGTACAGACAATGACAGCGTTAAAGTTTGTTAGGTGGGCGTTCCCTTCTGTTGTCAATCATTTTTGAGGAACAGAAGGCATTTGCTTCCGATGTTAGCCTTCCATTAACAGAATGTTGAACTTAGTAGCTACCTAAATATCTATTTAAGCAAGTTAGCTCATCAACTAAAAATGTAAATTGTTAGCTATGAAGTTGAAAGGTGGAACATAATTTAGGCTATTCAACAAATTAGCTGTGGCATATTTTCAGCCATAGACTGACTAGATAGTTAAGTAGCTAAATAGCTGAGATAATTAGAAAGCTGGGTAAAAGGCTTTGTCCTGCTTGTTCAGCTAGCTACTACTGCATGAAACCTATAAAAACAACATCATATTGTAAAATAGCAAACTCACTAGTTTGGATACTCACTAGTGGATACAACATATGACCTGATCAGTGTAAATCAGTCACCCATTCAGATGGCCGTACCACTGAAAATCTGGGTAGAGGTCAGAGTTCACTCGGGTTGAGGAATCACAAACCACGGGAACAGAGAATGCATCACTAAGTTCACATATATGGCTTCGCAGAGCGATGAAACAGTCAGCCTTCCTTGCTGCCAACCTTGAAACAACAGTTAAGGTAACTGCACTTGCCAAACTAATCTGCATTGATTGCCTTGCATGCAAATGTCAGTATTAAACATTAGCTCATGCATAATGAGTGTAAATGAGTAATTAGTAAAAAGTGACATCTTGTAAATTGTAAATCGTAATTTGCATTGCATCTTGCATGCAGGGCCCATGGGCCATATCTGTCTCCGGTGTGAAGTTTCCTGTGAAAGATCTGGGATACCTGGAATTTACCTTCACTGGCCTCTTCCTTGCTCTGTAACATCTATCAATGAGCTGGATGTGAACCTTTTTCGACTGTGGTGTAGTTACAATGTTAGTTCCACTTTCCTGTCCTTGTTTCCCACACCTACTCTCTATTGTATCTCTGAATCACTGCTGTTCTGAGGAATCAGCTTCTTGGGAAGCCGTCCTGTGGGACCTGGGTTCTTAAGTAGTTTTCATTGGGGGTGGGAAGGAAGAGGGTGTGGGGGGCCTGCAGCGGGTGACTCAAAACTACCATTTTTCTGGAGCAGGTCCAAGACCCAAAATTTAAGCATGTTTCTGGCACGTAAATGAAGATGAGAGCTAAGAGCTAACAGCTTAAGCCAGCCTTCTTTTTCTGTGGGGGTGAAAAACACTGTTTGTCTGTCCCCATGTTTGCGCTGAGCACTAGAAGCCTTGGTGGTCGCAGGCAAATGCACACACCTAAATATTTCCTGAAGAATTAGACATGGTCTGTTTCGTGCCCTTCCTACCTTCATGATTACTTGTGTACGGAGGATGCTGAAGCTGGAAGGAACTTCAGGAAGGTGTGTTATTTTGAATTGTGCATTATTTTGTGCATAAATTACCAAGCAATCAGCATCCAGTTTACATTTTCACTGAGAATACACTCAGACAATGCGGATGATTGACACTCCCCACTATTGGTTTTCACTCGTAAATCTCCAAAAAATTTCCAGATGGACTGTTTGTTTTGTTATTATTGAAAGTTTTAAAAATGATTTATTTATTTATTTTTGCTGAAACATTTCACTATAGACAGGAAATAAGATACACTTTGGGTATATGTGCTTTCTCTATAGGGGTATCTAGTAATCTCTTTGGGCAAGGGAACTTATCTGCTACAGTAGAGCCATGTAGTTTCAAAATTATAACCTGTCAGACAGTGAATGAAGTGAACCATTTTTAATCTTGTACACATCCAGAGAATTGAAGATAACACACTGAGGACTGATAAGAACACAAAGTACCTTTATGGAAAGCTTCTAACAGACCCACCATATCCTCTTAACGCGTTTGTTGCTCTTGAGATAAGTACCATTACCGGCATACAATCCAGCGAATCATCAAACAACCATAAAATGACTTTATGACCGGTCATCAATAATGTTTTGGCTGGATACTGTATGCCCAAGAACATTATTTACATAATTCACATGCTTAAAAAGTTGTTTAGTGGAGGTACCAAGCGTTGTGGTTTAAGTAATGAGAAGTTTAATGTTTTAAGTTAGTGTGGGGATTACAAATAGGACTTTTATTGGAATACTTTTTAAGTGGTAATGGATAGTTTAAACAGTATTCTCCAAGTACATAAATTGCTCCTGACAGGTTGCAAATGCAAGAATCACTAAACCACAAAAGGAGCATTATATATATATATATATATATATATATATATATATATATATATATATATATATATATATATATATATATACACACATATATATATATATATATATATATACACATATATACGCGCACACACACACACACACAATATATATATATAATGTTAATGTCTCCAGTAACATCACTTGCTCCAGTAATTAGGAGCCATTTGTACAATGTAGGATGTTCATTAAAAGAATGAGAAGTGCCATCTCACAATAAAAGGCGAGAGAGAAACCCTTGGACCATACTATGTTAAACACGAGAGATGAATCGCAAATATTGGTTAAAGATTAATACAAACATCTTGTGAAATTGGATAATTATAGCTCGTCATATGCAAATCGTTTTACGGAACGATTTACATTCCGGTGCGGTATACATTTTTGGTGCATTTTAAATTACACGTTGTCCGTAGCTACGTCTGCGCTATAATTTTGTGTGTCTCCGCTCCGCAAGGCACTGTATAATTTGAAACTCTGAATGTGGGCCCTGCCAAGCAGGCTCTCCTGTTTTACTCTTTGTTAAACCCTGATTGTTATGTCAGTGGAAAGTGATGACAGGTTTACCTGAAAGAACAGAAAGATTCCTCTTTTATGCCAAAATGAAATTCTAACAGCGAGGACATTTTTTTAAGTATCCAGATAACCTTATTTTTCTGTCGTAACCATGGCATACAATGACACGTGCGTACAGCGAGGTAGCGAGCCGCGCATTTTGGTTTAAAACGAAAACTGGCTGAAGTCCTTCCGTCAGCCTTGTACTCGAGTTTGAGGTAAATGTGAATCAGTCCTTTTGGCAATGCCTCCCTTTTCTGCAACCAGATTTGGATTTGGATCGTCTGTCTCCTGCACTCTATCATCACGAACACTTCAGATTTGAACATTTTTGGCTCTTTGAAATTGCAAAACCAAACATTTCCCAGGAGCTGTGAGGGAGAAAGCATCTGTTTATAGTCACAGGATGGCAACAACCTCACTTCTTTCCTTTTTTTGTTGTGCTCGTATTTGAAGTTGCGAGCCAAGGTTGAGTAGTAGGTAGTTCTCAGAAAATGTGCATCTACGTGAATACTCCCTGTGAAATACACATATACCTGTAGTGCATCTTATGAAACAAGCCTACTTACGAGACTGAATCCAATTCAACCAACCACCCCCTCCCATCACCACCCAAACTGACCCCCATTACAAACTGATAAGGTTCAGGCAGTCACTAATCAGATTATAACCGAGCATCATAAGCACATCGTGCAAAAATACCACCCAGCTTTGTAAAAGCATTTATCCCTGGAATTATGAGTTCATCTGAGGAATGGGAGGGAGGGAGAGCAGGCAAAAGGGGTGCAGATGTCACTGAATACATGCACTGCGTATTAACCCAAATTCTACATACTTCACTTGCATTATGGCAGGCTTTAACTAGACCCCTGAGTGTTTTGTTTATTTATTGTGTATTACAAAATAAAATAGCGGGATCTCAAAATGCATTTTAAATGTGTGGTATTTTTTTCTAATAGTGATATTTTCATGCGTTTTCACATTTTTTTATTTTCCCTTTAAAAATCACTCATGATGACCTGTGCCCTGTGTGGTAAACTAAAGAAATTAACCACATTAAACCACATTTCATTTATTGTTTTTTGAACAGAGGTGAAATGGCAAAAGTCCAAAGTAATAGTCTAGACCATGTGGCAGAATGTGTGTACCTGATACTATGAGAGGAGAACTGCAAACAGGCCTTCCCATCCAACGCAACCTATTTTCACTGTAAGGAGACACTAATCATGAGTGACAAAAATTATACTTAAAATTCTTCAAAGGCCGGCCAAGTTCAATAACCTCTGGGAGTGGAATCAAATGCACATTACTTTCCCAAACCACAGACACTCCCCCCACCCCCACCCCCACCCACCAATCCCCCCATTGGGAGACAGGATCCTCGAACACGTCCGTGAAGTCCCGCAAAGTGTTCGAGGAACCGGTCACGCCACATCCTTTGTTTTTTTATTTATTATTTACCCAGCCTAATTTATTTATCTCTGCCTTTAACTGCCGTGCGACGGGAAACAGCTGCCGCCATTTTGGATCTTGGTTTTTCCAGGAGCTGAGGGGGACACCCTTGGTATGGAATATAGCGGTCGAGGTAGTCTTTCTTATGGCCTGGTAAGCCATGGGGTTTACGATTCCCCACGGAAATTTAAGGTATCAAAGGACGGGGGCTTCCGGAATATTCTCTTTCGCCCTCCCCGCGTTGAAGCCTCTTCAGGGCGTTCGGGGAAGCCTTGGCTCGGCTCAGCCTCCGGTTAACCGGCCCCATCGAGACGGTGGCGGTAAACGGTGCTGTACCGCGGAACTACCCTGTTAAAGAGCGAGTGCGTGGCAGTATTGACTGTGATTTCTGCAGGTTTTATTGGCTCGGCGTGGTCCCCGTGACTAACCGCCGGTGTGAAGCGCTAATGGGGCAGCCGCTTGAGAGGGCTGAATTAATGCAAAGCGAGGCTGACGCTAAGCGTATTCACGGCTCAGTAATAGATCTGCCGCAGGATATTACACAGGTAGCGCCAGCTTCTCCTTTCTTCTGACTGAATGAAATTCAGACAATACCTTTTCATATTTAATAATGTAACAGTCGTGGATTTAATAGTGACTCATCGCTTCTGTGTTACATAATAGGGAAGACTGGCACCTGAGAGTCTAAGAAAGAAAGAAAGAACCATTCCCTCAGCGATTTTAGGTGTAAGGTTGTGTATTTCATTTTGACACTTTAAACTGTCTCCTGCAATGGGTGAGACATTTATTGCACATCCTACAGATAAAGAGGATGAAGTAAAACAAACAGCTTTAGCATTTGATACCTCAAATATCAATATTTGTGTATGGGGCATTGGGGCACTGAGAACCTGTCACCAGTGTCTCTCTTCCAGAATGTTGCCTTTCATTTTACACAACATATATTTACATACAGGGGACAAATTAAAGGAAAAAACAGCATAAAGTGTCTTAAGGTGTAGGGCCTCCACCCACGAGCCACCAGATCAGCTTCAATGCACCTCGGCATAGATTATATAAGTCTCTGGAATTCTACTGGAGGAATGGAACACCATTCTTCCAAAAGATATTCCCTTATTTGGAGTTTTGATGATGGTGGTGGAGAGCGCTTTTTCACATGTCGGTCCAAAATCTCCCATAGGTGTTCAATTGGGTTGAGATCTGGTGACTGAAGGCCATAGTATATGATTCACATCATTTTCATTCTCAAACCATTCAGTGACCCCTCGTGCCCTGTGGATGGAGGCATTGTCATCCTGGAAAAGAACACTGCCATCAGGATAGAAATGTCTCATCATAAGATAAAGGAGATCGCTCAGAATAACTTTGTATTGATTGCAGTGATGCTTCCCGCTAAGGGAACAAGTGGACCCAAACCATGTCAGAAAAATGCATCCACAGCATAAGAGCCACTGGACCCACTCACTGTAGGGGTCGAGCATTCAGGCCTGTGTAATTTTATTGGTGTACGGCACACATGCACTCACCCACTTGTTGAGAATATGGTGAAGAATGACTCATCTGGCAAAATAATTTTTTCCCCCACATCTCTGTAGACCAGTGCCTATGGTTTTTGCACCACTGAACTCACAGATGTGGTCTTTCTAATGAGCCATTTATGCACTGCAACCCTACTAGAATACCCCTCTCTATGTACTTGTTGACAGGCTGTTCTTGCTGTGTCCTGCATTGATGTTCTCAGTCACCTGAGGAAGAGCTGCTCTTCTGTTTTTCCCTTACATATCACAGTAATGCACAGGCACCACGGTCATCAAATGTACACTTTCCAACCCTATTTACTGATGTCTTTCCCATAGATCTAAATGCAGATGTCACTTTAGTCACTGTTCCTACTGAAACACTAGCCAGTTGAACAGTCTTTATGACTGAAGCTCCTATAATCCATGCCCCAAAAATGAACCCTCTTTCAAAATCACTTAGATCTTTTCTTCTTGCCATCTTGATCCAAAATTAAGGTTAACTGGGCCTGCTCAGCATTTTTATACATGCCACAGAGCATGATAGAATGTTAATTGCTTAATTGCATCATGCAGTACACCTGTACGGAAGCATCTGCATTCATTATGTTTCTTCACTCAATTATTCTGGTTTCTCCTTTAATTTGTCACATATCTGTATATATATGTGTGTGTATTCCATTTTTTGGAGATGTTTTGGAAATCATTTACCTTTTTTGGTAGTCTTCTGACTTCTTTTCAGGAAACCCTTAAAAAGCCTATCAGAAACAACAAAAATCAAGTCACATCCATGACGAGAACAAAGTGTTTTGTTCAAATTGCTGTGAAATGACAGGCAGGAAGTTAATCTCTCCTCTAAGAAAGTGATAAGCCTTTAATTACTGCCAAGATTTAATCAGGAGCAGCTGTCAGGAAGCAAACATGATACATGCTCCCAAAGTATTACGATCACCTGTACCTTTAATGTTTGCCACTTTTAATAAATAAAAAATATATAAACATGTGTATGTGTGTGTTGTGTATGTATATATATAGGCTATATATATATATATACACACACACACACACACACACATTTTTAACCCTAGCTATTGGTTTTGTGAATCAACTGTTATAATCTGTTGGTATGGTTACGTTTTGTTTCATTTCAGGATTTCTAAGATGACAATTTGAAAGTTTTTGCATAACGATTTAAAACTGTAAGGACGCAAAGTATTTGGATTACCATGCCGATACACAAATATGATGCACAGCTGACAATCAATCAGAATTGATGATTTATCCAAGCCATAGTAGCCTATATACACACACACACACACACACACACACAGTGTATGTTCTGAATCCTGTGGTTTTAACAGCTAACTTGTGTTGGGTATTCAGAGTGATTTAACATTTGCCACTCTGAATACCCAACACAAGTATATCCCCATAGCAAGGCAAAATCCAAGAAGAGATCTCATAGTTGTTTCTTTCGTTTCTCCTAGACACAAATGAGCCATTTTAGTACTAAGGTGAGACCAAAGGCTTTTTCTCCTACTTCTCAAATTCAACTCAGGAGAAACAACCACATATAATCTCATTTATGTCTTACTCTGATCAAAACAAGATATCTCTAAATGATCTTACATAAGTCTAATTTAGGTCTCCTGAACATGGGACCATGAGATCAGAGAAAGAGCTCAAAGAAAACTCAGCTATGACTCCTAGGATCTCATTCTCAAATATGTTTCAGTTTTCTCATAGTGACCTCATGAGAAACAACCGCATCTCAATTCAATATCCATTCGTCTTACTGAAGTCTCAAATTCATTCTCTCATTATCTCATCTTTTCTCCTAAGGGGGTTTTAGGAGCAACAATTCAGATTGAAGTGATCTCAAAAAGATGTAAAATTGAGATCTTACTACTTTCTCAAGAGAAAGTAGAAAGAAAGAAAAGACAATCCTGAGCAAAAGATTTTTCCTCTGGGTAAACAGTAAAAACTTCTCACTTATCCAACATTTAAAAAATATTTATTTGATTTAATTTGGTAATTACTACCAAGGATATCATTGCTCAATTAAATCGCTGAATTTGTTGATAGGCAGAGTAACATGTTGGATCAACTTTTATCCAAGGCCACTTACACACTGCCAGTATTTGGGAGTGAGGACCGTATTAATTGATGACAGTGAATATGGTAGTTACTCCCTGTGAACTGTACCCCCTGAAATGTTTAACCATAGAGCAAGTGAATTTATTATTTAGGGACATACAAGGAACAGAAGTCACATTCCTCTCCTGTTCTCGAGAACACGTTACCATAGCAACATTTACTTCGGACAAAGATGGTGGCCGGTTCGCGAGCAATTTTAAGTTCTATTGATGACAGCGCCGTACACTTTTTCTCCTCGTGAATTTAGTAGCCTACTTCTGAGCGAGGCTTTCTCTGTGGATCCTAGCATTTTGAAATACTATCAAAAACCCTTTGCTTTCGTTTTGTCTCACTTACAGTATGTTTTTTTTGAATACCCTCCTCTGCCCAGATACCTATAATAATTTGGTCGTCATTTTCTTTTGAACAAATGAAGAGGATGAATTGTGCGTGGCACCTTACGTCACACATAACTAGCTGTGAGTGTGGTTCTGGTACACGCTGCAGACCATCCACAACCGAAGTGAAATTTGGTAGTCAATTCGTGAAAATTTCAGGTAATGACTGCAACAGCAGAATGTGGTTGAGACCCTGCGGTTGCTTTCTGTAACCGAACTGTGTGATTAACCCCTTAGCGCACATGCCAAATCTTGTCAATCCTTGCCCATTTAGGGGGTACCCTATTTAAAGCTTTATAACTCCAGATGTGAACATCACAGAGACTTGAAAAATGGCTTAAATGAAGCAAGACATTTGTACAATGTACAACACAAATGCAGATTAGTTTATATTCAGAATTTTGGAAGAAGTAAAGTGCCACAAATGCAATTGTCTAGACAAAAAAACAAAAATGAATTTGCACTTTTTTAGTTTGCAATGAAATACTGAGAGATTGCATATAGGCCTATACATCAGGTTAAACTATACATGTGCTGGATCAAAAACTTCTTGAACACAAGTTCATAAAATCTAAGTGTGGATATGTAGAACTACTATAGATGTATGAAGCAAAAACTAAGCAGTGTACCCAGCGTCTCCAAATCTATCCAAAATGTCTAAATTATGCATTGCTGTGTATTCACGTATTTCACTACAAATCAACTGTTTTGACTCAAGAAAATCACCGTTGCATCATTTTCAAGTCGGAATTACAAGCTTTCAGTCCGTACAGTGGTCTAAAATATCTAAGGGTCCAGAAACATATCTAAAATCTCTCCAAAATTAAATAAAATGTTTTTTGTCCATTATAAAGCATATAAATGAGCCCCTTATGAAGGTTTAAGATGAAACATTGCTATCAGATTTAAAAAATAATGCAAAAATATTGTCACACAATGCGGTACAGTACCTAAATGTGTAATAATTAACTCTTGTATGTATTTCTATACTCTGTACTCTCCTATGTTTTCTTGTATGGGGATGGGACGACATGAAAACTATTTTCAACCGTCCACCACGTTTTGGCAATGTTCCAATTCTCATGTCATCACTGTTCCATGCTTCACAAAAACTATTTGGCATTCATAAAAATATTCTTTCACCACTAAAAAATCGTATTCCGCCGTAGCAACAAGATAAACCCGACAATAGCCCTAAAATATGTCAATACAGCAGTGAAAACGCTGCTCACTGAATAACGATAAAAAATGATACCATCTCATTCTACAGTCAATATCTGGGACTAAATATTGAATAAATACACAACCTTACCGTTGGTTTTACGCGTGGAGATGTCCCTTTTGAGACTGAGTGGTCATATATTGTCTTGGACAATCCGTTTGTGAAATATACGCGCATTTGTGATGATTGGGTACCTTCCAAAATAGCTGTGCCTAATACCCACACCTGTCGTTTACGGCGTTGTCGCCCTTTTTATTACAGTCTGGCTTGATTGATAATTCATTTATTCAGTAGGTGAGAGTATAAGCTTTCTAACGATGTATAACATGTCTAATTTTGCTTTTGGAATAGCGTTTTATAGGTGGGGTAACCAAAAATTTTCTTATCATCGCATTCACTCTGTGGTAGCAGTAAAAGACGCTTATCGTTACTCTGGTTTTATTCGTTTTTTAAATGACCTGACGGTTCGAAGACAGTAGTACACAGAGTGCCCCAGGTTACAGTTGGCTAACCACGATGTACTGTATGTCTTGTGATTTCAGGTGAGCAACGACGTCTAAATTTGCACAAAAGTGATATTGCATTAGTATAGTGGATGTATAAGAATTCTAGGATGTCAATGATGCTAGCAGAGTGTGTGTATGAAATTGCTAAATGTTAGGAAATACAAGTACATGCTTATATTATGTAGTCGCTAGCTAACTGGCTAGTTAGCCCCACTGTAGCAAGCTAGAAGCTAGAAATGTCCGTTTGTAATCAGTAATATGTGCTTACGTTTGCATGTCCAATAAATGTGTGTTTAGCTATGGTGAGAATAATGTGTTGATCCGAATCTGAGAATTGAAAACTTTATTTTATTGAAAATATATGACAATAGATAATAGATCGCTGTGGACAGAGCGGCTCTGACGATGGCAAGATTGTGTTGTGTGGCGCAGCAACAGTGAACTTTGTATAGGCTCTGTGTAGAGGAGGAGCGCTGTGTGTGGCTGGCCTATCACCAGGACCGATAATTACACATTTTACTGGGATGGTACTCGTGCTCCTAAAAAGTACATTATCCTTATTGGGGGGGTGGAGCTCTTTGAATGTTCTTCTGTAATCTTTTGTGACTTCCTGGATGAGTTGTCGCTGAACTCTTGGAGGACAGGGAAGATTTTTCTGGGAAGATTCACCACTGTTCCAAGTATTCTCCATTTGGAGATAATGGCTCTCAGTGTAGTTCCGTGGAGTCCTACAGCCTTAGAAACTTTGTAGGCTTTGTAACCCAATTCCAGACTATTTCGATTTCAAAGGAAACATCTGTTCTAACATGGCTGTGCCCTGATGCTACTAGCTGCTAAGAAAGCAAACTTTAATTCATGTTTCTAGCAAATACAGGTTAATTTCACATTTGAATGCAGGGCCTTGTCTTATCTAAGGTAAAAAGCAAATGAGCCAGAGTCACATTACCAAGTGCTTCACTTCCCTTTTAAATTGCTTTGCATGGACCGTACACGTTCAGAGTAATTAGCTAACTAGCAGGGACCACTCAGGACGTTCATAAAAAAGTGCTTGCGTACCTTAAAAATGGCTGCACTCCTGTTTTCTCAATCCACGTGAGCCAATGAATTTCTTTATCCATACAAAATTGCATTTAGCCAAACAAATCTGATCCAAGTAATGCTGAGTTCAAAAATGCACTTTACTTAATAATAATAATAATAATAATAATAATAATAATTATTATTATTATTATTATTATTATTATTATTATTATTATTATTTGGCCAGAGTGTATCTGATGGAAGAATCTAACTGCTTGTCCATCACTTTGAAAGTGTTTAGCACAAAAAAGCTACATTGACATAAATACATATTTCATTGTCATACTGTCAACATTGTCATAAATATTGCGCCCTTTTTGCACCCCTCCCTCCCCCCCAACTCTTATCTGTCCACTAAGTCACACTGGCCTTTCTCATTGCTGTATAAACTTTACTGAGAACTTTGGCTGTGGGGGGGGGGGGGGGGGGGGGGTGCTGAGATGCACTTACTGTACAATCCAATACGAGAAGGTATCCTGCTTCTCTCTTCTGGTGGAAAATGGGAAACCCAAACGGCACAGCCAAAATAAAAGAGTATCAGTTTCCAGAAATGAGCAGCCCTGCGCTTTTCGCCGTTTTTACAGTGTTCTCCCGTGACACACGGTTTCAGCGGCGGTCTGTTTGAATGCTGTACGGCGGTTTGGCTGGCATTCAGCGAACCGGCGAGGAGTCGACAGCGCTTGATTGAGCTTCACCTTAATCGGACCCTGCCTGCGTAGAGAGACTCTTAGTTTACAGGGGCTACGGTTTTGAGCGGGAGGGAATAACCCCTCATACTGAAATGCAGTGCAAACTTGTCTCATGCTTTTTTAAGACAAATCGTAGATGCATAAAATAATGAATTATGTCACCAAAGACACAAGAGACAAACTCCGGGTTTGAAGACAATGCATATTGTCATTGACAGTGTCTGTGTAGAGATGGAGCTTGTTCATTACCCAGAACCCCCAACCTTTCTTTGTTTAGATGCTTGATTATAGTGAGTAATGCAGTCCTATACTGTTTGTACACCCAGTTACACCCTTTCATCGTTTAACCCTCATCAGACAGATCAACACACATTTGTTTGTTTGTCTTACAATATATTGTGATGATAAGTGTAATCCCCAAAGCTTTTAGTAAATAACATTTTCAAATGAGTTGTTTACCAGCAAAATAGCTCTCAAATGTGTCATCTACATGCTTATGTTAACATTCGAACAGTATGTATCTGGAATGCACAAACACTAATTTATACACCGAGTTATATAAGAGTGGAATCTATCTGTATTCAATGCATCCTTGTCACTCTTAATAAGCTGTATTTGGTAGTGCTCCTGAACTTATTAAAATGCACAATACACAGAAGAATAGGCATCAGACATCCTTAATATTATTTCTGTCAATTAACATGGGGCATAAAAAAAAACAGATCCTGCGTTAATTTGCGCAGACGCTCACATACAATGCAAAACAGGAGGAGTAAACAACCCTCCTGACTTCTCCTCACAGTGCAGCCAGTCAAGTGTTTCAAATCTAATTTGAATATATGAATGTTTGCTTTGTCTATTTGCTTTACTTATTTAGCTGTATGGGATCAAATTGAATGCATCAGCTCAGTGTAGTTTTCTGAGCGGTAGCGGGTAGACTGTGAAGGTAAACAAGAGCGGGGGAGGGGGGGGGGATAAGGCATAACGGAAGTTTCCATCTTTCCGACGTCGATACCGCGACCCCCCTCTTCAGTGGATTTATACCGTGGGCCGGGACGGGGGCGCCCCAAAGGGGCTTCAATTAGGCAATCACCTGGGTTCAGCTGAGCTACGCTCATAAGCCCTCCCCTTTCGCACTGAATCATGGAGCTTTTCCTGCCGAAAAAAGTCCAGATCTATAACGCCTCGCCCCGTAAATCCTGCCTTTCACCGCACCGAAACAACGGCGGTAAATAAACGGGGCTTACACCTGTACGGCCCGGCGTGGCCCCCCCACCCCGCCACCCCACCCCGCCCCGCCCGGGGCCCCGAAACGGACTCCCCTCCCGGGCTTCGGCGCGCCGTAAACGCCCTGAGTAAAAAAACACTGAGTGCTCTTAATGGATAGGTTTATTTTAAAGGGTGCCATCGGCCATCAATCACGGAGAGGTACGGGGGAGCGGGTCTGGCGCCGCTCCCTTCCCCCTCGCCGCGAGCCCGATAAAGACGGCGCTCCGACGCTCGGGAACATCGGATCCCCGGGAGGACGTAACATCGGACCCACTCAGCAGTTCCGCTAACAATAATAAAAACGCCCGGGCTTAAAGGTGACATTCCCAATTTACGATTATTTGTGGCTATAAAGTGTATTCTTTGACTCCTGACTCATTCCCCTCCGTCTCTCTACAAGAACAATACATTAAGACTACCGGGAGTAAATGGAAATTCTATCCTTTATATTAAACTGACAGCCACTACCTGAGAATTTCAATTTAGCGTCGCTTGACCTCAGCGGGCGACTGTCTTCCTCGCTTCCAGTCAATTCCGGTTTAAGATAACCTGAGCTGCCTCCTGTGCGTGTGACCTGCATCCGGGGTGCGTGTCTGGGGCGCGGAAAAAACGGGGGTGCGCTCGGACAGACTGACCGCCGCTCGTGGAAACACTGTCCCGAACGCGTCGGCATCGCTCCACAACAGGTGGCCGGAGGTGGTTCCTGCAACATTTTTAAAAACAGAAAACTTTTTCAAATGCAGCTAGCTGGTCGATTACATGCGCTAATAATAGTCACTATTCTAGCTTAAGTGATCCCACAGCTAGCAACCTAGCATAGTTATGGCCACCATTACATACCGATGCTAGCTAGTTACATTGTATAAGAATCACTAATCACAGATTAATAGCTGGCTAGTTTTTATTACAAATATAAGTAATTATCTATCGATTTTCTTTTATCAAAGCACAATCTCTCCTTCACATTATGACATTTCATGTTTGTCCACCTTGATGTCATGACCGCAGAATTAGGGATAGCTTCATTTTTTTTTTAATTTTTTTTTTTTACAGTCAACCATTTCTCTCATTTTCTTTTACAGAAAGTTTGGCCTATGCATACAACACTGCTTTATTCATGCTAAGTATATTTCCCTGTATCTACTATGCTATGGTGTTGCATATTTAATGTGATCAACACAAATTTTATCTGTATAATGTGCATGACTGACTGTCATCTTAGTAAAAAATGGCTGAGATTCAATTCCTATAATTAGGAAAAGCTGGTAGATCACACCTGTGACATTCACACCAACTGGTTCAGTTGCTAAATAATGTGTCATTCCCAAGATCACGTAAGACAGAAAACTTTCAGCAATCCTTGTGGGAAGTACAGTGTAGCTGGTCTTTTTCTGCTTCGGCGTTGAAGTAGATTTATAGCAGATGACTTAGCTCTGTGGTATGACATTGTACCTGAGAGACAGAGCAGAAATACATTACAAGGACACCTTCTGCACGACATAAAAGCTTATCTGAACAGGGGGACTGTGAGCGAACAGCGACCTCGGCTCTGGCGATTTTGAAATTGAAGCCTGGCGTGTCTGAAGTGGCTTTGCTCTTCCTCAGTGGCGTAAAACACAGGTAAGCGAGGGGGTGGGGTGGGGTGAGGGGGAGGGGAGGGTGGGCCTCCTTCGACGGCCATGTTGAGTGTGTTTTCGCCCAAACCCGAGTCCTGAGACAGACAGAGCACTCAGATCACTGACTGAGTGTACATAGCGACTGGATAGGTTGCTTTTCCCGCCGATTGTGTATGCTAATATACACGTTTCCATTGGCTGCCTGATTGGAAATATGGGAATGGCTCTTTCTGCTGTCATGGTAATGTAAATTATTATCAACTGTATTCTGCTCCTTTTTCTACTGTTTTGGTTCATCCTAGGCTTATTTATTTGTTTGTTTATTTATTTCTTTTTTGTTATTCAGCTGGATGCAAAAATCCTAAATTTGGCGTGGGTTCTTGACTTCAGTAATTACAGTAAAATACTATCATTTAAACTAGTTTCTCTCTCTCTCTCTTTCTATATGGGTAAGGTCAACATAATAAAACTTCAGTGCAACTTTGACTTTGCCACAATTCATTTTTTGCAGTGTACCTCATACCATGTATAGTCAGGCCTGTATTTGTGATATAGCATGGATTCCCGTGTCTTGTCTCTGTAAAGATGTCTACAACGATCAAACAAACCCTGAACCTCAGAACGTTGCCTCCACGTTGTCCTGTTGCCTGAAAGGCTGAGGTGTCCGTGACCTCTCTCTAATGGCTGTTCCATATCTGAAAAGATCAGTGGGACGGACTTTATTTGATCTCCTGGAACTGAAACACTGTCACAATTGTTCTGAAGTTATTATGAATTTCGCTAACTGGAATGGCTTTCTTGGCAGTTGCACTGGCAGTTAATGTTAGCGTTGTAGTCAGCCGCCCAAGACTGCTCTTTGTTTCCAGCTAAATAATTAAACCAAAGCAATTACTGCACCGCTACACTTGCTAACAAGGTTGGCTAGGTGACTAGATCCACTGTTACACAACATTGTACCTTGGGATTTGAGAAATTAATAAACAACAAAAAACTAGACATTTTTGCCTGTTTGCTTTCTGTAAGAAGTGACATTTTTTAGCTTGTTATAATCATACCAACATCCTTCTGATTGCATGCTCAAATATATGTTTTCAACATGGTTTGATGTGTCGACGTTATTGATAAAGATGCTTTAAATTTAACATGCCTCAAAATACCTTTGTGAACTGCTTCCTCCTCTTAATCCCCCAACAGCGATAAATCATCACACAGCATAGAGAGCCCCCAAAATGTTTTAAAAATCCCAACAGCAATATGGAAATACAAACATGTCACTTTCTTTGGCAGGAGGCCTGTATAATATAATGGGAAAAGAATCAAGTTTAAACATATTCCATATTTAGGCATGATCAATGCCCCCCCCCCCAAAAAAATAAAAATGAATGTGGAGAGGTACCAGGCCTGGTCATGTTATCTACCCCTTCTCTTTTTCCTTCTTATTATGCTACCGGGGTGTTTTGCAAAGTACTGTGGGAAATATTTTTCTTTTTTTTAAACAGAATTTAGTATGCTGAAAAACCTTGGGCTTTCAAAAGCAAGGCATTACCCAGAGCAGTTTGCGCTAATTGAATATCGTACACTCAAGCTTCTCCACACACTGGTCCCAATCCAGATGGTTTAGAACAACAAGGGGGCTAAACTTCTGTTGATCTAAGATGTCTTTATTTTCCATAGTGAATCAAATCCCTCCAACTAAATGCTAATGCCGTAAAAGCCATGTCTCACTGTACCTCAAATGCCTTGTGAGTACAAACAGGGATAACTCCACGTGTCCCCGCCCCTCTAATGCTTAAAGATATATCAAATTGCGTGACATAGACTGCACAAAGATACATACATATGGAAATGTTCCTGAAAATATTTATATACATTCTACGTATATGCATATTTTTATGCATTTATTTATGTTTGTTGTTTTGTGTGTGTGTGTGTGTGTGTGTGTGTGGTAATGACAAAATACATTTATAAAATAACTGTAAATCTGACTCTATATCTCGACAGAGCTGAGCTGGACTTGATTTTCTAGAATTGTTGAGTCGGGGAGTGTTTTCTAATGCTCTGTTGCCTTTTGTCCAGGCATTGATTTTTATAAGAGCGGAACAAACTATGAGCTCATTTATGGCACTGAATCATATTATTAGTGTAATAAAATAACAGTAATACCTCTATGAAACTATTACACATTGCGCTGTCTGTCCTGATATCACAAAATGTAGCGGTAGCATTTAACCACAGGGAGGTGAAAAAACAAAAAAGAAACAATGAATAAAAAGCATTTAAATCCATTTGTGCAAGCATATTGAATTAGACTTGGTTCCATCCATGCATATTGCTGCCTCTGTACCTGGAACCTAGATCTGTTTCATATTTTTCCAGTGCATAATTAACCTTTGTTCTACAGCCAGCATGCATTAAAAATAAATAAATGAAATAAAAAAATAAAACCAGCACTCAATATTATTGCAGGGCGGGTTGAATTATATCAAATTAGATTGAATTATATAAGCAGTTACACCATTTTTCAGCCTCTAATGAGATTTGAGTAAAAAAGGTAGGATGAAGATGAATTATAATAAAGAAATAAGTACATCATTGAGGATAAGACACTGAAATGTATATTATTTCAGCTAATTCTCATATAGCAAGAATTTTGTATGACAAGAAATGTTTTATTGATAGTCTTAATGGAAAAGGAGAATACCGGAGAAAGTGGATAAGGTTTGGAATCAGGTGATGGCCATAGCATAGGCAGGTAGCTGCGTAAGAGTACTGTGTGTGTGATTTTGTATATGAGCTCTCTGGATAAATGTCTTTGTATTTCACTCAAGCAAATGTACTCTGGCCTCGCCTTTACGTCAAAACGTTTCTATAAAATAAAGACGTGGCTAATTAATGGGGAATTGAGAGGTTAATAGCCATATATTCCCTGCCCGACTAGGAAATTTCCACTTATGTCTCGTTAGGAGTGTGCCTTCCTGAACGGACAGCCTGACCATTAGATGGGCCATTGTCTGGATCTCTGTGACCAATCAAATATGCCAGCTCTATTCGCGTGTCTAAATATGCTTTAAGACGCTGGCATGCGTGTTGGAAGAGGGAAGACTTTATTTTGACAGGGATGCAGGAGGGATGACAGCTGATTGGGACAGGGGATAATTTAGAGAATGGCCATCTTGAAAAAAAACAAAAAAAAAACACGTGGAGGAAACCCGAACAACTGTGCTTACCTTACAAGGGCCGTTCCCATGACAGGGAAAATGGCTTCCGGAAAAGACCTGAACTCCTGCCAAAACCTGGAGAATGTGGGTGATAAGCAGCAGAGGCTTTTGTGACAGGCAAAGGTAACAAGTACACATTTACACACACACGCACGCATGTATACGCGCACACACACACACACACACACACACAGACATGCACACACAGACACACACACATATATACGCACATATACAAGCACACACACACGCACGCATATATACACACATACACTCACACATACACATGCACGCACACACGCAAACATACACGCACACACACTCACGCACACACACGCACACACACACACACATTCAGGATGATCAACATCTGCAGTAATGTGCTGTCAGTTATGAGTTTGGTTTTGGTGCTTTCTCACCTTCATTTACAGAAAGTTCCAGAACATTTATGGAATCAGTTAATGCAGTAGCTCTATTGTTAGTTGGCGTTTATTGCTGAAACAGCCCCCTGATAGGCTCCAACAGTGGTGACCCAATCAAATAAGCTTTGTGTTCCAGCCAAACACTGTTGAGAAAGCAAAGCACGGCGTGCTCTTTCACTGCCAGAGTAAGATTCATTTATTTGTTTCATTATTTATTTTGGCAAATATAGTCGACTGTATAGCTGATTATAATCAGTTTATGACTTTCAAATCACACAATAATGGGAATGACAATTTAAATAAAGCCCAGGAAGCAAATGAAAGACGAGCATCGTTTTAAGTGTCACACGTTACACTGTCAGACTGTAACTCCATTCTAGTTTTCAAGGGAAAGGGGAAAAAAAATCTGACACATTTGATGTTAGTGCATTACTGCACCCTCCTAGGCCTGTCATATTTTAACCTGGAATAATAGTGTTTACCCATGCCACAGACAGAAAAAGAAACAAAAGATTTATTGAATAAATATGTGTGAAAATTCAGGAAACAAAACATCTCCACAGGCATCATCTGATTGGCTCTCGACCATACCCCACAGTTTCATATTGGGACCCAGCACGGTGCTTCCTCTTTTTACCCATACTGCCCCTCTCTTGGAAAAGTTTGCCAGTCCTTCAGACAACTAGGAAAATGACCGAAAAAGAAAATATCTACAAAGTCTGGTAAATAGAGGGGACTTTTGGCTTCTTGGTGACACGCATGCACTTGAGAAAAATGCACTCCGGAACCTTCTTGTCAAATTCATGCAGTTGATGCCAAAGAAAGTTTGACCTATATGCTGGGTGCAGATGCTATGGCAACTTTCTGAGACAGGATGTGTATTTTTACAAGTGCAACGGAATATTAATAACTTGCATGCAATGCCAAGTTTCATTGTACCATATACAGTCTTTTTCTGCGCATACTCTCCCCAAAGATACTATAAACATTAGATAAACTGCTTATATTACAACTGGAGGCTTCTAATTAGTGGTCTTATGCTGCTCTTTGCATTAATTATAATGAATGCCTGGTTTGAGTCTGCCAAAATTTCCTGACGTGCTGTCATAACAGTGGTCACTGATAGTAAAATAGGAGTGTATTGGAGAGCTCTTCGGTTGCCAATAATTTTAAACAAAGGCTTGGGAGAGAGTTTTTGAGTTTTTTTTCAGATGGCCCTTTGCGTGGTTACCTTGACCTGCTTAACGGGTTTTCTCTGCAGGTAGAAATGGTTTTGTGGCTCGAATCCGCTGGGTCTGCTGCTCCCGGCTGACTGTCCTCTGCTCCGTCTCCATTTTCATTCTGTGTTTTCATTTGTCTCGTGTTAGTTCCTCATTCACCTCTAAACGAGGGGGAGGGGTAGGAGGCTTCGCCCTCATCCATCCGTCCCCTTGCTGTACAGAAAGGTATTCTAATATTCAAAAAGATGTCTCGATTCGGTGTGTTGCTGCTGTGTTTCACTGACAACCTTGTACAGAGGCAAAGGAAATAAATACATTTTTTAAAAGACATTGCGAGGATTCATTTAATGTTTTATAGTAGCTTCTAACTTTAACATGTAAAACACACGTACATGCACATGCACAAATAAAATAACCTTCCTCAAATGATACAGTATATATGTTAAATATCTTGGTTCATTTTCAGTTTCATTGCACGATGACTGGCTAGACTAGCTAATAAGCTGATTGGTTGATTGGTAGCTATTTAAAATTGTTTTTGTGATTTTCACTTCGCTCTTACAGATGAACGATTTGTAGCCACAGTCCAGTAAATAGTGTGTACCCGCTAAGTGTGTGATTTTGACACTAATGTGTAATTTGTAAACAGCCTTCTGGATAAGCAGTGCATGCTGTAGTTGGTCTAACTTGCCTGGCTGTCTGGCTAACTTAATAAGCAAACTGTATAGCTAATGTTAGATATCAGAACAATTCTTGGCCATAACCTAACCTGGCTTTGGCTAATCATCATGCCAGGTTTTTCAATTAGGCAGGATTTATTTATTTATTTGTTAAAATGAAAGACACTCAAATTTGAAAGAGGAATGCTAATGAAGACATTTTTGTGATATTACAGTGACATCAGAAACAATCGAATTCCCTTCCATTATAACCAAACTGGCACATACCTTTTAAAATTTATTTTGTAACAAAATCCTGTAATGTCCCACTCTTACACCAAAATATACAAGTGAATATTACTGAACCAAGGGTATAATGGCAGCATCTCATCAAAGAATTAAACACAGTAAAATGTCCAGTGTATGTACTCTGTAAGAGTTGATTTAACACCGGACATTTTACTGTGAACCTGCAACTTCTGCGTTCCATTGTTTAACCACTGTGTCATCTGTGCCACAACAAACACAGAGATGCCAGCTTAATGCAATAATTACAAACAAATACAATAAATTCTCATCCTCATTCTTTCTGTCCAAAAGCAGGCACAGTCTTCTCCATGTTTTTTCAGTAAGTTCTGTGTCCTCTCAATGTCACCTTCAACTTTTTTGGATTATTTTATTTAAGTGCAATTGTACATGAACAATTAAGACAGTACACTGCTTTTTGAAATAAGTGCCTCTTTACCCTCAGAAGCATTCTTCACACGCTCTGTAAAACCAACTTTATTTTGGCATTTCCCTTTTTCCTTTTTCAAACATCTTTGGTGGACAAAAGGTTTGAGAGCACGATGCCTTTCTCTCCTTTGAAATATTCCCGCCCATTCCATTTCAGTAAAAACAATAGAAGTCTCAACTGAATACTTTTCTTTTTCTAAGAAACATCCTTGTTTTAAAATACCATAATACCATTACCGTAATGTTACTCTCAGCTAGGAATGAATACATAAGTACATCTTTCGTCTTTCGGTTCATGGTGCAGAGCTTAAGGTGAAGTTAGAGAATTATACATTGGGGTTATGAAATAATTTAGGAGAGTATATTTATTTATTTCTACGTATCCACTATCCGCCTGAAATTGAGAGAGTGCTTAAATAAATAATTTCGATCTGACTGTAGTGGAAATGATTAGACTGCAGAATGGGAAATGCAGTTTATTGTGGCACTTTGTTCTAAATCCATAGTATTATGGGATGTCATCTTCAACCGCATCAATTCTCTTATTTTATTTTCAATTCGCATGACCACAACTAAACTCTGCTATGTTTAATTTACTGCCTTGTTGTTTTGTCTGTGTGTGTGTGTGTGCACTCGTGTGTGTATGTGTGTGTGTGTATGTGCGTGCGCTCGTGTATGTGTGTGAGTGTGTGTATGTGCGCATGTGTGTGTGCGCATATGTGTGTGCGTGTGTCCGTATGTGTGTTAATTGTAATGTCTATATATATCTACAATATATATTTCTCCCAAAACCCTAAATAATACACACACGCACACACACACAACAGCTTGAAAAGGTTATTTTACAGTATTCCAATGCTTCCAGAAAGACAGGAATCATACTTTACTTTATGAGTGGTAAAAAAAATACACGTTTAACTATTTATTCTAAAACAAATTTAACATTTAATTTGTAAATAGATTTGGAATCATCAAGGATCTACCTTTTAATTATGCTGAAATTACAATAGATAATTTTTGGACAAACGATTAAAACAATGTGCATAAATTATGTTGTTTTTTTTAAACCTTATAACCAGTTTATAATAGCAAATAAATAAACAAATAAATAAAAGTGATTATTCAGTTAAAAATTTACATAATTGCTTGCCTTAGAAGCATCTGTTAAAATTGTTTTCCTGACTTTGTTTTAGTTTGCTACCTATACACGCTGAATTTCAACATTCATACAAGGCTGGAAAGGAAACACATCAAGAAAACCTCAACCTACGATTTATTCTGATTTGAAATGTATTCCAGATACCTGTTATTTTTTTTTATCTAAAAAATGTTTTCAAAATATTGTTTTATTCATCAGTTATCCGCCGTTCGTTCTTCGGCAGTATGTGTCATAAGCTTCTGTTCCCTCTCCTCCAGGAAAAGAAATGGAATTCTGTATTAAATCTCAGGTCTCGGAAGTGGGCCGGAGAGAGGGGCGAGGGTTTCTCCTTGCCTACCGGTGGCGGCCCACTTTATTATCAAAGAAAACATTAGCCAGGTGACTTATCATGAAACTCCGCCGCTGACCTTTTAATGCCGCCGCCATTGATCGCGTAGCGCGGTACGCACTCCCTATCCCAAGGTGATAGATTATTTAATTAACTATTGACCTTTCCGCCAGACTCATTTGTCGATGAAAACGCTCTTATGACAGCGGTGCATTTAGGAACGCCGCTATGCTGAGTTTTGATTTTCGGATTTACTGTTTGTGCTCCGGTGGCCCGCTTCCTCCGGGCGGATGACTTTGCATTTGCATGCTAATGACGGGGACGGGGTTCGGCCCTCCGCGCGCCCCGCCCCGCCCCGCCCCGCCCCGGCCGGAAAGATACCATACCGCTACAAAGATCCGCATGTCTATATCTTGGCAGGCTATATCGCGTCGAAGATTTACCCCGCTGTTTGTTCGTAGTTTAACCGTGTATCATTTCTCAAGATTGATTTTTGCTTTTGCTTTTCTTCCCCCCAAAGTGGTAGAATTATAATAGAATCAATTTTTTTTTGCAATATAACATAATTTCATAAAATGAAAAGCGTCAAGGCTTCCAAAATCCGGTCATGAGACGCTGTCTCTCTCATTTATGTTTTTTGCCCGTTGAACAGATTTTTCATAGTGCTGTAGTTACTGTGTGACAGAACTGTACGAGCTCACTGGAGTTACTGTGTGACAGAACTGTACGAGCTCACTGGAGTTACTGTGTGACAGAACTGTATGAGCTCACTGGAGTTACTGTGTGACAGAACTGTATGAGCTCACTGGAGTTACTGTATGAGCTCACTGGAGTTACTGTAGGAGCTCACTGGAGTTACTGTATGAGCTCACTGGAGTTACTGTATGAGCTCACTGGAGTTACTGAGTGATGGAACTGTAGGAGCTCAGTGGAGTTACTGAGTGACGGAACTGCAGTGACTGAGTGACGAAACTGTAGGAGCTCACTGGAGTTACTGTAGGAGCTCACTGGAGTTACTGAGTGATGGAACTGTAGGAGCTCACTGGAGTTACTGAGTGACGGAACTGTATGAGCTCACTGGAGTTACTGTAGGAGCTCACTGGAGTTACTGAGTGACGAAACTGTAGGAGCTCACTGGAGTTACTGAGTGACGGAACTGTAGGAGCTCACTGGAGTTACTGAGTGACGGAACTGTAGGAGCTCACTGGAGTTACTGAGTGACGGAACTGTAGGAGCTCACTGGAGTTACTGTGTGACAGAACTGCATGAGCTCACTGGAGTTACTGAGTGACGGAACTGTAGGAGCTCACTGGAGTTACTGAGTGATGGAACTGTAGGAGCTCACTGGAGTTACTGAGTGACGGAACTGTAGGAGCTCGTCGGCTCGCTGCCACTCTCTCGTCCTCCGTTGAAAAGAGAGCGACGCGGGGAGAGATATACGAGCGATAAATATTTTACAGCTGGCGCCGACTTATTCATCTCCCGCGCTCACCTCCCTCGCACGCCGTCCCGGAGACGTCTCGATCGGCGACGCGTCGGCCGCCGTAACGCGGTGATGGATATCTATTAGCGCGCGCGCCCCTTTAAATACGGCACGGCCCACCGGATCTGACAGCCGCCGCCGTGTCCCGTATCCCCCCCCCCCCCCCCCCCCCGCCCCCTCGTCAGTCGGCGAAGGGGACAGGGGACCGAAGCAAAGTGGCAGGACAGGACGGCCGCAATTACAGATGAAGGGGAAACGGTATCTACCCGCAACGTTTGATGTGATTTATCCGACGGCGGCGGCGGCGACTGCGGCGGCGGCGGGCGTGTTTAACCGCCACCCCCACCCCCCCCCCCCGAAACGGAGCCGCCTCCCCCCGGTGACGGGCCCGTTCCTGGTGACATTGACTGACTCATCTAATCAATTCGACTTGTCGGCAAAGTGGCGGGGAACGCGCTGTCAAAGCCTGACTGACGGCGCGTCATAACCAATCAAACTTTCCCCTCGCCACGGAGCGAGCGTCCGGCCGGAGGAGGAGAGCGGGAGCGCAGGGGGAGGTGAATCGCTCCCGCTGCGGCGGTGTTCCGGGAGGGCTCCGGCAAGGCGAGGAGACGCGGTCATTAGCGTCTGCGCGGGGCGCAGGAGGTCCGTCCGTCGCGGCGGGGAGGCTATCGACATCCCGTCGTGCCGCGTCCCTAACGCCGCCGTCTCGCATACGTTTTCTGTTTTTTTCAATTGTATGTATGATGTGTGTATGTGTGTGTGCGCCTTGACTGTGTGCGTGTGAATGTGTGCGTGCGTGTGCGTGTGTGTGTTTTGCGCGTGCATGTGCGTGTGGTGTGTGTGTCTGTGGTGTGCGTGCCTGTGTGTGTGTGTCTGTGGTGAGTGTGTGTGTGTGTGTGCATGTGTGTGTGTATGTATGTGTGTCTGTGTGTGTGTGTGTGTGTGTATGCCTGTGTGCGTGTGCGTGTGTGTGATGAGTGTGTGTGTATGCGTGTATTATATGTGTATATATATATATATATATATATATATATATATATATATATATATATGTTTATTGTGTGTTATAAATCAGAATGTGTTCAGGTTTGGCAGAACACCCTTGAGATCATTTTTTTCTTGTAAGTGTTTCTGGTCTTTTTTTTATGAACTATCAGGAAGAAAGTAGCAAACCGGCAGCACCTCCAGGTGAAGTTTCGTAAGATCTGGGATCACAGCTTTCCCTGTACCTGAGGGTAGAGTTGGAGCTGATCTTCTCTGCTCTTTCATCTACCTCGTTTCTCTTTTTTTCTGAAGCTTAGAGCGAGCGCGATGCTGAAAGGAACTTGCAGGTGAACGCTGGGTTATGTTTGCAGAGGTGAAAGTGAGACAGCGGGTGAAGGAATAACACCTGCAAAAACAAAGATGAGTAACGTCGAACATAACCGCCGACAAACCCTCCTGCAGCCGACCTTCACCTAATCTGTAAATTTGTATACGGTTGCCGTACATTACATTTCAGGCATTTAGCAGACGTGCTTCTCTAGAGCGACTTACACAACTTTTATATAGCATTTACATTGCACCTATTAAATACAGCTGGATATATACTGAAGCTATACAGGTTAAGCACCTTGCTCAAGGGTACAACGGCAGTGTCCTACCTGGAAATCGTAACTGAGAATCGACCTTTTCAGTTACAAGACCAGTTCCTTACCCATTATAAATCGCCACCACCCTGTACGAAGCTCGGCTTTGAAATGCTTATTCAGTTCACCGGCACTTATAAATCACAGGGTCTCCATATGATGTTTTTGCTCCTGAAATATTGATCACAAAGCTGTATCCAGACATGCTGAACCCAAGTTACCAAAACAACGATACGCTGCTCTGGTCGTGACCTTCAGTCATGTGTCACAGACTGGATTATGGGGCATCATCAATCTTGTATGATGTCCTGTTTTATGCACTGCTATGGGCCCATGCATTTTTAAACGTGGTATTTGGGTGAGGGGCGCTGTGCGTTATTCTAAAAATGCACTTTTTGTGCCACTATTGTTGAACATTGTGAAGACATCTTTTTTTTTTACTGTAGCAGATCTGTGGTTGGAGTTTCACATAGTGCTGTGCTGGAGTCGTATGCTGGAGAAGAACACATCGTGGCTTACGCTTGTGTTTGAACACCTGGAGCCCGTCTTAAGAAGTGAGAGATTGTGAGATTGTGAACCAGTAGTGAGTTTAGCATCTGCTGAGGCAATGAAGACAAATTATGGTCATGTTGTCCTCTTAGCCCAGAAAGTAATTTCTCTGTAGGTGTATGCATGTCCAAACATTGTTCCCTGGTTCCAAACTGAGCATTTATTCAGATATTCACAGCATGTACTGCATAATAAGGACTCTTCTCAAATCGACAGGGAAGCCAGGTACACAAGCCAAGTTCCCTCTAACCAACCGCCACGTTATTAGAATTTATTAAACTATATTTCACACGTGTTTGACACAGTGTCAAACTCCAAACTCCCAGAGAAGCACTGCAACGCTGAAACTGTTATGCTTTCTTCGGCTTTAATCATTTTTGGCCCGGATCCACTTCCTGCCAGAAAGTGAATCAGCTTCGGAATGCCATTCTTTCGAAAGAAAACAGAGAGTGTCCAGAGAGGAAGTTCTCCTCCAGTCTCTGGTCTACATATATCCAAACACACACACACACACACACACACTTGCAGCAAGGCTGGGATACATCACACACCCTGAGAGGGAAAAGGACAGCCTTTTCCCACATTAAAAATACATGGATACTTCAGAAGTATGTCTAAAAATAGTTCTCACGGTCAGCACAACCACTGTTAAAATAAAACAAGCCCTGCACTCTTTTTTTTTGTTCAGGGACGGGGGGGGGGGGGGGGGGGCGGAGACACCACCATGTGAACTTACATCTGTTTGCCCAATTGTTCTTCAAACAACAACATTGCTGTCATGACCAGCACATTAAATATTGTGCATGTCCATTGGGTGGTCAGTAGGAATCACTCCTTATGCTTCCTCTGGCCTTTCAATGTTTTCAGCCAGTTCTGAAATCAGAACTAAAATACATACGTACTTCCTAAAATACATACAACATACATATAACTAAGTGCTACTACAACTACAGTTACTACTACTACTACTACTACTACTAATAATAATAATAGCTGCAAGCAGCAATTGTGGGGTCCAAGTAGTAGGACAACACTAGGGCTGAGAAATTCCATTCCTGTGGGGCTGGGGTCTATGCAGGTTTTCATTCTCACTAATTGCACTGGACAAATTAATTAGTAGCTCAATACAAATATGCTGCTTTAACCACAGATTAGACTGAAACATGGTGTTCAATGTTGGGAAACAAGGCCAGTCTTCAGCTATTTCATAAACTTCATGCCTTTATGCACTTATATCAATAACTTATATCAATGTGAATTAGCAAAGAAATGATTGGGCTAATTAAATAAATATGAGCAGAAGTTGGTATGAAATTAAAAAAAAAAAAACATAAATGGCCCTCCTGCCCCACTCCTGATCAACACCATTCAAACATTACTTTCCTTGGACCCATGCTGTATGTCTCAGTAAAGGTTTCTAGCCAGAAAAACAAGGTCTGCAATTAATTATGCAGTGATATACATCACTAAATAACATCAGTGACATAACACTAAATAACAATAAAACACAAGTAACAATAAAATACATTTAACAATGTAGCAAAACAACAACAAGAATAATAATAATAATAATAATAATAATAATAATAATAATAATAATAATAATAATAATAATAATTCACATTATCTTTATATGCTGTAACCTTTAAGGAGAACAGTCCTATCTATATCAGTGAAAGTTGCAGGACACAGTTGCAGGAGTCAATTGGTCTAGGAAGAGTTTTTACACAAAATTAAAAACAGAAAAGAAATCTGACCTGACACACTTTAACAGTCAAAGAGACTTTTAGCCTCATCTTTCAACAACTGCAACTGTACCATTTTAATAAATGATGTAAGGCTGACTTTTCACCAGGCCAACCAGATGTTATAAGCTAAAACCAGGGATAAAATAATAATAATAATAATAATAATAATAATAATAATAATAATAATAATAATAATAATAATAATAATAATAAATGGATTTGTAGACATAATACTTTCCTCTTTTTGCAATATACCCACCATTCCCTTAATAGTTCCCATAGCAACATTTCCTTATGACAATGATAAGTCATCAGAGATAATTTTATGGTGCCTTGATGTTTGGATGATTATGAAAGGGTCAGGTCTTAACAGATACAAGAAGCTTATTGGATTGTCTTTTTTTTTTACTTCACTCTCCAATTTTGTTGCTTACCTCATGTTCATGGGCATGCAGTGATCCCAAAGATCCGATATCCAGGCCAGTTCCATCTCTGAGCCAGCCCTCTTTTCCGGATTATTCCTAAGAACTCCCTGTGTGGTGTTCCTGGAATAATCAGGAATCTTGCTCTTTGCATTCAGAAACATTGGGAGAGTGTTCAAATTATGATTTCATATTGGCCATAGATACAGTGGCCAGTTTGAAATATTTGAACTCACTAGTTAAATTTTTTAAATTAAACAATGCCCAACACAATGGACAGTCTTATCATACAGACAGTCTTCCATTGACCGTAGATGGGTCCGTTTGCCAGGCTGTGTTTGCAGCATACAAATTGCTCTTGCAAATAATGTAACAAATGTAAATGTAGCAGATGTATATTATGGAATACTTTGTGGCTGAATTTAGGCTTTGTGATGCTAATAAGCGTACTAATAATTAGTAATTTTGTTGTACCGCTAGTTTCTCTTTAGCAAAGTTGGATTGCTGCGAGTTTTTTTGTGAGTCCTGCAGTTCAGAGGACAGGATTTCCACACCACGAGAACGGACAAACGAAAACAAGCAGGGAAGCTCATTCCTGAAGGCGGCCAAAATGAGAGGGATGGGGTGATACTGACCTGCTGTATTTGTGCTGTCCTGCTTCCACATAACTGAGCTTTATTAATGAGGGCCTTTTGGCTACCGTCATCTAGCGTTAAACAAACACCAAGAGCAGTTGGCGTTTCGGCGATCCCTCCCATTCCCAGACTTGGATAAACCTTTAATATACCTTTGGATGCAGATTATGGTTTTTTGTTTTTTTAATTTATTTATCTCAAAGCCATACGCAAAAAGGGTCTGGTGTAAGCAAATGAGCAAACAGTTTCTCTAGCATACTGAAATGGAACATGCTTGGCTCTCTCTGGTTCACCTTTAAGGGGGTACCAGGTTCAAATGCGCCCATTTATACAACCAAGGTTTTTGGCTGGCAGTTGTTCTTTCAAAGGCAGTAGTAAGGCAGCATACTGAACAAACTGTAAAATGTCCACCATTAATTCGACTCTAACAGAGCACTTATGAGTCCAATAGGGACCGTACGTACTCTGTAAGGGTTGATTTAGCAGTTGACATTTTGCTGTGCGTGTGAAGTGAAATAAGTTTTGTTTTGTTTGCGTGTTTGTTTGCGCGTACCAACACCTGCGTCGGTATCCCTGCAGCGAAACTCTGATCCCTCACTCTGAGGCCGGAGAGCCGCTGACTCCGAGGGTCCCCACATCCTTTCGCTCCCACCTTTAGCCTTTTGTCCCAGACACCGCATTCCTCTGACTCCGCGAGACACCGCCGCAAGGGAACACCAAAACAAAATGCGAGCATGAGAAAATGGAGGCCGCGTTTCCTTAAACAACGGCTGCAGGGTTTCTCTGCTATATCACCACTAAATGAATAAACGCTTATGACCTGCTGTTGAAGCGAATAGGAATAATTCAGTGCAGTTTAAGCGGCCTGTATGGTTAGCTACTATGTCCGTCTGCTGAGCTAAATCGTCTCCTGGCTTTACCTACGTTGTCACTACGATGTTGTAGATTAAAAAGTCGACATTTCGTATAGCCGCATGAGGCCTGTGAATGTGAAGCCTGCTGTGAATGCTGTGCAGTGCAGCTCAATGTGCCCAACATGGCGATGGGGCGGTGTGGCCTCAAGAAACCCAAAAAAGGGGCGGGGCTACCACACGCTATCAGTGAATCACGTACTTGGAAGTACGTGATTGGAAAATAGGCAATGTACTTGGAAAATAGGCAATTGTGGTGAAAGCTTAACTCTAATAACTCCAACATTTAAATTAGGATAGTGCTGTCTTAGTTTATTCTTCGATTTTAGAAAAACCTGGAAAACCACTGGAGGGTGTGAGGACTTTTCACCCAGAATCGCTACAAAACACTATTTGTGTTTTTATCAGGTTTAGCATGTATGCCTCCAAACGAATTTGTATGGGTTACCACAAAACAGCATTCACACTATTGTACTGATAAATAATGCTATCTGTGCGTATGAGGTTGTGAGTCAGGATGAACCTTTATGCTGAACTCCCTGCCTTTCACTTCTAACCTGTGTTTATAGTGGCATTGGCCTGTTGTTCTATGCCCTGTTAACTGTGTAGGCCAGCATGCGCTAGAAGATTATTAAGTGTGCCCCACCCAAATTCAAACATTTGTGAAATCCAGGGGAACCCCGTTATAACGCAGCCTGTTATAATGCAAATTTTGCTTCCGCCGTTGCAAGTTCTAAAAGCCTCATGATCCAGATATCAGGCTTCCGTGAGACGCACGCCAGGACGAGATTCATCTCTGGTCTCCAAACGACGGCCGTGTCCTCGTTTACGTACGGTTATGCCTTTGCAGAGGAGAAGATTAAAGCCCAAATAGACACATTTGTCGAGATGCTGATGATAGCTGAGGTTGTTTTCACACCATACCATTTAGTCAAGTACGTTATGATCTCGCTTCAGCTTGACGAAGATCGTCACTTTTGCTATCTGAGAATGTAACCCCATGCAGGTACGTCCATGCAGGTCTCCCCATGCAGGTAACCCATAAAGGTAAGCCCATGCAGGTAGACCCATGCAGGTAACCCTGTCTCTACTTTCAATGCCAGACTCGGTCTCCTCAGCTATACCATCAACCAATTAGTGAATACAAATTTTTTAAAAATTGGTAACAATTTAATTCTCGTGAAAATAGAAGCAAAAGCTGGTAGAAAGTGAAAAAAACTGTTTGTGTTAGAGCACTAGATCACGTAAAACAAGGAAAGTAACAAATTCAGTTGACTTGCGACATTGGCATGAGTGAGCCCACCCTTCCTAGAAAAAAGAAGAAGAGAAACTGAGGACTACCTTCTTCACTGGAAGAAGAGGCCGGTCTACAAATGGAAAAAGATAAAAGCAGCAGCAGACAAATCACCGGACACAGTGCTATGCCAGTGGTTAGTGCCGGCACAATCCGAATGAATACAGATATGAAGTTACTGAGATGGTTTTGAACGGTGTTTTTTGACGGACCCCCAAAATCACATCGTAACGGGGTTCCACTGTGTGGTGGGGAGGGGGGAGCTGAGCCATTTAATGAAACATCCTGTGTTTTCTTACACCTCTCCTGTTTGCAAGTGCCACAGAGCACATTCATTCATTTGCTGCAGGAAATGCAGATCCAGGGAATAGTTAGTCTGTTTAGAGTTTTTTTTAGAGAGCCAGTAGTGTGGAGATAGAAGATGGAGTCAGTGTGCGTCTCCCTTTTTGTCACGGCCCTTGAGCCAGGTCGTGACAACAGCGTCGCCTGAACTTCAGGGCGGTTTGATCAGCCGTCGCCGCGGCGACCTGCTTCTTAGCGGCCGTTCGCTCTGGCGAATGCACGGCGGGCCTACGGCGGTTTAAGCGATCCCGCCGTCGGCCGAGGCGCGTCAAAGCAACGGCCCAAGTGCGCCGTGCGCCGAAGCGGCCTTTGATAGAAACCGCGTCTTCCCACGTTTCAAAGCAAATACTTCGCCTCGCCTAAATCTATTGTGTAAATCGTTTCAAAAGGAGAGTTTGAGTGACTGTGGTGTAGTTCTGCACAGTGCCCTCCACATAAAAGAGAAACCGTTATTCGGTTTAAAAATGCGAAAACCTTCACGAAACGATGCGCCTTTGAACTGAAGTCTTAAGAAGAGGGGCAGTTTGCATCTTGTGGTGCATTCAACTGGTTCATGTAAGCATTCATTTCAGATATGCTGTCGCATAATTTTGTTACATCCCAACATTATTAATTTCATTTCATTTTATTAACCTTTTTTGCTGACATTCATGTTTAATAGGATGTGGCTACTCATTCTCCGTGGCTAGCAAATAACATTAGAGTCAAAGGTCAAGTGCTTCATGTAGCCACCCAATCACAGAACAGCTCATTCTACCTTTATGTCTCCTATAGTGTCTTTTTCTACAGTTTTCAGTGGAAACATCCAATAATTTGCTCCTCATAAATAAATTGTGTATAAAATTAATCTTTATTAATAACACAGATCATTTTTTGGAAAATTATAAGTTGAAGGGCCTGCTTTTATTGAATAATATTATGTACAACCTTTGGTATTAATGGAACACTACAAACACAAAAATTCCTTTTTTTAAATTCTGGGGGTTATTAAAAAATCATGACACCCTAAAAAATGGAATACTTTATATTCACGTGAATCAGATCAGATTTATGTGTTTAATTTGGGAAAATGATGAAAAAGAATGTTCTGGTGTCAAACCGTGGAGCCCATAATATCGCAGAACCGAATAACACAAACCTCATCTCTTTTCAATTCTGCAATCTGCTGCTCCCGGTGTCCGGGTAACAAAGTTAATTTTCGAGGGAGAAAACGAGGTTTCCTTTCATTAACTGCAACTCCGTTCAGGTGGCGTACGAACAGAAGCCGCGACGCCAGAACATCTCGGCAAATAAGAAGGTCCGTGCCTCTCAGGAATAAGCCCTCTAATGGACTTTTCACAGGCTGACCAATGGATTGCTTACGCTGGACACGGGCCGCTGACAAACTCGGTTAGCGGCTCGTCAGACTGGCGCTGTCGAGGCTAGGCCCCCCCCCCCCCCCCGAATGTCACCGGTTGGTCCAAAACGTTCATTTTCTCCACTTACGGCGAACCTCGGCGTCGCATCATTTAAATCAGACGGATTTATAGCTCGTGTTTTGACACGTCGCCCCGACGGGTGCGATGCTGTGACACCGCCTTCTCCCCCCCCCCCGAACGTACCGAACCTGCTAATAATTTCATTTTCTGGTTGAATATTTTCCAAATTGAATTAATCCGACGAAATGTGTTAGGAGCGCGGATTCCACCTTACACCTCTGGTTTTTGAAGGGCACGTTTTTTTTTTCCGTTTTTCCCCGAGAAGCTGATTGTAAGACCTGGTGACAGACGTGACAGGCTGTTAGGAAACGGGAGTTCATTACGGGGAGCCGCAGCCGCCCTCGAAGGTTACGCACTTCCGTTTCGGAGGGGCCCGGACCGCGGCGCCACGTGCTAACGTGCTAACGCCGCGCGCCGAACCGTGGAAAAAAAAAAAAAAAAAAGAGTCGCAAAGAAGCACTGTGAAATATCGGTGGACATGTTTGAAAATTTCAGTCGCTCGATGACGTGCGAGGCAGCGGTGTGTTATAGTGCGGCGAGAAGATAACGCATGAAGCTCCGGACCTCACTTATCCCTCTCGTCCTTCGTGTTTCGCCGGGTTGAACTCTGCTTTCGCCCTTTTTAGTAGGTATTGCAATTTTTTTAAATGAGGAAGGAACAACTAGTATTGCATCGTTGAGGATTTTAACTCTGCTTCAGATGTTGAGTCAGATGTTGAATCAGTTGCTGTGGAAACGATCGATTGTAAATCTTTGCTACAAAACAGAACACTTGTAAAAGGCAGTAGGTGAATGAATGAAAGCTTTTGGACACCTTCCTGTTCATTGCAGGGATATATTTCACAAGTGCACTGAAGCTAAATAAAATGAAATGGAATAAAATAATTAAAATAAAGAGCAGCCAAGATGCTTTTTTCACAGTTTCACATGAGAGAAGAGTTAAGGGCATTAAAGTCTGCAGTTACGAGGAAAGCCTTTGTATTGGTTTAGGGAGAACATCCTTTTCTCATTAAATTCCAATAAAATATCTTTGATTCTGCCTGAGTTTAGAGGTCTCCTGATGTGGTGTTTGAGTCCGCCCTGCCCTGTCTGTCATCATATTACTTGGCAGATGATTCCATTCATTTAGTCTTATTTTGTTTATATCTTTACCAGGTTATACTTTGTGTAAAGGAGCTATAACCTGAGTTACCCAGTGACTGTGTTGGGTTGACTGGGCTGTGGGACTGTACTGGATTGACTGGGCTGTGGGACTGTACTGGATTGACTGGTTGTGTGACTGTACTGGATTGTCTGTACGGTATGTGCTGGTGTGCGTGGTGTGTGTGTGTGGGTGTAGCAGTGTATGCTGGTGTGTGTGTGTGCTGGTGTATGTGGGTGTGTGTGTGTGTGTGTGCTGGTGTGTGTAGCGGTATGTGCATGTGTCGGTGTGTGTGCTGGTGTGTGTGTTGGTGTGTGTGTGCGTGTTTGTTGGTGCGTGTGGGTGCTGGTGTGTGTGTGTGTGTTGGTATGTGTGTGTGTGGGTGCTGGTGTTTGTGTGTGTGTTGGTATGTGTGTGTGTGGGTGCTGGTGTGTGTGTTTGTGTGTGCAGCTGAATCAGCAGGTCAGCAGACGGTGACTGCGGGGGGGGGGGGGGGGGGGGGCGAGGGGGGTGTGGTCTCAGACGCTCCCCCAGGTGCAGTCTCCTCACCGTGTTTACAGAGACCGCCTCTTTCCCTGTGATCCCCACATGTGACCCTGGCCTGGCCAACCCCCCCCCCCCCCCCACTTAAAACAGCCTGCCTTCAAAGTGAGACCCCCCGCCATGAAAACAGCAGTTCCTGGACACCTTCAGGACAGGTCTGCAAAGACACACAAACATGCGCAAACACACACACACACACACACACACGCGCATAGACATATCCGCAAAACACACAAGCGCACATACACAAACACACACACATGCACTAGTCTGCAAACACACACACACACACACACACACACATTCACAGGTGTGTTAAAACATGTGCGACTGCACAAATAAACACACACACACATACAAACACACACACAGGCCATGCATGCATGCACGGCTACACACACTCCTTGCATATGTATATATTTTTCTAAATTGCATGTTCCCACAAATACATAGGAAATAAAATAAAACAGATCAGTGTGTCCTGGTCTCTCGCTCTCTCTCCCTCCCTGTCTCTCTCTCTCTCTCTCTCACCCCCCCCTCCCCCCCGCAAAGCATTCATTTGTCTCTCAGTTCCAGTCACAGCCCAGGAATTGTTTAACTTCAACTTGCAAATTAAGCGTTTGTTTCTTTCTTCGCGAAAGTTTCTGCGAGTTCATTTTGACGAACGCCGTACTCAGCAAACTGTGTTTGTGCTGAAAACACTTTAATTTAACTGAGTCAGATTAAGGTCAAACGCTGATTGAGACCAGGCCAGGCTGCGTCATGCCCGGTGGGATAACTTTCTCCATTTTTATGTGCCGTACACCCCTGATTTTAGCACCAGCCATTTTAAAGAAGCTCGCATCTCCAAGGCTTCAGATCTATCCCAAAATTATCCACAGGTGATTTATACTGCAAAACCCGCCCGCTGCATTTTAACTATTCCACGCGAATGGGCATTTTATCATGAAACCCTGAAGCGGTCAGACTGCGCTGAATGACGGAATGCTGAATCTGCAGTGGGATCACATGACAGTGATGAGGGAGTGACAAGGGCTTTTTATTCATATTGCAGTCAGTTTGAGACCTTGGTAAAAGGTGGGGCTCGTACACACCTGGCATTTAACCTGTGTGCAGAATGTGCCGTGACAGAGAGGAGCTGAGGTTGCGCTGTGAAGCTAATGAGGACGGATGCAGCCTCGTGCTGCCCTGCCACAGAGGTTCGCCATCCGCGGGATCGCATAATGACACGATAAAGGCTCTTATTTCTCACGTTACATCACAGCACCTCCTCCAGCGCTGCAGCCAAACCCAGGCTGCTCGGAGTAATCACATTCTGCTGTGTTAGCACAGAAGCGCACACTGACATACACGCACACACATGCACGCACAGCCACACAGACACTGACACACACGCTCACGCACACACTCGCTCACGCACATACAGAGGCATGCACAGACACACACACACGTACACAGTCACACACACATGCACGCACACATACGCACACAAACACACACACGCAAACCCACACACACATACACACCCAAACGCGCTCACGCACACACATAAACACACACACACACACACACACACACACATTAAATATTCCTGCGGTAGAGTGTCTTCCAGATGCCAATAGGAGTTAAGGTTAGAGATTATGAGAGCAGCCATCCAGATGAATGCACTTTAGAACAATCTGAGGCCCTGGATCCTCTCCAGCGGAGCTCCGCTGCGTAGGGGACGGCCAGCGATGGCGACGTTACAGATTACGAAGAACGGCGAAAATACATCCCGCGCCCGGGAATAAAGCCGCGCTCGCCGTCGCCATCAATACGTGACATCAGCTAATGCTTCTGATACGCGTGCGGTTGACCCGGGGGGGGGAGGGGGGGGGAACGAGCAGTTAAGTAATGTTCCTTTGGCAGGGGGGAAAGCACAACTGCAGGCTGGGATTCGTGGCGCCACCTCAAGCACTCGGCTGTGGTCGGGCGTCCTCCCGTACACATGGCATTCATTTCGGCCGAGCCGGGCCGAGCCGCGGTACGGGACGGTCTCCTTTCCAGTGGAAGGGGGGGGGGGGGGGGGATGCCTGCGCAATTAAGGTTTCAATTAGAGCGGGTGGATCTCTCGGAGAACAAAGCCGAGATTAATGCAGGGGATCAAATGACCGCGTGACGGACTGAGCCTTAACGGTTATCGCGGGGACCGCTTGCATGGTGGGGGGGGGGGGGGGGGGCAGGGTTTCGTGGGGACCTCTTCTGTGGGCCCGCTAGTTAGAAACAGAGCAGAACGGAGGATTGGATCCATGCTTGCGGTGACAGACATGATTAAAATGCTAAAGAAGTGAGTGATGCCCTTAACTGCTTTCTCATCATCGCCAGTCAGGTCCAAGATGGATCACTTACTCCTCCTCGGCTGGGCTGTGCCTTTGCAAAGCTTCAGGAGCTGTGTGTGTGCGTGTGTGCGTGTACAGTATGTGTGTGTGCATGTCTCTGCGTGTGTGTGCATGAGTGTGTGTGTGTGTGTGTGCATGTGTGTGTGTACAGTATGCATGTGTGTGTACAGCATGTATGTGTGTGTATGTGTGTGTGTGTGCATGTCTCTGCATGTGTGCATGTGTGTGTGTACAGTATGTATGTGTGTGTGCGTGCGTGCACATCTGTGCATGTGTGTAGGGGTGCGTGTGTGTGCATGTGTGTGTCTGTGTATGTGTGTTTGTATGCATGCATGTGAGCGTGTGTGTGCATGTGTGTAGGGGTGTGTGTGTGCACGTGTGTGTGAGTGCACGCACGTATGTGTGTGCATGTGTGTGTGTGTGCACATGTGTGTACGTGCATGTGTGTGTGTGTGTGTGTGTGTGTGCACGTGTGTGTGTATGCTCATACACAGTCTTTCCCAGCTTCACTTTTGGGTCTCAGTGTGTTCAACATTGTTTCAATCATGTCACATGATTTTCCTTTGTACAGTTGTGGTTTTTCCTCGCTCTTTCACACACTTTTATTTTTCTTCCCTTCATGTTCAACTGAACATATATTCAAGCCTTCATTGAACAGCTAAGACATAGGAAAAAAAATATTTTGCTTTTGAAGCTAGTTTGCATTATGAATTCAATATGATATGCCATATGTACCGTAGTGGAATATACCATTCGACTCAAATTCATTTTTAGCTTTGAGCTCTATGTACATTTATCCAAGAATGATCAGGCGGAGTTACCATAAAGCTCTTTTTAGATACCCACAGTAAGTGAGCAGAAGAATTGACTTACATCTGATTTCTATCACATGTTCTACCTGTGACAAAACCTGCAACGCTGTTGTACAGAGCTGAAAACTGCTTTTTTCGCTGCGATTGTGAACTCTACATGTTCGTCTCTGCCACACCGAGAACAACACGTTGTTAGACCAGTTACGACAGCTGTGATTTCATTCTTTTTCTCTCTTTTTTTTTTTTTGGCGCCGGTGCAGAAAGATCATAACATCGTAGAATGCGCTGGAACACCGCCTTTCCTTCTCATAATCAGATTCCCCTGGAAGTTCCTGATTGATTGGTCTCCGTGGCAGCGAAGCAGTTCTTCCTGAAAACAACATAAATTAACGTTAATTCCTTCCTCGGTTTCGGGACGGCGGAGCAAACAAACATTCCGGAGAATGCACGTGTAATAAGTGCGGAAGATGTTGATGTGGAAAAAAGACCCCTTTCGTAAAAGTGTCATCATGCCGCAGTCATCCTGTGCATTTTTGCAAGGCAGCCTTTTTACCTTAGATTTCAGCATCTCCAGTAGTTGTAGAAGTGGGGCGAACATCTATGGGGGTATGGAAAAGGGGGTGGGGGGGGGGGAAGTAATCTTGAAGAGAACCGATGCGTGCGAAATGTTAAAAAAAGACACACTGTACATATGAAAATGTTTGCGCCGACTGGGTGTTCGACCACCCCCCCCCCCATCCCCAACACTCACCCGCCCACCCCAAACCCTCCCCTCACCCCAATGTCGTAGTACTTGAGTATTTCTACTTTCCCATCTCCCGTAAAAAAACACCACAAAAAAGCGAGAATTGCGGAGCGATTAGGTTATTTCTTTACTTTTTTTTAACTAATAGAAATTACCACTTAGCACACACAAAAAATAAAAAATAAAAAATTTAGCGCAGCGTGCTTCTTGAAATGTACACAGCTCTGAAATCTCTTCGCAGCCACGATGCTGTTTGGCATTTAGTCAAAAATGGAAACCATTTCTCAGCCTCAAAAGGTAAATGATGTAATAAGTCTGCGGAGTTTCTTACAGAACTTGTGGGCTCCAGTTCGTCTCCGTGCGCTTCTTCCCTGTCTGCGTCACAGTAAATGAGAAATTGCACAAAATGGCTCGCAGCATTTTCTAGTTAAGCACCATATTTTCCGTTTTATTGTACTTAATATAAAGGCGGCAATTATTCGATTTCAGAGTTATGAAAATATGTACGTCGCGAGAAAACAAGCAATTTAGGCTTTAATTGGTGTCATTTTTCATGGAGTTGGCAAGGTACTTACTTCGTTGGCATTTTTTCCCTTTGTAAAACTGCACATTTACAGTATGATCTGAATTGTAATGAGAATTTAAGTCGGTTTTATTCCCTGTAATTTGAATGCATGCAGGGTATCTACGAGCCAAAATCATTTTGCAAATATTACCCTGTAATCAACTCAGCTCTAATATTCCCTAAAAGCACGCACTTTATTAAATGTTTAAAATTGTTTTTGCAATTTTTTTTATTAAAACAGCTTCCATTTCATCACTGATGAAAACACACACACACACACACACAAACATATACTGTATATATATATATATAGAGAGAGATAGAGAGAGAGAAGAGAGAGAGAGAGAGAGAGAGAGAGAAGAGAGAGAGAGAGAGAGAGAGAGAGAGAGAGAGAGAGAGAGAGAGAGAGAGAGAGAGAGAGAGAGAAGAGAGAGAGAGAGAGAGAGAGAGAGAGAGAGAGCCTGTTGCATGGTACCTGTGTGCAACATTGCTTCTGTAAAAAAAAATTTTAAATATACATAGTGACTGGCATAATAGCAGAGATGTCTTTAAGATGTACAGGAGTACCCAGCAGAGTGAGGCAGAGCTGAGGGGCTCATGGTGCAGGGCTTGCTCTTCTAAAGCCCAGAGTGCCTGCGAGTGGAGAGAGAAGGCTGACGGGCGAAAAGAGGGGAATTGATCAGAAATCAGGTCCTGGGAGTGAGACACCCCGACTCTATCAGCGCTTAATTCAGATCCTGTTCAGGGGCGTTTGAGCCGGAGGAGGGGCCGGGTCGAACCGCGGTCAATCGGCGGCGACCATAATGAACCCTGCGTCGACCTTGGCACTCGCGCCAGTCCCCCGTCCCCTGTGCAGAGACGCAAACAGTGGGTGGGAGAGGAGCGCCTTCCCAAGGATCAGATCCATGGGCGAGATGGCCTTCGGTTGTAGCCACGGCCCTGCTGTCGTTCCGTCAGGTCAGTGAATCCACAGTTAAAGTGCACTTTGAACCGCGTCACTTATACACGACACGAAAGGCTCACGTTAAATACCTTTATGTAACACTTCATTTCGATCAGTCCGAGCCAGTTTGTTGGGCCTTAGTTTTAAATGAATATATTCTGCCAATCAGGGGAACCCTGGCAAAGGAGGATGTTGTCAGTGGGGTTGCGGGGCCCCAAGGGGACCTCAAAAAATATAAGAGCATAAGATTTTCTGGGGTGGTGGGGACCTGTGTGAGATCTTTTCACAAGGCCCAAAATCCCTGGCGGTGCCCCTGCCACCAATTCTTCAAGAGAAGTGCATTGTGCAGAGCCCATACTCAAGCTTAGACCAGCACATACAGGAAAAAATAAAAAATTGTGCTACTAATTCCTGCTCCTTTATAATAATTTCGGTCAAATTTGGATACAGTTGTGCTTTCTGTTCATTTTAAATTTCCATTTATTTTAGCAGGTAAATCTCTTTTTATGTGCAACAGGTACAAATAAAGAATGAGAAACACATCAGAGATATAAAAATGTATACTAATCTTACATAGAGACATAACTAATCCTGATATCTGTTATGATATTAATCATGATAAGGCACAGCAAATTCACAGGAGCAGCTGAAGGACAGTTTTCGTGATGCCAGATTAAATGGGGTTAAACAGGAAGAATATTGACTGCTTATCTGCCTTTTTCTGATTAAGTAACAAAGCACATCTTCATGTCCTCAAGAGATTTAAAACAGCAGTGTAAATAGATGACTTTGTATGTCATATTATTTTATTTACACATGGCTGTGATGCATTGAGATGGAGGCAATAGTCTAGACATGCAGCAGTTACACGATGCAAATAATGACTTCAACTACATGTGCCCTTTCCCTGTGCAAACCTCTTGCTCATCTTATTAAGCTTTTCATTTTGATCCGTGAACATCATTGATGCCTGTCATCTTGTACTTGTCAGTCCAGCATGACACACGGTAAAGATGCGACTTCCCCTTTCCCCATACTAACAAAGGAAGGAAAGGGCAGGAGAACCTTCCGGAAGAACCTTCTGGAATTCTGGGAAATACTCTCTCACAGGAATCTTTTCACTTTTAAGATCATTCAAAAACCTTTCATAATGAAAGCTGAAATGTAGTAAAAGAACAAAATAAGACAATATTAAATGTAGTTCTGTAAATATACTGTTCCACTAAAGTGATATTCAGTGTCTATTTCTGATTTATGTTCCGTGTGTTTAATATCAGCAGCAGCATTTCATTTGCCCTTTTCCTTTCTTCAGAATGAAACTTTGTTACATATTTTCAAATTAAAATAAAGTTTGATTATGGCCCCAAACCTCAAAAGTAACCTATATCTGACTGAACGATGGTTTAAAACAACTCGCATCCCATGGGAGACATCAAAATATGCAACTAAAGCCAATTTACACGGATGACTCCCTTTCTGTAGCCCTGAATGAGAAGTTATGTCTTGCACGAGTCAATTGCGCTTTTAGAATTGCATATAAGTCACAGCCATTTACCTTCTGAGTTACTGTAGGTATTACAGTGAGATTGACACATCATGCAAACTTGCACTCACACATACTCACCGTGATTTTCTTCATTATTGTTCATTTAAGTGTCTCGAAAGCAGTCCTGATGTGTATGGACTGTCAATCATTACTGCACTCCGTGCCGTAAAATGAAAAAGATTTGAAGGGTAATGCGTGTAAGTCATACAGAATCTGATATAAAGATCAGAGCTTTGTATCTTCCGTTATTTACCGTACCAGGGTAGCCAGTTAGCTCTGCCATGCATTGGTGCTCTGAAGTGCTTCAGCTGTTTCAATCATCTCGTGTTACATATTGTTACTCCCGATATCCAAACATTATTTAACCGCCAATGAAATCACATTTATTCTGTTCGGTATGAGTGAAAAGATAAGCTTGAGAGAAAGGAAATCTTTGTCGCTTGTCGCAAAAAGCAGTTAAAGCACAAGCATCCAAGGAAGAAGTGCCAGAAGGAGAATTATAAAGTAACGAAGAGCAAGGTGACCGTATGGACGCATAACTGGCAGACTTCAAAAAGCTATCTATCTGCTATGGCGGATTCTCCTGTCAGTAAGAAAAAACTACAAACCTCCAAAAAGTATGGAGAAAATCATTTTGAAAGCAATCCACCAGACAAAATAAACTTTGATGATCTTTTATCAGTCTTTGAGGGTGAACTCTTCCTTTAACCAGTCAAACACCCCTTGTAATAGACTTGTAACAGCAGTATAACACAAAGTACAAGAGATCCCACCCTGTAAATCAGCATGTGTATATAAGGAGCTGTAAAGAACAGAATATGAAAGATGGAGTAAAATTTAGAGATTATTAATAAAGAAATATCAATTCTAAAGTAATGCAGATAATTTAATCAAAGTATTCAAATATGACCAAAGTTGTGCAAGTCCAGTCTGAATATTACTGGTAAAAGTGAACAGGGAACAGTCAGAACAGGGTACATTAGGCTGCCACACATTAACTGCTTGAAATATCATATATTTTTTTCCTTACAAGTAAACCTCCTCACCGATTTGAATACTCAACCAATCAGCAATCACATTCATCTAGAATTCGACCAGTGACAAAAGCAACACCATTTCTGCACTCTTTACAACACATCAATTGGAGTGTCGTGGAAGCATTTATTTTTAGCAACCCGCGCAAAATTAATCTAAATAAATTACAATCTTTCAGCTGCATAACTGCGGCTGTTTAATTCCCATCATACATATTTTGCTTCATTATAGATGTGCCTCGTAAAGAGAAACATGAATTTATCATGAAATTCAGTGTTTTTCATCTCTGGTATAAAATTACCACTGCTGTCAATGTTAACGCTTGAACCTATTTGATTCTTTTTTTAAATTTTTATTAACACCTTAACACAATTATTGCATTTTATCATTTTAGCTGGGGCGGTCCCTATAAGTGCAGATCAATGTGATTTTCCGTCTACCATCCTATCATTAATTATTGTAAGGTAAGCCTGATCCTGGAACAGCCCGTATCAATTTTTCAGGTGGAGGAACCATTTTTGGGCCTGGAATATAGCCATTGGTGACTCGGCTAATCAGACAGAAACGAGCAAAGGCCTAAGTTAGCCAATTGTTACTGTGCTCGCTAACACAGATCCAGCCACAATCTAGATAAAACATAAATAAAACTGGGCCTTTCAAAGATTTCTTTCATTAAAAAATACTTCCAGGTAGCTTGATTGATAAAACGAAAGTAATAAGTATTTCATGTCAAGTAGAGTTCCAATATCACGCAAGCACTACGAGCTCCAGCTAAACACCTGCAAGCTAAACACTTCAGTGAGAGCACTAGCTGTCATGGACAAAGACAGTCTAAGATTTTAGAATATACATATTGGCGCAAAGCTTACCAATCATTCCACGTCTAACAAGTTATAGCCAAATGATTGCTACGGTTTGCAGACTGATGAATACAGTTGGTTTGATGGACATTCTGCGGATAGAATGTGCACAAAACATACACATTACCTGTGCAAGGTACAGTACTTTCACGTGTGCAAGATATGTAGGAACCTGAGAAGGCTTGATGTCATGTGACATCTGTTGCAATAAGTGCAGATCATTGCAAAGAATGGTGGTCAAAACATGCACTTTCCTATGAAGACTTGGCAGATCTTGCACAAAAATAATAGTTCTTACTCTCTGAACACTCTCTGGCCAGACTAGCTTGTCTCCGCAACAAAGTTTTTCAAAGTGATTGGGAGAAAGCAGTTTCTCACGTCACTTTAACGATTAAGTGATTTTTTTTTTCATTCCAAGAATTCGGCTTTAATACTACTTTATTATCACCACGGTTTGTGCAGTGCAGTATCCTTATATAGCAGACTATTTTTGAGATTGTGTTCATTGTGCTCCCCAGTTCATTAGTATTTACTTTAATAATAACGGTTCATTTAAAGTGTAAGAACACCAAATTAATGTCATTAAAAGCTGCCAATTTCATTTAGGTTTCAATTTGAAGCAGCTGCTGATGTTGTGTCTGCACTGGGAAACATTAAAGGGTTGAGAGTGAGCATGATTAAAAAACAACCTGAATCTCCATGGTGATGTAAATGTCTCCAAAGTGCGATATAAATATGTGATTAATTGTGATTTACTATCAAAATTATGAGATTAATCACGATTAAGAAATTTAATAGATCGGAAGTGCTAAAATGACTCACACCCCTGTTAATGATTGTATAAAAGAAACAGATATTGACCTATGGCATATGCTCAAAAATGGCAAATTTATGTTTTTCTCTACTTATACAATTTCTCCTGGAAAAATTATTTGTATTGCTATAATAATAAAAGTAGTAATACTACTAATAATAATTATAACAACAACAACAACAACAACAATAATAATATTCCAATAGAGATATAGTCTCCAAATCATCTAGCAGTGTACCTCCATACCAAGAAGGGTTCCCAAGAAAAATCTCTATTGAGGTCAATCACCCAAAAGCTGCTAAATATAATTGGAAGGTAGAAAATAATGTATTAAAATGGAGAAATGGGATGTTTCCGGGGTAGAAAAACGTTGCTGGTGACCAATGGTCAATGGTCTGAGCCTTGTTATTGTTTTTTTTGTATCGTCTTGTTTGGATCTCAGGCCTTCTACGTTCTGAAGAAAAGTTAAACAACGGTTGGCGGTCCATTTTAGAGGAGGGAGAAGATGGATACAGTTTGCGAATAGGTAGCTAAGTGCTAGAGCGGAATTCTTCTCATTTTCAAGGTTTGTGGCCTTGGGTTGTTGATTCTGAACCATAATCCCAGATTCCATCACCAGTGTCACTGCCCAGCTAGGTATCAGTACTGGATAATGACAGTGATATGTGGCGACTGACTTCATTTGCTTAATTATTTTTAATTAATGGCCCTCTGACCAAAGAAGAATGCACACAGATGTTGTGACACGCGTTTATCCGCGGTGTCCCCCGCCTCTCTCCCCGACGTCCCCGGAGAGGTGAGCGTGTGACCGAAAACGCGCTGGAGAGCTACAGATGTTTCCTCGCCTGGTCACATGATGCCGGGGCTTTGGTGGGAATATGTCACTCCAGAGGAATTTGGGGTGCTGTCCTGTTGCTCTTCTTCCCTGTCCCCGTGCGCACACGAGACATCTGTGTACACTACTTGCAACCGTGTTTATCGAACGGTGTGTGTGTGTATTTGTATTTCCATGAAAAGTTGTCTGGTTATATTTTGATGGGTGCTTGTTCGTTCAAGGAAACCCAAATCTTTCGATTTCAGTTTGAGTCAAAGGGATAAGCAACCCGGTCTTGTATATGCTTTCCTCAGTTCAGATGTGTTGAGTACAGAAACAGCATAACACACTTCCCCCCCCCCCCCCCCCCTTCCAATAATACACACTACACCACCAGTAACGGGGGTGTTTCCAGACCATAAATAAGGTGGGGTAATTTCCCTGACCAAGATAGCAATAAAATCTACATCCATGTTAGCAGAATGCTGACTTTGTTTATGATTAACTAATTAAGATAAAGGGTAATTGATTTAATTAATGATAATGCAGATAATGTATGTAATTTGTGCCTCCAGCTGTGATTACTTTGGGACTGTCCCCCCCCCCC